>SJYQ01002722.1:664556-783380 GCA_006410935.1 Redunca redunca | reverse complement strand
ATTAATGACTCTGCTGTCTAGATGCAGGAAAGTGATCACTGATGTTACAAAGTCAGAAAGTATTTTAAGATCATGAACGCAAAATAAAACTCTTCTTTGCTACATGCTCCCTGTTTTCAAGAATTCTTTGAGAAATCTGTTTTAAGTTCTTACTAATTAGAAGACCTTGTTTCTTGACTATATCTCCCGAAAAATGTTATATTTGAGTGTAGTAGTTCCCATTTCTCTTTGGAAATGGATACCTTTTTAAACATTTAATTTTCTTACATTCCATTTCTATATTTAGTTATTCATACATTTCTTGTTGAACTTATAGATTTCTAAGTACCTTATAATACTACATAATCCTCCAGATCCTAACATTAGATTACTTCTGGATTAAAAGCATTTTTAAAAACAGAGATGTATTATTTGTTCTATATTTTAAAAATATCTGTGTCTTAGTATTTATTTACCCATGTTATGTTTCTCTGAAATAAAATTAATAATTTTCACCTTGTTTTTCCATACTTTGTAATGATTCCTCCAGGAAAGGGATGGGCTCATAAATCTACAATAAAATAGAAACATTTCACCAGGGAAATATTTTATTTCCTTTTTTATCTCCTATAGTCATATCTCTCACGAAAATGAACTTCACACTTCCACCTGCCTATCCCCTGCAACTCCTGTAACAAAGAAAGGGAAGGAAAGAAAGGAAAAAAGCAAAGGAGGGTGAAAGGCAGGGAGTGAGGGAGGGAGGAAGGAAGGAAGGAAGGAAGGAAGATGGAAGGAAAGAAGAAAGGAAAGATGGGAGGAAGAAGGAAGAAATTCTTTGGGAGATATGTAAGTAAGTATCACATCAAGCTCTAGATAGTGCTTTTGGTCCTGAAAACTGAAATTTATAATAGCATATTCTCTCTGTGGTTGCAGTTTAAAAATAGAAACATATTTTCAATTTCTCAAAGAACGTAGATTCTTTCTGACAATTCAGTAACATGGGCATTTAGATCCTATGTAATACAGTGCCCAATACATAGTAAGAAGTCAATATTCTCTGGCTGGTTTGCTTGGTATACTACCATTGGCAATAAGCCATTATGAGGAAGAGCTAATATTTACTCTTAGCCTATGGATATCACTGCAGCTTTAGCAGCATCAGGAATCTTGGTCTTCAGTCTCTAGTTATGCTTAAGTTTGGCTTTGAGACATTATCAGCTCATATATTCTACCTGAATAGTTAAACCATTGTGTATATAGAAAGAAACAGCTATATATCCTACTGCAACATGAAAGGTAACACTCAAATTTTTATTTAAGTACGTCAAGGCTGTATATTGTCACCTTGCTTATTTAACTTATATGCAGAGTACATCATGAGAAATGCTGGACTGGAAGAAACACAAGCTGGAATCAAGATTGCCAGGAGAAATATCAATAACCTCAGATATGCAGATGACACCACCCTTATGGCAGAAAGTGAAGAGGAACTAAAAGGCCTCTTGATGAAAGTGAAAGAGGAGAGTGAAAAAGTTGGCTTAAAATTCAACATTCAGAAAACGAAGATCATGGCATCCGGTCCTATCACTCCATGGGAAATAGATGGAGAAACAGTGGAAACAATGTCAGACTTTATTTTTCTGGGCTCCAAAATCACTGCAGATGGTGATTGCAGCCATGAAATTAAAAGACGCTTACTCCTTGGAAGTTATGACCAACCTAGATAGCATATTCAAGAGCAGAGACATTACTCTGCCGACTAAGGTCCGTCTGGTCAAGGCTATGGTTTTTCCAGTGGTCATATATGGATGTGAGAGTTGGACTGTGAATAAGGCTGAGTGCCGAAGAATTAATGCTTTTGAACTAATGCTTTTGAACTGTGGTGTTGGAGAAGACTCTTGAGAGTCCCTTGGACTGCAAGGAGATCCAACCAGTCCATTCTGAAGGAGATCAACCCTGGGATTTCTTTGGAAGGACTGATGCTAAAGCTGAAACTCCAGTACTTTGGCCACCTCATGCGAAGAGTTGACTCACTGGAAAAGACTGTGATGCTGGGAGGGATTGGGGGCAGGAGGAGAAGGGGATGACCAAGGACGAGATGGCTGGATGGTATCACTGACTCGATGGACGTGAGTCTGAGTGAACTCTGGGAGATGGTGATAGACAGGGAGGCCTGGTGTGCTGCGATTCATGGGGTCACAAAGAGTCAGACACGACTGAGTGACTGAACTGAACTGAACTTTATATACAAAATTTGGGAAATACATGTATCAAAAAGCAAGCATTTGTGCCCCATCACGAAGAACTTAGTGGTAAATTTCTTTGGAAAATTGAGTATTAAATTTGGGAAATACATGCATCAAAAAGCCAACCCCTTGTGCCTCATTATGAAGAACTCAGTGGTAAATTTCTTTGGAAAATTGAGTATGATACAAAATTAAAATTGTTTTCTTTAGGAAAAACACAAATCTAGGGAAGGCCACTGTGGACAGAGGCTACTAGTTATCCCTCAATAAGTAGGCTCCCCTTTTCTTATACTTAAAAGTTCAAACTTGTTTCCATTTCTGGTCTGGCTGAATAAATTTCTACTAGCTGACCTTCTCACAGATAACAACTATAAACTACCGACAAAATAGACAATGACTCAAAGGCACTGGAGATTGAACAAAGCAGGTGGATGCTGAAGGGAGAGACATTACGAGAAGAGAATGGCAGGTTGATTTGCCAATTTTTATGGCTCTTAGAGTGAGGGCAAGCCACAGCTGTACTGAGTAAAGCACTTAAAACTCTGATGGGAAACCTACAGGCTTTCTGCCATAAAGGGACAGAGGGAAGAGTTTGAGGCAAATGCAGTGACCGAAAAGTAGGAGTCCATCTGAGAAAAGAGGGAGGCAAAGAGAATAAACTTCAATTCCTGTGCATAAACTCTTCCCAGACCTCTGGCTCTACTCTGAACCATGCATGGGCAGAATAGAATCCAGCAAAATATTAAAGAACTGAAGTTGGATTGGACCTATAACTCAAGAGACAAAATTTTTGGTTTGAATGCCACCAACTTAATTGTCTCCAAAACAAACAAAAAATCATCTCTCTGGAGAAATATAAGGGAGTCCAATGTCTTCATAACAAAATGCTTACAATATTCAGAAATATTTACAAATACTTAGAAAATTTTTTTGACATCCAAAGATCCAGGAAAATGATATCCCCTCTTAAGATAAAAGACAGTCCATGAAAACCAACCTTTTGATGGCCAGGGTGCTGGAACAGACAATGATAATTATGCACAATGAGTTAGAGAACAATATGCTTATAATTAATGAAAAGATAGAGGAGCTCAGCAGAGATATAAAAACTTAAAAAAGAACCATATAGAAGTTGTAGAGCTAAGAAAACTATGGTGTATAAAATAAAAACATAACCCATGGGCTTAATGGAAGAATGGAGACAACCAAGGAGAGCTGAATGTGCAGACAGGTCAACAGAAATTATTCAGCCTGAGAAACAAAGAGAATAAAAAATTTAAGAAGTATCCAGACTCAGGGGCAGGTAATGTAATAACAAAAGGTCAAATATATATGCATTTGAATCCTAGGAGGAAAGACTGGGCTTGAAAAACTATTTGTAGAAATAATGGGTGAAAAGTTCCAAAGTTGGGCAAAAGACACAAACTTTCAAACTGAAAACCTTAGGTAATCCCAAACAGAATAAGTATGAAAAAAAAAAAAAAAAAAAAACCTGTGCATAGGTACATCAAAATCAAACGATGGAAAACCAAAGATAAGTCATCTTGGACTGTGAACAAGGTTAACATCCTTGATACGGCAAAGTGGCACCAGTGTAAAGAATCTTCCTGCTATGAAGGAGACATAAGAGATGTGGGTTTGATCCCCTGGTCAGAAAGATTCCCTGGAGGAGGAAATAGCAACCCAGTTCAGAATTCTTGCCTAGGAAATCCCATGGTCAGAGGAGACTGGCAGGCTATAGTCCATGGGTTTGCAAAGAGTTGGACACAACTGTGAGCATGCACACACACCCACTGCAGGGTGACAGCTGGAAAGGAACACGGAGTTTCTCAAACACAGAGTACTATTCTGACTTCCAGAATGGTACTTGTGATGGTACATAAGATGACCTTATGCAATTCCAGCCTCAGAATCCTCTATGGAACAGAAATGGATTTATATCTTTTTAGCTGAAAAAAAAAAATGAAGCTTTAATCTGTTGCTTTTGATCTTCTGATCATGCAACTAAGCCTGTATAAACATCAATACAGTTTGTATCTACCTTAAAACATCTTGGATCAGTGTCAGGGCATACTACACACAGGGCAGAAAGCAAAACATAAACTCAGAAGTCTGATAAAGGAGTAATTAGATTTTTTAAAAAAATTCAACTTTTAATAAGCTAAGAGTTTATTAGTGGAATCAAATTGCTCTTTGCTTTGGTGTTTTTCACAAGCTTAATGTGAGTAACGCTTTGTTCATAGCTCAGAGAAGTTTCCAATCAATCCACTTCAAAAAACAAAGAAAGAAATTCATAAACATTGTTTAAGAGGCCTACCAATATTTTCCATTTTCCTCCCATTCTGGTATCATTTTACATTAAAGCCAGTGCTCATTCACCATTTCTCACCTGTTCTCATCTAACTTCTCTCCAAGGTCTGGGCTTGCCCTGCAATTTCCTTGGGCCTCTATCTCTTTTGACTAGACAAGAAAGTCTCCATTATGTCAGCATGTATGGGATGAGGCTTGGTTCTCTGCTCTGTGTTGGTGCAGAACTGCCATTCCCTCATGGGACAGTAAATTATCACACGTTCTTCTGCATGTCTGAGTGGACTGGCCCCATCCTCACAAAGTTTTCAACTCTGCTCCCAACTCTCTCCAGGATTGAGATAGTTCCCATTTAAATTGCCCTGTGGGGGATCAGGTACCTCTTGTGTACGTTTTCAGTATGTGTTTTTTTTAAGAATATAAACAACCCAATATTTTTCTAAACATTCACAAAGACACCTTTATGTATCTGAATCTATAGTTTGTCTATACACCGTCTAACATATAGATATATATATATAGCTATATTTCTATGTTAGACAAAGTGTTTAGAAAACAAACTATTCATTTAAAGCAGGACCTTAAAGTAAAACACTTCATTAAGCTGCTTTAGTTGGCTGACTATCTATTGGTAAATGTTTCTCCAGGTTTATCATTCTTGTTAGCTGCCTCTATTAAGGATGGCCTGCCAGCTCTCACATGGCTCTCACATGGCTTCTTTGCCAGCAGCTTTCAATGCTCTAATGATCAATACTTTAGAGCTAAACACCAGGCCAATTTGGTACCCGGGTTTTCCTGCTAAACAGTGCTGCCCAACCAATACCTCCTGTGAACACGTGTGTGAGGAAGCCGGCCTTTTCTCTCTGAGTCTATTTAGCACTTGATTCTGATTTAAATTAAACACAAACAAGAAGATGGAAGCCACCCAGCTTACTTCATTCCCGTACTTGTACTGTGACCAAGCAGGGATATTTGGGCACTTTGCAAGCTGTAGCATCTTCTCTCCTGTGTTACCTCTATAAGATCACTATGACCCAGTTTCTGTGGCCTCCTCAAACTCAGAGCTCTGGCTGACCTCAAGAGTCATCACATTTGTTTCAATGCACTCTACTTTTCAACCCATGCTTATTGTTTTAGTCAAAAGTAGCACTACGTTTAAAGGATCAATCACTTTAAAAAAATGAATATAGAGTTAACAATGTATTTTGGTCAAGTAAAGAATAGGTCTTTATCCTTATATCCTTTATCCTTCCCTATATAGCACAGGGAATTCTACTCAATACTCTGTAATAGCCTATATGGGAAAACAATCTAAAAATGAGTGCATACATGTATATACATAACTGATTCATTTTGCTGTACACCTGAAAATAATACAACATTGTAAATCAAATATATGCCAATAAAAATTAAATAAAAAGAACGGGTCTTCATCAGTAGGTGACTAATCTCATGAGATTTTTGTTCTGGAAATTCCTTAGGCCATTTCGTAGAACAAGCTTATAACCTGGTTACTGAAGATGCATGACTGAAAATTAAAAGCAGAGACTAAATTGCTAAAGAGAAATACAGAATACGCAAGAGTCTTCTGATAGGAGGCTCTGGTAAAATAAGAAGTCAACGTACAAGGTACCTGGGTTGTTCCAAGTGTAGGGCAGAACCCAGTGCAGAAGAATTTATCAGAAAAAATTGCTGTTCTAAAATCTAAGAGCAGAGCAAATAAGGTGGTATCAGGAAAGTACTTTACCAGTAGCTAGGAGTGGCCATTTGGATCATGTAAGAAGAAAGGCCATACACAACTTTGTTCCTAAGGCTACTTCCGCTGGTCACCAAACTGAGGAGTCACCACAGTTGGGGGTTTCAGATGACCAGTGCTTAGAAATATGATGATTACCTATCAGAACAAAGACAGAGTTAATACAAGAGAGACTTGATGTCAAGTCCCGGAAACCGGAATGGATGCTTCTTGACAACTTCTTTCCTATAGCGTGGACTCGACCAAGAACTTGGTAATAGTGAGTCTACAATCTGAACCCAAGGTGCCGCCTGGAGGAACAGGATGTCTACAAACAAAATCTGATGGACACCTTCACAAAAATCTTGGTCAGAAAATTTCTGAAGGCCATTATTTATGCACAGTAGATAGGAAGGATGAAAATTTGTTCTCATTAGCCTTATGTGAAACTTGTGATGACGTTGCTTCTGATCTTTTCTTCAAATATTTATTGTAAAGGGAAGTAGTTACTAAGTTTCTACTACTCCATGCAATGAAGTGTTTTAAGAGCAGAGGATGATACAACTATATACAGTGTTCTCCTCTAGTTAAAGATATAAAATGCATATGAAATAAAGACAATTAACCACATCACGTGCATGTCCAACTCTTTGTGACCCTATGGACTGTAGCTTGCCAGGCTCCTCTGACTTGAGATTCTCCAGGAAAGAATACAGGAGTGGGTTGCTGAGCCCTCCTTCAGGGGAATCTTCCCGACTCAGGGACTGAACCTGCATCTCCTGCATTACAGGTGGATTCATTACCCCTGAGCCACCGGGGAAACCTATTAACCACACTGTGAGATGTAAAAGTAAGTTTCAAAAAAGATATCGAGATGAGTCCTCTTAGAATTTCAAAGAAAGAACCTTTTTGAGCCCAGGTGGACATGGGCAGAGATGGCTTAAGAAGTAACTTGTGTCTCAAAGGAGCAGCAGGAACTTTGAAGTTGAAGATTAGGAGAGATGTTCCCTTAAAGGCAAGGGATGTAACTGTTACTGTTACAGGTTGAATTGTTCCCCACCCCCAATAAAATTCATTCATTTAAGTCCTAACTCCCAATTCCTCAGAATGTGACTTTATTTGGAAATAAAGTTGTGAGAGATGCGATTGGTTTAGATGAAGTCATATTGGAGTAGGATGGACACCTAATCCAATATGGCTGATGTCATATTTAAAATGGGAAATTTGACTACAGACATACACCCATAGAAAAAATATCACGTAAAAATTGGAGTCAGGCTTTACAAGACAAGAATGCAAGGAGAGAGACCTGCAACAGATCCTTTCCTAGTGCTTTCAAAGGGAGCCTGGCTCTGCCAACATCTTCATCTCAGATGTTTAGGCTCCAGAATTGTGAGACAATAAACTTATGTTGATTATGCCACTCAGTTTGTGGTACAGCAGCCATAGGAAACTGATACAATGATCAGAAACACAGAGGAAAGAAGGTACAGGGTGGATTCTGGGAAATGCTAAGTCAATAGACACTACTTTTAAAGAGATGGGAGTACCAGGCCACCTTCCTTGTCTCCTGAGAGTATGTCAAGGATGTATATTGTCACCCTGCTTATTTAACTTCTATGCAGAGTACATCATGTAACATGCCAGGCTGGGTGAATCAAAAGCTGGAATCAAGATTGCCAGGAGAAATATCAATAACCTCAGATATACAGATAATACCACTCAAGTGGCAGACAGTGAAAAGGAACTAAAGAGCCTCTTGATGAGGATGAAAGAAGAAAGTGAAAAATTGGCTTAAAACTGAATATTCAAAAATCTAAGATCATGGCATATGGTTCCATCACTTCATGGCACATAGAAGGGGAAAATGCAGAAGTAGTGACATTTTATTTTCTTGGGCTCCAAAATCGATGCAGATGATGACTGCAGCCATGAAACTGAAAGATGCTTGCTCCTTGGAAGGAAAGCTATTACAAACCTAGACAGTGTATTAAAAAGCAGAGACATAACTTTGCCAACAAAGGTCCATATAGTCAAAGCTATGGTTTTTCCAGTAGCCATGTATGGATGTAGTGTTAGACCATATGAGAGGCAGAGTGCAAAAGAATTGATGCTTTTAAATTATGATGCTGGAGAAGATGCTTGAGAGTCTCTTGGACTGCAAGGAGATCAAACCAGTCAATCCTAAAAGTAGTTAATGCTGAATATTCATTGGAAGGACTGATGCTTAAGCTGAAGCTCCAATACTTTGGCTACCTGATGCGAACAGCTGACTCATTGGAAAAGACCCTGATGCTGGGAACTACTGAAGGCAAAAGGAGAAGGGGTGGCAGAGGATGAGCTGGTTAGATAGCATCAGTGACTCAATGGACAAGAATTTGAGTGAACTCTGGGAGATAGTGGAGGACAGAGTAGACTGGCATGCTGCAGTCCATGGGGTCATAAAGAGTTGGACACGACTTAGAGACTAAACAATAACAGCATAGATACTACTAACATCTAACATTTTCAGAATGCTTATCCTGTGCTTCATGTGCATTTTCCATTTGATCTTCACACCCACTCTATAAGGTAAGCTCTACATCCTGTTTTATGGATATGAGACAAAATTTCAGTCTGGTTAAGGATTGTCAAATGCCACATGGCCAGAAAAATAGAGGGCTTACTAAGGGAGATGTTTAAAGAGATGAGGAGCTGAAGTGGGACAGAATGTTATGCATCTTTCAATCTTTGTCATTGATACATTTCTCTGTACCAGACACAAATCACAGACTAGCAAAAATACCTGCTGAGGAAAATACAGCAAGCATGTTTGATATGTAGAAAAGACCAACAAAATGGTGCTGAAATTCTCTCATCTTAGCAATGAGAACTAACATCCAAAAGAAATTACAAGTTTGTACCATGGCAAACCAATAGTGTGGATTTATCACTAGGGACCATGCCTGTGACTCTCAGCCTGGTATCTCTTCCTGCCATCACTTACCTGTATAAACAGTGGTGATCAAGGAGGACTCTGGGCCATGTGCCCAGTTTCCTCTGGCTTTCCTTTTAAGGGAGATCAGCAGAGTTACCACTGGCTAGAACTGTCCCCTCCACCCCACCAGGTCCAGATAGGAGATTTGCAATCGGTGGTGCCCTACTGTGGATTTTACACCCACTCTGTGTTTGGACAGAAAGAAAAATGATACCTCTTCTCTGAATTGACACATCATTCTTTCCCAAGCATGCAAAGTGTTCTTGCCAGCCCCTCTTGGTAAATATTTACCTTGAATCATCACAGGCCTGAAACATCAGCTATCCAGATAAAACAGGATGGTGATTTTGGACATTTGGAATCTGGAACCTGTGGTGAATAGAAATACAACCTTGTATGCTGTCAGAGGCTCTGGCCTGCCAAGAGAAAATGTACTTTATACAGCCACGAGCCTGACCTCCGAGAGCCTTAAAAGGCCTCACATACTCAAAGGTCCATTACTGGGCCTTACACTAATTCATCATGATAGCTAAAGTGGTCTGTGTAAACCACAGGAGATCTGAGTCCCCTGGGCATCCAGGAGTCAGCATTAATTGCTTCGAGTTTAGCATAGGGAATCATAAGTGAACATAGGGTAAGGACTATTTGCATATTGCTTGCAATAAAGCTTAGAAATGGTTCCAGATGTCCAGCTAAAACCTTCTCCCAAAAAGTTTATCCCAGTCTGGGAGCCAGCCCAGGCCAATCTAATAGAAGTTCTACTCAGCCTCTCTCTTCCGAATTTTGAGTCAGAGTTTGAAGGTTGCAACAAAAATCCTCAAGGCAAATTTTTATTCTGAGCAGGCTGAATATAATTTATTAATTCACTTTTGAAATAACAACTGCAGTTGGGAGGGATCAGCTGAAAGCCTTAATTACATTAGAAAATATGCCTCACTGTCGTCTGCCCCAACCTAGGGTACAGAACACATAATTATCATAATTTTCAAGTTGTATCATTATTATTTGAAAAATCTGATGGACAGCAGACTCTATCGACTTAGCTACTTTGAAGCAGTGGCCGAGACACATTTGAACCTTCGAATAAGATGATTCCCTCACTTGCTTATTAAGGCCCTGAAATGGTTGAGCATCTACCGGCTGTTTCCAGTCTCAGATGCTGTTTGTCCAACAGAACTGGCTTCCCGGCCCCTCTCCCCTTTGTGCCGAGAGGGAAATGCTCAGGTGTGCTGTTGCCAGAGTGATTAGGCCAGCCGGGAAGTCTCCTTGGACGGGAGGTTGGAAAGCCTCTGGGATCACGGCCTCTCATCCTTGTTAAATGACTGTGAGTGCGTGTGTGTCTGTGTGCATGCTGCCACATGCACACCTGCCTAGAGGGAAGATGTTTGTTTTCATTTTTAAAGGCCCAGAGTGTTTTTAAAGAGAAAGTAGAACATTCCGGAAATGAAGTTGGGGGTCTGTGTCAAGCAGCCAGGGTGCCAGGCGGACAGCCTAACTCTGATCATTGGCTTTGTTATCAACTCCCTGCGTCTTTAGAGTGCCTCTGTCTTCGGCTTTCCATCTGTCACCCCAGGCCATGCAGACCGTCCCTCTGCTTCTTTGGGTGGCTGTGATGTTTATCAGACTAATGAGTTCAGTTCTCAGGTCAGCGCTAAAGTGGCAAGTGTAGCCGCCCTCTGCCCTGGGTTTTTCCTCTACCTATGGATTATCTGCCTTCCGTTTGCCAAGCCTCCTCATTCCAAGTTTCTTTGATCCTTAGATATAAGGAGACTAGAGGTTGAGTTAAACACTTTTGAATAATTCAAACTCTCTGTTCAAGTGAATCCCTCTAGAAAAAACAAAACAACATTAAAAAAATAAAAAGCAACAAAAAGGAATAGGGAAGATTGGTTTCGTATGAAGATAAATCATCATTTTCTTGAAAACTGTTCCACCCCAGAAAGGTAACCAATGATTTTCTGAATTGAGGGCAGGAGAAGAGAAGCACACTAGGTTTGAACCAAGTGACCTGGAGCCAAGTCCTGCTGCAACCAGCCTCTGGGGCCAAGACCTGGTGAGCGAGGGTCACGCTGTGCACCCTGCCTTCCATCTCCTCACAGGTAAAGTCAGAGGCATACAGTACTGGGTCCTTTTACTCAAAGGACTTCTCTGAGGATCCTATAATACATGTCATGTTGGTGTTGCTTAAGATCATCTGAAGTGCTCTGAAAATTCAAGAATGCATTATCAGAACTGACTCAGAGCCTTGAACACAGTAGGAACCAAATAAACACTTCTTGAAATGAGTAGACTCCCTATTTTCCATTTGAGAATAAGAAACAACATGGATGCTTCACTGTCCCCTGAAATGACCCAGTTCCTGCCTACATATTCCCTGATGCCTGCACTCAGGTTTTCTTAGTGAAAAGAATTTTAAAGGCAAATCTATCCTAATCTCTCTGAGAAAGAAAGCATTTTATTCTCACCCAAGGACATAGACAAAACATGTTTATGTGGAGCAAATGATGACATTTTAGAGTCAGGAAGTCTAAGAATGAAGGAGCCTAAGAGAAATTAATGTTCAGCTTTATTCTCCCCACTTCATTTTCAGAAAAAGAAATCAAAGTTTCAGTGACTTTCTTGAATTGTTTGGCTTTGTCAAGCAGCCAAGGAAGGTCTCTGATTCCCTGCTGGTTTCTGTGCCCCCTTTCACTGAGCATCAGGTACGACTGCTCCTCTGTAAAGTGTAACTTCAGAAAACTGCCCTTTTCTAAATGCCTTGCTTTACAGAGGAGGGGGATTCCTAGGTGGCGCTAGTGGTAAAGAGCCCACCTGCCAATGCAGGAAAGGCAAAATTTAATCCCTGGGTCAGGAAGATCCCCTGGAAGAGGAAATGGCAACCACTCCAATATTCTTGTCTGGGAAATCCCATGGACAGAGAAGCCTGGTGGAGGAAACAGCTGGACTAAGAAACAGCGTGTGCGCTCGTGTGTGTGCGCGCGCACACACACACACACACACACACGTGCATGCACACATACACACACACACAAAGCAGGAGCATGAAGTCCACATGGCCCTCTGCTGATTCTGAATGAGGAGTAGCTACAGTTGCCTGGAAAGACAGAGAAAAGCTCTTTTCTCCAGGCTCCAGCAACTCCCTGGTGACCCATGGTGGACAGCTGTTTTTTTGAGAAGCAGCTGTATAAAACTTTGCTTCATAGTTGCTCTATTCATTTCTAAGGCCGTATTTGACAAAGCGCTCGCTACTTCAGTGGTCTCTGGTAGAGATGACCAGAGGCAAAGATGCTGGGTTCAGAAAAATACTGCTCCTGCCCAACCTCTCCTCACTGGGAGCACCCACTCCTCTTTTCAGGTGACAGGCAAAGATCGCTCTGTGCCCGCTGCTCCTCCCAGCATTCACTTTGGTTTCCTTCCCCCAAGTGGATAAGTCAGTCTTCTCAGGTTAAGAAGGAAAAAAAGTTTCCTTTCTTTGGTTTTCTTGGTTGGGGTGTACGAGATCTGACAAGGAAGCATACAGACCAAGGAAAGAAGTTTAAGAGCCAAAGCATCTTTAGGTCTTCCTCAACAAAAGTAAGTCCCCCTGTAAACAAGCGACGACCATGTGAAGCTGGAGCAGTCCTCCTTTCTACCCAGTGGTTTATTGACTCAGCTCTCTGATACCTATGGAAAAAAAGATTAAAGTGTTCCCTGAAAAACATGTTACCTCCAAACACTATTATTTCAGAGGTCAGAGCCTATCCACTTGGACAAACATCCTGGATACCTGAAAGGAAGAGAAAAAAAATGGGCCATGTAGCCCCAGGAGTAGAAGCAATAAAATGACCTAGTATCCTAAATCTGAACATACTATGGTCTACTACTGGTTTTTAAAAATTAAAGAGTATCCACCTAGCACTTACACTATTTGCCAGCACTTCAGTACGTGGGGAGATACCTGTTCACAGTTCCCTGGATGGAGAGAGTGTCAAGAGGAGAGCTGGAAAAGGCTGTTTCAGCTTTTCCCATAAACACCTCCTCCTCCTCCACTACTTCCAAACTTCTCTAGGACAATTGTCCTATTCTTTAACCCATCTAAATGGCGTTACTGGTAGTGAAAACATCTTGATTATCAAAATATGAAAAATTGGAGCACATTGAGATGAGCCCCACTGTTTGGAATGTAACATAAGAAGAAAGCCCATTCTTCCTGGGGAGTGCTGAAATCAGCCCGAAAGGCTTGCATATCCTCTGGTCTTGCAGTCTAGTTTCCTCCATCTCCACCACTGTAGGACTTCTGTCTTTCCAATAAACACATCCCTTTGGCCCCTCTCCCCTTTAGATCTTATTGTAGATACCAGTTTCAAATTGATTTTATCTGTCGGAGATTGAGTGGAACATCACAGTGCCTTGAGTGAATTCTTTGGTCAACACAGAGGATGGCAGAACTGACCCCATGAGGTATAAAGAAAAAGTGGAAGGTAAGAAAGACCTCAGTGAAGTAGCCAGAGAACATGCCAAGGTGATTCAGTCAAGCAGGAGATTGAGCGATGCCACCTCTGGCAGCTTTGGGGGCAGTGGTGAACAGGACACAAGGTCAGCAGAGGCTCAGTACTTGGCAAGACCAACAGTGTTCACTCCCTGTGGCTTATCCTGAAACTGAAGAGTTGCCGTTTTGCTCATTTGCTTTAAAAAATTTTTCCCCTCCCTTGTCTTCAATGTTTACTGTCAACAGCCCTCCTCCTCCTCCCACTCTCCTCCCAACTTTGGAAAGGTGTAAAAGAGGCACCATATGGGACCTCCCTCTGCTGACATGCTTCAAAAAGACCTTGTCAACTGGCACTAACTGTTGTGACTGCAAACTTTCATTCATCCTGGGTGCTGCTGCAGACTTCCTTTGCTTTCACATTCTGGGCCAATCCCACACTCCCGTGTTGTTTCATCGCCATTAAGGAGACCAGCTTCCAGAGCCTTCTCCTTCACCTTTACAACAGCTTTTCTATCCATCTTTCAGCATGCTGCTGCTAAGTCGCTTCAGTCGTGTCCGACTCTGTGCGACCCCATAGACGGCAGCCCACTGGGCTCCCCCGTCCCTGGCATTCTCCAGGCAAGAACACTGGAGTGGGTTGCCATTTCCTTCTCCAATGCATGAAAGGGAAAAGTCAAAGTGAAGTCGCTCAGTCATGTCTGACTCCTAGCGACCCCATGGACTGCAGCCTACCAGACTCCTCTGTCCATGGGGTTTTCCAGGCAAGAGTACTGGAGTGGGGTGCCGTTGCCTTCTCTGATCTTTCAGCATATAGCCCTCAATTTGTAGAGCTCAGTGTAACTTTAGCTCAGGCTACATGCAACTCATTTGCCCCCTCCGCCAGGAGAGCCCAGGCATCATCTTGACTCCTTTATTCATGGTAGAAGCTGTTGAGCAGCATATTCATTTCGGGTGAGCTGTGTTTAGGAACTCAGGACACATCATTCACAAGTTATCTCTGTTGATATGCGCATTGTTGACCCTCACCTCACAAGGCCACCAATCAAGCCTACAACTTTCTTTCTCCAACAAAACCCCTGTGATCTGATGGACTCACTGGGCAATATTAAAACCTGAGGAGAGGAATCGAAAGGGAGGCTTTATGAAAGCGACTTCAGAACACTATCCAATTATTAGTATGCTTTTTCATAATACTGACGGTTTCACATTTTATTGAGAGAGAGAATTTTTCCCTGGCTCTCTTGGGAATGATTTTATTGAAAGCATCAGAATGAAGAAGATGGCTGCATCATTTCTGCAGTGCCAGGGGTCAGAATCTTTGACTGGTTTGGTGTAATGTGCACATATAAAATTTCACTCAGTGCTTATTCATTGCCTTTTATTTAATATATAATCTGGCTAGATCTAGTTTTGTTTCTTTACATTTACTGCTTTCCTCTGTTTTATTCTTCCTTTGGCTGATTTAATACGTACATATTAAATTATGTATGTATATATATGTGTATATATATACATATATTTTCTATTTTCCTTGATCAGAAGTCTTACATGAAAGAACACTCTGCTTTTGCTCTTTTACGTAGTAAGTCCAGTGGCAGAGGTAGAGATGCGAATCTAGCCATAGGAGAGCACTTTATTGGTGATAGTCATTTATTTTAGAACAGTTATTCCTTCAAAAGTAAATGCTTGCTCCTTTCCTTACCTCTCTTTCATTTCTCTGTATTCTATCCCCATCCAACTAAAAATCATTCTCACTCCACAGTCACCAGAAAGTACTTTAAAATACAATAGATTTTTTTTTGAGTTGAATTACTAAAATTCACAGAGCCAAATCCAAGAGCTAAGTTTCTAAGCAAAGCTTTCTGACTAAAAGCTTCTAATCAAAGGGATGCGACCCAAAGAGACAAATGGAAAATGATCATTTTTATTTATGAGGGTCTGATAACTTTCAAAATATGGGACATCTTGATAAAGCTGGCTTAGAGGATGATGTCACAGTCCAGACCAAAATGGTTGCTTCTTATATCTCCCCTATGAAATAATGCTTAATTGACTCCTGTTGAAGGATTGACCTATAGGTTGCTAATCTGTTCAGCAGCCTATTACAGAAAGATCAAAAACCATTGCCTAAATAAAACAGAAATGTATTTATCTCCCACTAAAGGACTCTAAAAGGAGGCAATCTAGGGCTCCTGGGGTAACTCCACCAAGTTATCAAGGATCTAGATTTCTCCTAGGTTGTGACTTTTCATTACCAATATGATGAGCCGATATCTACCTGTGAAAGTGTACCCCCGCAGACGTAAAGAGATTTTTCAAATATTCCACGTAACACTCTCACTTCTATCTCTGTGGCCAAAATTTATACAATGGCTATACTGACCTGTGAAGTCAGTATAGGTCACTATAGCTAGGTCACTAATCTTTTAATATTGGACCCAATAAACACGAGGTTTCTGATTTCTAAAGAATGGTAAACAAGGTACCTAGCAGTCACAACAAAACTTGGCTGTGAAAGGATTATTTCTACAATCTAAATCTAAACTTGTCTTCTTTCTGTTTTCTCCCCATCACCTATAATATAAAAGCAAGTCTTAGAATCTTGATGTATAAGTAGAATGACCATATAATTTATCACCTAAAGTATGATATTCTTGAGAGTAAAAAGTATACCAGGACTACAGGAGTACAACTAACTGTCCCAGGCAAATGGGGATGAATGAACCGAGTCCAAACCACCTTTCAGAGCTCATCTCCCTCTGCTTCTTCAACTGTATTTTATTCTGTATCTATAAAAATAATTAAAATTTCCTCAAACACAACATGATTCTCTATACATTGTGACTCTGGTCCTGAATTCCCATGACAATTTTATACCTCCCACCTCCTACCCCAGATCAGCTGTTATCCTGAGAAATCTCCCCTAATCAATCTCTCTCACTTTTCTGAAACTTGATCACTTTCTTTTCTATGTTTTTGTCCACTGACTTCACTGGCAGAATGGGCAACAACCAGAGTCATCAACATTTATTTATTGCTCACACTTTATGACCAACTCCAGTTGGCTGAAAGGCTCTGTTCTTGGTAGTTTATTGTAGGCTGACTGATGGTACAGTGAATTTGAAGTTAGTATCCAAATGTCTGTGTCTGAAAGGACCAGCCAAGCCAGAAATAAAAAGGTGAGAAGTGAGCTACAAGAAAGAGATTGGGATCATCATCCTATTTCTCAACCCTGATATACAGTATAGGTCAATATTTCAGGGCTTATGGGATAAATGATCAGAGATCAGAGATAAAAGTTGGCTGAATTCTGCACTGGTATCTAACACCCTGCCAGGAACATAAAGACAAGGTTTGGTAGATAAGCACTGAGCAAAGAAAGAGAAGGAGAGTGAAAGTGAGAGAGAGAGAGAGAGAGAGAGAGAGAGAGAAGACATCCTTGAAAGGCCTTTAGATGGAGGGTTGTTGTTATTCAGGTGCTCAGTTTTGTCTGACTCTTTGAAACCCCATGGGTTTCAGCATGCGTCTTCCCCATCCTTCATTCAGATGGTAGGAGCAAATGAGATACCTAATCTAACAGGAGGTGCGTGCACGCTTGCATGCTAAGTCGCTTCCGTTATATCTGACTCTTTGTGATCCCATGGACTATAGCCTGCTAGGTTCCTCTGTCCATGGGATTCTCCAGGCAAGAATACTGGAGTGGGTTGCCATATCCTCCTCCAGGGGGTCTTCCCGATCCAGGGATCAAACCTGCATCTCTTATGTCTCCTGCCTTGGCAGGCAGGTTCTTTACCACCAGTGCCACCTGGGAAGCCCAGGAGTCATCCTGCCCATAACAGGAATGGTTGGTTATTGTCAATAAAACTAAGTCCATCCTTCCTACCCATGTTTTCATGCAGGCTTGCCACATCTTTTTTCACCTGAGTCATCAGAGATGCAGTTGCCACCTGCTGAAGAGCTGAGTAAGTAAATGAGAATCGAGTGCCCTTTTCACAGCAAGTTGAGAAGGATATTACATCTAATAGTATACCCTTGCATGACTAGGTCTGGGTCAGTAAGCAAGCTATCTTCTTAACTGTTAATAAAGTATGATAGGGCGTCCTTTGGTAGGAAAACATTCTGCAAAGCAGAGCCATTCTAATTAAAACTCATTGCAGTGCATGTCACCCTCTGGGAATGGCAACTATTAATAACAATGGCAATAACATACAAAATCCTTTACAGTATATGAGCTAGGGGCCACCAAATGGTTTTCAATGGTATCTCATCACACCACCCAAAATGTTGTCCAGGGCCAAATATATAAAACATTTGGCTCAAGGGGCATAGAAAGTGTTCACAGGCCAGCCATGGCTGAAGCCTACAGGGTGAGATGGCCCCAGCCACATGGCAAAGAGACAGACTGAGAAGCAAGAAACAAGAAAAAGGATATGGAAGCAAAGACCTTGAAAGAAAATAACACTGGGCTCCACTCCAAGCCTGAATTTATGAAAACATTGGGCCAGCACAAAATAAAATGGCAGTGTCATTACTTGTAGGAGCCTCACTGTCCAGCACTATTATTCCAACTTCTAACACTTGAATGAAATGTGGTATAATTGAGTTTCTGAGCATCCACATCATGTAACATCAATTAACATTTTTGGAAAAGATGGTGGGGAAGGAGATTCATTTTTCTTTTCAGTGTTTTGAAGTTGCCACACTCTCTGTGCTACTTGTACATGAGAAGGGCCATGGGACTTCTGGGAGGGTCTAAAGTGCAAGTGGCTGAGCCCATGGAGAGAGATGGTGAGTTGATGACAGAGGTGCCGGTGTGGCAGAGGAGGCAGGATAATGGGTCCTCTGACATGCCTTTCTAAGTCTCTCTTTTCATGCTGTTTTTCTTCCCCATCAAAGAGTTGAGTTCCCCCTTCCTCTGACTTTCCTTCCCTCCATTTTACATAGAGTGACTGGGATCTTATCCAGCTTTGGTACTTTTTTCTTCCCTTGGACTTAATAATATGACATCTATGTTTGTAAATCAGAAAACCTGCTGTCTTGAAAACAAAGCCTGTTCCTTAAAAAACAATTAACTCCTCCCCTAGTGTGTCACTGTGGATACACATGCTTTTGTGTGTGCTGTTTGCCTCAATTCTCTTTCCAGTTTGTGGGTGCAGGCAGAGTAAAGAGAGAAATTTGGGGAATTTTTAAGCAGCTTCGTATTTTTAAGTTATGCCGATACAAAGGAAGCAAAGTTGTGCTTTTTTCTCCTTTAATGTTCGTGTGTGTGTGTGCGCGCGCACGCTTAGTCGCTCAGTCATGTCCAACTCTTTGCAACACCATGGACCATAGCCCACCAGGCTCCTCTGTCCACGGGATTCTCCAGGCAAGAATATTGGAGTGGATAGCCTTTCCCTTTTCCAGGGAATCTTCTCAACCCAGGGATTGAACCCCAGGTCTCCTGCATTGCAGGTGGATTCTTTACCATCTGAGTCACCAGGAAAGCCCCAATGTGTGTGTCTATATGTTTGAAAATTGTCTTTAAAGCAAAAAACAATCTGAGTTTTAGACTCTCCTCCAAGCAGTGCACGGAGTTGGAAAAGTGAGGAGCAGAGGAATGTTCAGAACACAATTCCCTGTGGTCTAAAATACTTTCCTTCCCCATCACTGAGTGTCTCCTTCCCTCAATTAGTCTTAACGGAAAAAAATAAATACAATTTGCAATGTAATCTAGAATCTTTGCTCCAAAAGTCCCTATGCCAAGTGAAAACTGGCAAATACAGTTTAAGCAAATGTTTTCCAAAAATAGTTCTTATATTATCAGGTTTTTTCATGCCCAGATGAGGAATCAGAGACTCCTTCTATATGACGTTATATCATCATATGAAACTAAAACAAATATACAACTGTTATGTTATGACCTTCTTTACAAAACTGTAATATTTATCCCTAAGCATATAGTCAAGTGGGAAATAATAAGAGATTGGCACTGATTCTAAAAAAAAAAAAAAATGGAAATGCTTTTTTTTCACCCAACTCCATGTGTCACATTATCACGTGTGGGGAAATCTTAGAGTGTTGCTAACTTCAAGCACTGTGGTTTGTAAGAGAATAGTTAAGTGACTTCATTTTTATTTCATGTAAAATGTTGAGTTGATTAATGTGGTGGTCTTGGGAGATCAACTTCCTCTCCCTCACTTCTCGTCTGTAAGATGGGCTCATAAATTCTCCTCTTCATACCCACCAATGTCCTGAGAAGAAACTCACAGTAGAATCACTAATTCATCACACATTCATTATTCAATACATGGAAGTGAACTAGGCACTCTCTAAGGGGCTAGTTATGTATGGGAAAGCATCACCAGTCTTGACATTGCTAAGACTTCCCTTCCTCACAGTGACTTCTCTAACAGCACCCTTGATTGCATTTGTTCTTTCAGCTGTGAAAGGCGGGAACACCAGATTGTCCCAGCCTCCAGCTCCTAAGGATACAGGAAACAGACACAGACTCCCTCCCACCTCTTTCTGTGTGGATAATGGCCTTGGATGCAGTAGATACTGGGCTGATGCGTAGAACCAGACGGTCATTTCTGACAATGTGTTTCTGTCTTTGTAACTAACTACTGGAGAAACAGACCCCAGGCTGTTCAGGGGGCTGCTGTGAATTCCTTTTGCCTTCTGTGAGGCCAACCCAAAGAGGCAATAGGGACTGCGAGAATGTTATGGTAGCTTCTTAATTCAAAACATCACTAGAAAGAGACTTCCTGGGATGAGGCTAGAGGAAACTGGGCTGCTCAGCTGGGATGAATTAGTAGAAGTGCTGGGTTGGTTTTGCCCCCTAGTGGTTATGGGCTTAGGGACCCCGATGAGCTAGATGGTTTTCAGCATCAGGAGGATACTCACCACTGAGTGAAGGAGGCGGTTGGGTGGAGCAGAAGGACATCACGTGGAATCAGTACATGGTCTGACCTTGGCTCTCATGACCCCAGTCCCCACACTTGCAAACTGAAAAAGATGGACTAGATCACAAATAATTCTTTCTTTCACTTTTTTTAAATGTATTTTTTTTTTTTTGAAGGATAATTGCTTTATAGAATTTTGTTGTTTTCGGTCAAACCTCAACATGAGTCAGCCATAGGTATAGATATATCCCCTCCCTTTTGAACCTCCCTCCAATCTCCCTCCCCATCCCATCCCTCTAGGTTGATACAAGCCCCTGTTTGAGTTTCCTGGGCCATACAGCAAATTCCCGTGGGCTATCTATTTTACATATGGTAACGTAAGTTTCCATGTTACTCTATCCATACATCTCACCCTCTCCTCCCCTCTCCCCATGTCCATAAGTCTATTCTCTATGTCTGTTTCTCCATTGCTGCCCTATAAATAACTTCTTCAGTACCATTTTTCTAGATTCCATATATGTGCTTTAGAACACAATATTTATCTTTCTCTTTCTAATTCACTTCACTCTGTATAATAGGTTCTAGGTTCATCCACCTCATCAGAACTGACTCAAATGCATTCCTTTTTATGGCTGAGTAATATTTCATTCTGTATATGTACCACAACTCCTTTATCTATTCATCTGTCAATGGACATCTAGGTTGCTTCCATGTTGTAGCTATTGTAAACAGTGCTGCAATGAACAATGGGATACAAGTGTCTTTTTCAGCCCTAGTTTCCTCAGGGTATATGCCTAGGAGTGAGATTGCTGGGTCATATGGTGGTTTTATTCCTAGTTTTTAAGGAATCTCCATATGATCTTCCATAGTGGTGGTATCAATTTACATTCCACCAACAGTACAAGAGCTTTCCCTTTTCTCCACACCCTCTCCAACATTTATTGTTTGTAGACTTTTTGATGAGGGCCATTCTGACTGATGTGAGGTGATATCTCATTGTGGTTTTGATTTGCATTTCTCTAATAATGAGAGATGTTGAGCACTTTTTCATGTGTTTGTTAGCCATCTGTATGTCTTCTTTGGAGAAATATCTGTTTAGGTCTTTTTCCCACTTTTTGATTGAGCTGTTTGTTTTTCTAGCATTGAGTTGTGTGAGCTGCTTATATATTTTTGAAATTAATCCTTTTCAGTTGTTTCATTTGCTATTATTTTCTCCCATTCTGAGGGTTGTTTGTTCACTTTGCTTATAGTTTCCTTTGCTGTGCAAAAGCTTTTAAGTTTAATCAGGTCCTACTTGTTTACTTTTGTTTTTATTTCCATTACTCTAGGAGGTGGGTCATAGAGGATGTGGTTTTGATTTATGTCATCCAGTGTTCTGCCTATGTTTTCCTCGAAGAGTTTTATAGTTTCTGGTCTTACATTTAGGTCTTTAATCCATTTTGAGTTTATCTTTGTATATGGTGTTAGGAAGTGTTCTAATTTCATTCTTTTACATGTAGCTGTCCAGTTTCCCAGCACCATTTATTGAAAAGGCTGTCTTTGTCCCATTGAATATTCTTGTCTCCTTTGTTAAAAATAAGGTATCCATAGGTGTATGGGTTTATTTCTGGGCTTTCTATCTTGTTCCATTGGTCTATATTTCTGTTTTTTGTGCCAGTGCCATACTGTCTTGATGACTGTAGCTTTGTAGTATAATCTGAAGTCAGGAAGGTTGATTCCTCTAGCTCCATTCTTCTTTCTCCAGATGGCTTTGGCTCTTCAGGGTATTTTGTGTTTTCAAATGAATTGTGAATTTTTTTTGTTCTAGTTCTGTGAAATATGCCATTCATAATTTGATAGGGATTACACTGAATCTGTAGATTGCATTTGGTAGTATAGTCATTTTTACAAATTTGATTCTTCCTACCCAGGAACATGGAATATCTCTCCATCTGTTTATGTCATCTTTGATTTCTTTCATCAGTGTCTTATAATTTTCTGTGTACAGTTCTTTTGTCTCCTTAGGTAAGTTTATTCCTAGATATTTAATTCTTTTAGCTGCAGTGGTGAATGGGATTGAGTCCTTAATTTCTCTTTCTGTTTTTTCACTGTTAGTATACAGAAATGCAAGTGATTTCTGTGTATTGCATTTGTATCCTGCAACTTTGCTAAATTCACTGATTAGCTCTAGTAACTTTCTGATACTATCTTTAGGGTTTTCTATGTACAGTATTATGTCATCTGCAAACTGTGAGAGCTTTACTTCTTCTTTTCTGATCTGGATTCCTTTTATTTCTTTTTCTTCTCTGATTGCTATAGGTATGGCTTCCAGAGCTATGTTGAATAATAATGGTGAAAGTGGACTCCCTTGTCTTATTCCTGATCTTAGGGGGAATGCTTTCAATTTTTCACCATTGGGAATAATGTTTGCTGTAGGCTTATCATACATGGCCTTTACTATATTGAGGTAGTTTCCATCTAGCCCATTTTATGAAGAGTTTTAATCATAAATGGGTGCTTAATTTTGTCAAAGGCTTTTTCTGCATCTATTGAGATGATGATATTTTTTTTATCTTTTAATTTGTTAATATGGTATATCACATTGATTGATTTGTGTATATTGAAGAATCCTTTAATTCCTGGAATAAACCCAACTTGATAATGGTGCATGAGCTTTTGGATATGTTGCTGAATTCTGTTTGATAAAAATTTTGTTGAGGATTTTTACATCTGTGTTCATCAGTGATATTGGCCTGTAGTATTTTGTGTGTGTGTTGTCGTTGTCTATTTTTGGTATCAGGGTGATCGTGGATGAGTTTGAAAGTGTTCCTTCCTCTGCAATTTTTTGAAAGAGTTTTAGAATAATAGGCATGAGCTCGTCTCTAAATGTTTGATAGAATTCTCCTGTGAAGCCATCTGGTTCTGGTCTACTGTTTTTTGGGAGATTTTTTTTTTAATCACAGCTTCAATTTCAGTGCTTGTAATTGGGCTGTTCATAATTTCTATTTCTTCCTATTTCAGTCTTGGAAAATTGAACTTTTCTAAGAACCTATCCATTTCTTCCAGGTTATCCATTTTATTGTCATATAGTTGTTCATAACATTATCTTATAATCCTTTGTATTTCTGCATTGTCTGTTGTAACCTCTCCTTTTTCATTTCTAATTTTGTTGATTTGATTCTTCTCTATCTTTTTCTTGATGAGTCTGGCTAAAGGTTTGTCAATTTTGTTTATCTTCTCAAAGAACCACCTTTTAGTTTTATTAATCTTTACTACTGTTTCTTTCATTTCTTTTTCAATTATTTCTGCTCAGATCTTTATGACTTATTTCCTTCTACTAATTTCTTTTTTTGGGTTCTACTTTTTCCAGCTGTTTTACATGTAAAGTTAGGTTGTCTATTTGATGTTTTTATTGTTTCTTGAGGTAGCATTGTATTGCTATAAACTTCCCTCTTACGACTGCTTTTGCTGCATCCCATAGGTTTTGAGTTATTGTTTTTTCATTGTCACTTGTTCCTAGAAATTTTTTTTCCCTTTTGATTTATTCAGTAACCTATTGGTTATTTAGAAACATATTGTATACTCTCCATGTGCTTATGTTTCTTACAGTTTTTTTCTTGTAATTGATATCTGGTCTCATAGCATGTGGTCACAGAAGATGCTTGATATGATTTTAATTTTTTTAAATTTACTGATGTTTGATTTGAGAACCAAGATGTGGTCTATCCTGGAGAATGTTCCATGTGCACTTGAGAAGAAGGTGTATTCTTCAGCATTTGGATGGAATGTCCTGAAGGTATCAATGAGATCCATCTCTTCTAATGTGTCATTTAAGACTTGTGTTTCCTTATTAATATTCTGTTTTGATGCTCTCTCAATTGGTGTGAGTGGGGTGTTAAAGTCTCCTACTAATATTGTGTTACTGCCAGTTTCTCCTTTTATGTCTGTTAGTGTTTGCCTTATGTATTGAGGTGATCCTATGTTGGGTGCATAGATATTTACAATTGTTATGTCTTCCTCTTGGATTGATCCCTTGATCATTATGTAGCGTCTTTCCTTATGTCTTACAATCTTCTTAATTTTAAGGGCTATTTTGTCTGATACGAGAATTGCTACTCCAGCTTTGTTTTGCTTCCCATTTGCATGGAATATATTTTTCCATCCTCTCACTTTCAGTCTATATGTATCTTTTAAGTCTGAAGTGAGTTTCTTGTAGACAGCATATATATGGGTCTTGTTTTTGTATCCATTCAGCCAGTCTGTGTCTTTTGGGTGGAGCATTTAATCCATTTACATTTAAAGTAATTATTGATATATATGTTCCTATTGCCATTTTCTTAATTGTTGGGGTTGATTTTGTAGATCTTTTTTTCTTCTCTTGTATTTCTTGACTATATAAGTCCATTTAACATTTGTTATAAAGCTGTTCTGGTGGTCCTGAATTCTCTGAACTTTTGCCTGTCTGAAAATCTTTTGATTTCTCCATCAATTTTGAATGAGATCCTTGCTGGATACAGTAATTTTGGTTGTAGATTTTCCCCTTTCAGTACTTTAAATATATCCTGCCATTCCCTTCTGGTCTGAAGAGTTTCTGCTGAAAAATCAGCTGTTAGGCATGTGGGGTTTCCCTTGTATGTTACTTGTTGCTTCTCCATTGGTGCTTTTAATATTTTTTCTTTGTGTTTAGTCTTTGTTAGTTTGATTAGTATGTGTCTTGGCATGTTTCTCCTTGGGTTTATCCTGTATGGGACTCTTTGTGCCACTTGGACTTGATTGACTATTTCTTTCCCATGTTGGGGAAATTTTCAACTATAATCTCTTCAAAAATTTTCTCATACCCTTTCTTTTTCTCTTCTTTTTCTGGGACCCCTATAATTCGAATGTTGGTTGTTTGATATTGCCCCAGATATCTCTGAGACTATCCTCAGTTCTTTGCATGCTTTTTACTTTATTCTGCTCTTCAGAAGTCATTTCTACCATTTTATCTTCCAGCTTACTGCGTCATTCTTCTGCTTCAGATATTATCCTGTTGATTCCTTGTAGAGTATTTTTAATTTCAGTAATTGTGTTGTTTGTATATTTATTAATTCTTCTAGGTCTTTGTTAATTGATTCTTGCATTTTCTCCATTTTGCTTTCAAGGTTTTTGATCATCTTTGCTATCATTATTCTAAATTCTTTTTCTGGTAATTTGCTTATTTCCTCTTCATTCATTTGGACTCTGTGTTTCTAGTTTTTTCCTTCATTTGTGCAGTATTTCTCTCCTTTTTCATTTTTTTTAACTTATTGTGTTTCAGGTCCCCTTTTCCCAGGCTTCAAGGTTGAATTCTTTCTTCCTTTTGGTTTCTGCCCTCCTAAGTTTGGTCCAGTGGCTTGTGTAAGCTTCCTATAGGGTGAGATTTGTGCTGAGTTTTTGTCTGTTTTTCCTCTGACTGGCAACACTGAGTGAGGTGGTAATCCTGTCTGCTGATGAATGGGTTTGTATTTTTGTTTTGTTGTTGTTTAGATGAGGATCCTGCACAGGGTGCTACTGGTGGTTGGGTGGTGCCGGGTCTTGTATTCAAGTGGTTTCCTCTGTGTGAGTTCTCACTGCTGATATCCCCTATGGTTAGTTCTCTGGTAGTCTAGGGTCTCGGAGTCAGTGCTCCCACTCCAAAGGCTCAGGGCTTGATCTCTGGTCAGGAACAAAGATTCTACAAGTGGTTTGTTATGGCATTAAGTGAGATTAAAACAAATATGCAAAAACAAGAAACCAAAGATGAACCCCAGACAAATGGCAGTCACAAAATCAGACAAACAATAATTAAAATAATGGAATATACACATATACATATACACTCATGAGTAAAGTCAAAACAGTCCAACAAAAATAAAGGACCATAGACTGACCTGGTGAACAAAGGAAATCAAAAATTATATTTACTAGTTAAGAACAAAAGTAACTAAAGCACAAACTGGAAAACAAAACTAAAGCAAGGTGCCAACTGGGGAATAAAGCAATGAAAACAAAACTAACAAATATGCTGAGAGGAAAGGAAAGAAAGAAAAGAAAGAATAGATATGCAAAGTTAAACAGAGGTAGATGAGGCAGATTCATATACATTAAAGATTAACTGCAAGGGAAAAAGAGCAGTAGGAAAGGCAAACAAAGCAATAAATGTAGAAAAATATACTAGGTTTTAAAATTCTTAAGTTAATATTATGGAAAAGAGGGGAAAAAAAAGAAGAAGGAGGAGAAAAGGAAAAAAAGGAAAACTCCACAGAACTGCAAAGGCCCAATGTAGAGGCAGAGGTTTATAGCAACAACAAAAATTGTGACTGAATATACACACATACACACATATACACCCATAAGCAAAATCAAAATAGTCCAACGAAAATAATGTATAATACATAGACCCAGCAAACAAAGGGAACCAAAATTTACGTCTACCAAAACAAAACTGACTAAAGCACAAACTGGAAAACAAAACTAAAGCAAGGTGCCAATTGGGGAATAAAGCAATGGAAATAAAACTAACAAATATTTTGAGACTAAAGGAATGAAAGAAAAGAAAGAAAGAATAGATATGCAAATTTTAATAGAGGTAGATAAAGAAGATTTATTTATATTAAATATTATCTGTAAGGGGAAAAGAACAGTAGGAAAGGCAAACAAAGGAATAAATGTAGAACAAAATAATAATAGCTTTAAAAATTTTAAAAAAGAGAAAAGAAAAAAATGCTCCCCAGAACTGCAAAAGCCCAACATAGAGACAGAGGTTTATAACAACAATTAAAAATGTGACTGAGAGAAAAAAGAAAAGAAAAAGCTCAAAAGCTGAATTAGATTTCAGAGTGCCAATGAAATCGACAGCTACAACAGAGTGGGGAAAAATTCAAAAGAATCTGCAGAACGAGTCAAAACATAAGAATAATAAATGTTTTTCATGAGTCACTGCTGTCAGAGTCCTTTCCCTTGCTAGGAGTCACAGTCCACTTCACCTCCCTAGGACGTCCTCTGACACTTTGCTGAGCTGTGGACCTGCTGTGGGGGCAGCTCAGATTCTAATCTGGTCCTACTCCTTTCTGTTCTTGCCTCCAATATCCACAGCTATTACAACTAGTGTGTTTTCTTTTGTGGGAGCTCTCAATGACCTTTTATATATTCCAGAGACACAGAGTCTGCCTAGTTGATTGTGCAGATTTAATCTGCAACTTGTATAGCTGGTGGGAGGGTTTTGGGTCTTCTTCTTTAGTCACGCTGCCCCTGGGTTTCAATTGTGGTTTTATTTCCACCTCTGCATGTGGGTTGTCCACTGGGGTTTGCTCCTGAGGCTGCCCTGGAGGACTTGGGTTTGCCTCTGTGAGGGCCAGGTGTGGAGGTGGTGCAGCTGCTTGGGTGGCAGGGGTTTTGGCAGCACCCTCAGGAGAGTTGGCAGCTAGAGCAGCCGGAAATATAGTGCTCTAGAAGGGTATGGCGATCAGTATTGGCCAGTACGCTCCAGTACTCTTGCCTGGAGAAGCCCCCTCCCTGAAAGAGAAGCCTGGCAGGCCACAGACTACAGGGTTGCAAATAATAGGGCGCTACCAAAGTGCCCCTATGCACATAGGTGCAAGGCTTTTTTCCTGTGTCAGCTGTGCCCTAGTGAGAGTTGACCACGAAGGTGGTGCAGCTGCTTGGCTTGCAGGGACCCTGGCAGTACTAAGTGTGCAGGGACACGGACTGCTTCCGTTGCAGGAGTTATGGCCCTATCAGAGTCTTTTTTCAAGCCTCTTGTAGCTGGCAATTAGAAGGCCTCTTTGGCCAGTCTTTTTCCATAGCTCCACCCATTCAGGCACATAGAGGGCTTCCTTGCCTGGGGTCCTTCTCTGCTGTTCGGCATATCAAACACATGGAGTGGCCCCCAGTTGGGCTCCTACTCTATAGTTCAGCGCATCAGTCACTTAAAGGAGCACCCTGGGTGGGGACCTACTCTGTAGGTCAGTGCATCAGGCTTTTATGGGCCAGCCTCTCTATTGTTCAGCTGCCAATGCTGGCATGTGGGGGGAGAAAGGCTATGGTGACGGCTGCACCCCTTACGCATGACTCAGCAGTATTGCCTTGCTTCCATGGCTGCTTGGCTTTCCTCCACAGGCCTTTCCCACCACAATCTCCTCCCTCAAATCCCCTCAATTTGTCTCTCTGCAGTCAACAACAACTCTCGCCCGGGGATTGCTCCACAATCCTTGAACTCTAGCTTCCAGCCACTGCACTGTCTGGGGTTTGTATGGCTGTGGCAAGACTATCTGATTCTCATTCCATTTAGGCTGCCACAGATTAGCTGTTTCACTCTCAGCCTTAAATATTTCTCCTCTGACTTAGACAATTACCCCGACATGGGGATTTGACCTTGAGTCAGTTCCCCCGCCTGCCAAAGGCAGGTCCAGTTCTACTAATAATCCTGTTTCCCCCCCTAATTTCTTCATCTTACTGAGTTTTTAGTGGGTCTATATATTCTTTTCTGCTAGTCAGGTACTCCTCTCCTCTCTCAGCTGGTGTTCTGTGTGCACTTCTGTGTCTGAAGTTATATTCCTGATATATCCGTGGAGAGAGATACTCCCCGTCCGCCTACTCTTCTGCCAGCTTTTTCTCCTCCCTTTTTTCACTTTTATTAATAGATGACTCCAGTAAGATAACCTGTGGCAGCATGATTCCCATCATATGTTTCCTGAGGGCAATAGAGGCAGAGTGTTAGGTGCTAATGGTCTCTCATCTAGGGGCCAGTAATATCTATGTGGTGGGCTTCCCAGGTAATGCTAACAGTAAAGAACCTGCCTGCCAAAGCAGGAGACATAAGAGACACAGTTTCGATCCTGGGCTCAGAAAGATCCCCAGGAGGAGGGCATGGCAACCCACTCCAGTATTCTTGCCTGGCAAATCCCGTGGACAGAGGAGCCTAGTGGGCTATAGTCCATAGAGTCACAAAGAGACAAGACTAAAGTGACTTAGCATGCATGTATCAATATTAAGTGAGAGAAAGGTAGAGAGCTTATTCCTCAAGGCATTTAGGATAAAGGCAGGCCAAGAGGATGAACCTGTGGTGACTTTGGAAACAAAATTTCTTTCTTTCATGGACATTCTTGGTGCCTCCTCTGAATACCCTAAAAGCGAGCAAGGAGGAGAAACAGCAGGGCACCAATCTATTTCTAAGCCCCCAGTGAAATTAACTTAGAGATGATACCAAACTCACATGAACTGGAAGCTGTGCCCCATTGAACTTGTCCTTTCTCACCTACCAGTAGTATATGGGTCAGGAATTACAGAAAAGGACCCACTCTAACCCAGAAAAGGGTAAGACCACCCCGACCCCCAACTGCCACAACACAGGGGCAGGAAGAGGTCGACTTTTATGTTTATGGAGTTAGATATAAAATAATTGCTTTAAATTGCTGGACTGTTGACCATGGCATCCAGTCCCATCACCTCATGACAAGTAGATGGGGAAACAATGGAAACCGTGACAGACTTTATTTTCTTGGGCTCCAAAATCACTGCAGATGGTGACTGCAGCCATGAAATTAGAAGACGCTTGCTCCTTGCAAGAGACGCTATGACCAGCATACTAAAAAGCAGAGACATTACTTTGCTGACAAAGGTTGGTCTAGTTAAAGTTATGATTTTCCCAGTAGTTGTGTATGGATGTGAGAGGTGGACCATAAAGAAAGCTGAGCACTGAAGAATTGATGCTTTTGAACTGTGGTGTTGGAGAAGGCTCTTGGGAGTCCCTTAGACTGCAAGGAGATCAAACCAGTCAATCCTAAAGGAAATAAGTCCTGAATATTCATTGGAAAGACTGATGCTGAAGCTGAAGCTCTAATACTTTGGCCACCTGATGCAAAGAACTGACTCTTTGGAAAAGACCCTGATGCTGGGAAAGATTGAAGGCAGGAGGAGAAGGGGTCAACAGAGATGGGTGGATGGCATCACCAACTTGATGGACATCAGTTTGAGCAAGCAAGCTCTGGGAGTCATGGACAGGGAAGCCTGGCATGCTGCAGTCCATGGGGTCACAAGAGTCAGACACGACTGAGCTACTGAACTGAACTGACCTTCTAATGTCTGTGTGAGAATGAAATCCCCTCAATTTGTGCAGCTTGCTCACTGAATTTCACAATGCTGCAAAACATGTGAACATCCTTTTTATTTTTTTCTTCCTGTGTCAACTTTGTAGGCTTTCTGATGCATTCCACTACAGTAGAGGAATAATTCTCCATAGCATCTGTACAATTTAAAGGTCAAGCAGCAGACATGCATTTTTCTGGCTAGTGTTTCCAACTCAGTAACTCCTTACCATTTCTTCTTATCATCTGGCCTAAAGAGAAATCTATGGTGTGCTCTTTTCTGGTGCTATACGAGGTTTTCATGAAACTAAAGGTATCATTTCATCAATGCCAGTCAGATTGAGAGGATGAAATGGATTTGGGGTACATTATTCAAAAGAGGGTTAGAGTTAATTTTTCAGGCCAGGAAAGTGACCCTGGGCCACAGAAGAATTTCAGGTAACTAGAAAAAAATGGATTACACAGTTCAGTTAGAAGTGGTAGGAAAAAAATAAACCCATAAACTCCTTTACTAAAACCTGTTTGTCTGGCTAGAGTGAAAATGGAGACAATTAAATCATTTTCAGCAAATTATTGGTGCGATATATGTATTTTTTTTCCTTTCAAGAAAAGGAAACTAAAGGATGGTTGTGGCCTTTTGTTGTAGATAGCTTTTCAGAGCAGTGTAACATAAACAGATTATCTGCAGTGTTTATTCAGTGTGAAAAAACAGTTCCAAGAGCCCCAGGTGCTTGCCAAGATCATAATTGTACCTTCTTAAATACTTTCATTACTTGGAAGTACAATAAGCGAGGCTAGGACACATGCTTTCCATTTTCTTGTCAACAAAACACCTCCAAGAAATTAAGCTCTATTTTCTCCAGAAAATTTCTCTAGAACTGTTCAGGGTATATGAAAAGGAAAGGGAGATAGGGCTTTGGTTTCTTTATGACCTTGAAAAGAAGCAAAGTTAAATCTCCACTCCAAAAAGAAAAGAATAAAGGTGGTGGCTCAAATGTACAGTAAAAGTTTGCCACAAGACTAGAGTATTCCATCCAGATGGTTTCTGGTTGGTTCAGCGTGGACGCAAGTGTAGAGTGTTCAGGAAACATGACTGGATTCACACATGGTAGATTGGAAGGAGCTGAGCCACCCTAGGGGAGTGAGGGGAACAAGGAAACCACAGGACAAAGTTTAGAGTATATAATATCTGGGAAAGCTCAGTGACCAGGACCCCCTTCCACAGGAGCTTGCCTGGTCATAACGTGAAAGGGGATCCCACTTTGCTGGTGTGTTTTCATTACTGATTTGTTTTTAATTTGTTAAAATTAAAAAAAAAACTTTATTCAATTTGTTACACTATTGTTTTATGTTTTAATTTTTTGACCCTGAGGCATGTGAGATCTCAGCTCCCTGACCAGGGATCAAACCTGCATCCCTTGCAATTGGAAGGCAAAGTCTTAAACACTAGACAGCCAGGAAAGTCCCATGCTGGTAGAGTTTACTAACTTTGGAATAATCAATAAGCTGTCCATGTACCCAGTCTCAGGGTAAAATGTCCAATTGGCCTCTGTGCCCCCAACCTCAGAGAAGGCTTCATTCATAGGAGCTTCTCTCTGCCTTCTTCCTAACCTGTCCTTTCCCCTTCCATCTTCAGTGTCTATATTTTCACCAGCTTCTTCATCCTGCTTCAATCCTCTGACAGTTGCTTGAATATATGTAAACATTTACCTTCTTGGAGCCCCTACTATATTTTTATTAGCTTGATTGTCATGTGATGGTGTTGAAAGTCCTCCTAGTTCTGAAGGAAACTGAAAAGATACAGAAATCGGAAACAATGCAAGTCAAAAATTCAACAATTTTTCCATATCTCTGTTCCTCTTTTTGATCAGATGCACCTCAAAACCACTGTTTGGAGGGATATGCTGGCTTCAAGAGATGGTGAGAAAGAGACAGAGGGAGGGAGAGAGAGTCTGTGTGTGCCTGTGTAGGAACTGAATTAACTGGAATTTGTCTAATTAAAATGGTCAGTTAATTAGAATTTTTCTGCACCTGAATTTTAGGAAAAATGAAAAGGAAGTAGAGAAATCACAATATTAAACTCCTCTGCCAGACTCTGCATGCATTATTTGGGTTAATCTTCACATTTACCCTGCCAGGTAGGTTTTTCTAAGCCCACTTTACCAACAAGGAAACTGAAGCTCAAAGAGATTAAAACAGAGGCCAGCAAATAATGGCTCACAGCCAAACCTGCTCCATACCTGCTTTTGTAAGAAAGATGTATTAGAACTCAGTGCTATACTATTTACAGTCACCAGGACATGTCCATCAACAGATGAATGGATAAAGAAGTTATACAGTAGAATATTACTCACCCATAAAAAGGAATGAATCTGCGTCAGTTGAACTGAGATGGATGAAACTAGAGCCTGTTATACAGAGTGAAGAAAGTCAGACAGAGAAAAACAAATATTATATATTAATGCATGTACATGGAATCTAGAAAAAAAGGTACTGATGAACCTATTTGCAGGGAAGGAGTAGAGACACAAACACAGAGAACAGACTTGTGGACACGGCGAGGGGAGGAGAGGATGGACCCAATTGAGAGAGTAACACTGAAACATACGCATTACTGTATGTAGAACAGATAACTGGAGGGAAGTTGCTGTGCAACTCAAAGAGCTCAACCTGGTGCTCTGTGACAACCTTAGAGGGGTGGGATCAGGGGTGGGGCAGAGGTTCACGATGGAGGAGACATGTGTATACTTATGGCTGATTCGTGTTGTTGTATGGCAGAAACAAACACAACACTTAAAACAATTATCTTCCAATTAAAAATAAATTAAAAAAAAAAGAACTCAGTGCTACTTGTAAGGTTGGGTACCTCCTTCATTCTACCACAGCATAGTTGCTCCAGAGACGGACTGGCCTAGAAAGCCATGGTGATGATCTGGAGTTTTGCTGAACAAGTTTTGTCAGTCTCTTGTTTCAATAGAATCACTGTTGTCACCAAATAATATGTGATATAGAGGATTTGACCTTTAACCTTTACCTTTCTGGTTCCAGACCCCAGTGAATTTTGAGACGAGAGGCAAGAAAATACAATGATGTCAGGATTCGTTATTGACGAATCATAGCTGCAAAGAACTATTTTACTTATAAAAAAGAAAAACTACACTGGAATGTTTGGGGTCAATTTTAGAATTAATGCAATCTCTTCAATTCCTAAGTCTGTCCTGGAATTCAGGGATGACAGAGAAGAACTACACAATCTCCACAATTGTACATACATCCCTATTCTGATGAAGGCAAAAATTGGGTCAGGACAGTGCTTTTCAAACTTTAATGTGCACCCAAACTACCCAGAGTTTCTTGTTAAAATGCAGATTTTCATTCAGTGGTTCTGGGCTGGTGCTGAGAACTTGTATTCATAACAATTTCTCAGCTAAAGATTATGCCGCTGGTCCCGACATCACACCCTGAATGGAAAGGGTTAATACACGAATGTCAAAATTCTCAACCAGAAGGTTTTTTGGGTCAAACCTAAATGACTCAGAAAAATCAAATAACCTCTACATTTCCCCATAATCATCGGCTTAGTCGTCATTTGATGAAAAGTGACAGATTCAGGTTAGTCTACGTCACTGGTTCTCAACGTGCGGTCCCAGGGTAGAGCAGCATCAGCAACCTTTAGACACACCTGTGTCCTGTGTTCTGACAGCCCTTCCAGGTGATTCTGTTATACCAACCCCTTCTGGTGATTCCGATGTGTGCTAAACTTGGGAACCACTGGTTTATGCTATGGATAATTAATCAGGGTTTGTTTGTTGGTTTATTCTCTGAACATCCTGTAAATCTATTTAATATGTTCAGTCTTTGTTTATATAGAGTACATCAGTAGAGGAGATAGGAAAATATTGAAGTGGGGAGAAACACATTCCAACACGACGGCATGCCTTCTCCTGGTGAAGGCTACAGCTATTCCCTAGCATGGTTATTTTTTGATATCAGTTGACATTCCCATATCAAAGGTTCTTATTTGGTAAGTAGTCTGCTATGTATGCCTGTCCCACATTCATCTAAGATGAAATGTGGCCCTGATGCATCTCAGGAAAAGACCTGGGAGGGCAGGGGAAGGTGCTTTTGATCTTTTGGACTTCTTGTTCAGTGTCTTATTGTTCATTCTTCTAGTACCATGGTGCTATCTTTTAGATAACTCTTGGAGGATTTTAAAAAATGATTGTTTCATGGAATTAGGAGAAAAGCCTTATCATACGAGTCAGACCTCAGATCATTGGTGAAGTTTTTGGCCACACAGTTACCACTTTGGGAATCAACGGGTCTGTTTGCATCCTCCCCTCGCCCTGGCTTTTCCCCGTGTTAATTCCAGTGTGAGTGATGCTAAAGGGCCACTGAGCACTCGTGTGCACGGCCATAGAGTGTGGGGAATCTAATGCCCCCTGGAATGAGCCTTTGACCAATGGTATAGGCAGAAGCTGGCAGATAAGTCTACATGCACACTAATCAAGTGCTGTGAGACACAGTGTCACAAAGGGTCTTTTAAGGATCAAGCAGATGACATGGGCATGAGGCCAGCAGCAGCCAGCTCAGCAGTCCCTTTCCCCTCTCATGCCCTCTTTTCCCTCACTTTGCTTTCCTGGATTTTCAGTTTCTAAGCAAACCAAAGCACATTCACCATTGCCTAGTGTCTGCTTCCTCTGAAACTCAGGTGAAGGTGCATATTTTACAAGGATAGAGATCAGAAACTGCTTTCTTGACCCATCTCACACCATCGTCAGTGGAAATTCTAGCTTGTGGAGGACATTTGAAAAAATGGCCTGGAAGCTTCAGTTCAGTTCAGTTCAGTGGCTCAGTCGTGTCCGACTCTTTGCGACCCCATGAATTGCAGCACACCAGGCCTCCCTGTCCATAACCATCTCCCAGAGTTCACTCAGATTCACGTCCATCGAGTCAGTGATGCCATCCAGCCATCTCATCCTCTGTCGTCCCCTTCTCCTCCTGCCCCTAATCCCTCCCAGCATCACAGTCTTTTCCAATGAGTCAACTCTTCTCATGAGGTGGCCAAAGTACTGGAGTTTCAGCTTTAGCATCATTCCTTCCAAAGAACACCCAGGACTGATCTCCTTCAGAATGAATTGGTTGGATCTCCTTGCAGTCCAAGGGACTCTCAAGAGTCTTCTCCAACACCACAGTTCAAAAGCATAGCCTGGAAGCCTAGGTGATGGCAATCAGATTACTTAGGGTGGATGCAAAGAGCTTCATGGGCACGGGGGTCCGTAGGGTTGTGGCAAAGTACAGAAGTTACTCAAACAGCATCACTGTGTGAGGGGGAAAGTCCACACTACTGCCTGAGCTTCAGAAACACCTTCAGAGGAAGGCCCCAACCCCTGCCCAGAATCTCCCGGAGGGGCTATTAAATGTTGACTTTATTTTACAGCTCCAAGTAGTATTCTGATGGGCAAGTGGGGCTGCAAATCATTTTGCATAAAAATACACATTGGAGTGAACAGATGTTGTTCTGAATATATGGCTATTTCCCTTAAGTATCTGAGGACCTTGGATAAGTGATTTACATTGTGTGAATATCAGTTTCCTCATCACTAAAATGGGGATGATGGTAACACCAATGTCAAAGAATTGTGATGCTTCAATTAGCTCATCAAGCACCTGGTACAAAATATGTGCTCAACAATGGTTATTTCCTGGCCCCACTGCCTCCTTTCTTTTCAATGTTCCCATGCTGAGCGCATACTGAGTCCTCTCTAGCCATGCTCCACCACCTGAACCCCTGTGGCTCATACCTGGCTCCTCATCTTACATCCTTCCTTCCTTGCTGCCCCTCACTGCCTGGAATTCCCATTCTCCAGGCCTCCCAGGATTATGGGTTTCCCTGGTGGCTCAGTGGTAAAGAATGCGCCTGCAATGCAGGAGACACCAGTTTGACCCCTGGGTTGGGAAGATACCCTCGAGAAGGAAATGGCAACCCACTCCAGTATGCTTGTCTGGAGAACCCCATAGACAGAGGAGCCTGGTGGGCTACAGTCCCGGGGGTCACAAAGACTCAGGCAGGACTGAGCCATTGAATAGCAACAACAACCTAGATTGTACTTCTGGGTGATCCACCTACATCTGGCCCTATCAATAAAGCTTTCTTCACCACTTAATTTTGCAGTTCTCTCTCCACTGCTGAACTTTCTGGTACTCATTGTCTTGTCCACTAAACTTTGATTCCTTTGCCTCCTTGTTGTAACTTTGCATATCCTGAGTTATCATCTGAGGAGATCATGTTGCTTAGGGGAAAGCACCATGACCCAGACTTCCCAAGACACTTCAGAGGCCAGGTTGGCACTGCCAGCTTTGCTTACTAGTTTTGGTTGGAGTGGCTATTTTTCTTTTCCTGGAGAAAATTAAGTGAGTATGAGAAAAATGCTACCAATTACCTACTCCAGCCTCCAATCCTGAATCCAGCCAAACTGTTTAACAACAGAAAAGTGTCTGTTTTTCCCAGTTTGGTTTAATGATTTTCCTGTAGATCCACATCTCTTTCTATCACAAAGAAATCACTTTATCCTGCTGGGTAATTAATACAAATGTACAGTATGGCGAACACATTCCTGTAGACTGCTTGTTTTGCTGGTAAATTACAGGAAATCCTATACAGTACACCTGGGACACCCTGCAGTTTGAAATTAGAATATAAAGTGCCTCCCCATTCCTCCTACTTGGCCAGGATACTGGTCTGATTGTGAAAATCTTTCTAGTTAGACATGTAATAAACTGGGATGATGGCAAATTCATTTACTTCCCTTTAGCTGAAAATTAATAAAGATTTTAATTCAAAGCATAAAAAACCTCACCACCCTGTTTACAGCCCCCTGAGTTACAAGAGGGGATGTGATATGGTGTTGGCTCCCAGTTGTGAATTCATTCAGAAAACATATGCCACATACAAATTTGTAACCAAATCCTTAGAGTTTAAGGTATTTGCCAGTAAAACTCCTTGGCCAAGCTTTAGTTCTGCGTGATGTCACTTCTATATGAGCCCTGTGATAGCATTAAACTGGTCACAGCTGTTTCTGATTGAAGCGCTGAAACCATCTTACAGGCAGGCTGCACCTCCTCCCCGCCCCTTCCCTCCTTCGTCCAGAGTGGCTTTCTTTAACAAAAGGACTCCTTTATGAACATGGTCAGTGGGCTCTAGCTGGTTATTCTCACAGCAAGTTTGTAGTGACTTGGATTGGCCTTGGAATGGTTTTATATACCCACATGCGGGGAGCGTACGAGTCATGCGCATGCGCGCGTGCACACACACGGTCCGGAAAGGCTTTCTTCTTGATAATTGATGTGTAAATCTTCCCTAGGCCTGTGTGCTGAAGTACAAAGCAAACACCTTGGCATCTTCCTTTCTAGAAAGAACAGTCCAGGTCAGGGCAGTCTTCAAGAAATACCAAACCTCATCTCTTCTTGGAAGGAGAGGGGGTGCCATCCAGGTGGGTGGTGGTGTACACTTAACTGAAATTTACTACACCTTTCTGCTACTTAGTATATCCTAGTTCAAGAGGGGTCCATAGAGTGTTTCTTAGAGGGCCAGATAATAAATAGGCTAGGCTTCGGGCCATATACTCTGTCACAACTACACACTTCTGCCATGGTAGTGGGAAGAATCTGCCATGGATAATTCATAAGTGTCTAACAAAGACTTATTTACAAAAATGGTGCATTTGGCCCACTGGCCTAGTTAGTCTTCTGGCCCTGCTCTGCTCAGAGTGTGGTGGCTGGGTGCCAGTTCAAAACTGTTCAGAAGTGTTCCACGACACGATAAGTGCAGAAACTGAAGGGGATGCTTAGCCACTTTTAAAGCAACTTGATGCTGCCAGAGCAGGTGAGTGTACGAGCAGTGCCTTTCTTTCCCTGAAGGAGCAAACCAGTTTTGAGGCTGTTGACCTTATGTTGGAATTACTACAGTTGGTGAAGCCATATGGCAATCATGCTTAGTAGGACACGTAGAAGACTATGATGGATATAAAAAGAAAAGCCAGTAAAAGTGATGGACGGGTTGCTTCCTGCAGAAAGAGAGGCTGTTCTCACAGGCACCAAGAGGGATTCAGTGTTTCAATCCCACCGTCTTGCTCCACTAGCTTCTCTTGGGAAGGGAAGAGAAGGGAGAAGAGTAGAGAGTCTCATCTCTGCCTGCTAGAGACCATGCCACACAGAATCTCCATCTGCCTTGGAGGTCTTTTAGAAACAAGGACGCTGTGCTTCTGTCACTGGGAGGGGAGCCCAGTAGCATCAGTTTCTGATGTATCATGGGGAAGATTAGATTTTTTTTTTTTTCTATTTTGGTCTTGTGGGGGAAATTATTGGTTAGTGCAGATGCACAGGGAATGGTGAAGAATGTGCGAATGGATGAACCTGGAGAAAAAGAGCTTCTTGCTGCTTGAAACCACCCTGTGTTCTGTTTTGTCTCTCTTCTTGCTCTCCATCCAACTTCCCTCCAGTAAAGCCACCTTGCCAGCCAGGCCTCTTTTATAGGGTGCTATTCACAGGGTTGGCCTCGCAGTTTGTAAACACATAGAAACTTATCTGGGATCTAAAGTTGAAGTCTTCAAAATCCAAAGAAAACTTTGGAAACTTACAGTTGTTAAGGAAAAGTATCAAATGCCAATTTTTGATGGGTTGGGAGCATTTTAAGATACTAGTGCCACTGGACTCCAATCCTTAAAAGCCATGATGTCACTATAGAGGAATATGATGTCAGGCTATAAAAAGATCAGAGAGCTTTTGAAAAATTCCTAGGCCATGTTGGGAAGTTTATATGCAATGCTGAACAGAAAATACAGTGTTCTTTTTCTTCTTCCTTTCACCTCCTTCACAAGTACCCCTGCCAAGAGCATGAAGGTGAGGCAAGCACTGCCCGGGAATATAGCTGGCTTTTATTATGAGAACTTGTTCATTCTTTAAGAGTTGCAGTAAAACTTTTTTTAAAAGTTCCTTAACTACTACACAAAGTATTAAATGGTAGCATACCTTTTAGAAATAACACTTATGTTTACTTTCCATGAAGTGGGAAAGCTGATTTTCCTTGTTTTGGCTCATAATTCTGGATAACATGACAATTATTCGCATATTTTCACTTAAGACTCTGGAATTCTTGTCCTAGCTCTCATTAAAGACATTGTGCTTCTCTCTGCCTCTCTCTCCAAGGACTCAGTACTAATAATGTTTTTTAAATAATGTATATTGATACATTTTCAAAGACAATGATCTCACATTCTGATGGTAAACTATTGGGTAAATCATCTGTCAAGAATGATTAAGGGCCCTGATAAACTGATTTATGAGGGAAGATTAAAAGAATTAATGTGTAGAGCTTGGCTCAGCAGAGACCAGGGGGAAGCTGATAGGCATCTGCTAAAATCAGAAAGGCATGGGACTGGAGGAGAGGGGAAAATTAGCTCACCTGAACCTGGGCTGTAACTGAGAGTGATGAGAAGAAACTCAGAAGAGGAGGATGTGAGTGGGGTATCATGGAAGTCTTTCCAACATCAAGATCCATTAGATGGTGGGCTCAGCTCTCCGGAGAATCGGGGAAGGTCTCTCCCTTCCCCTGAAATATGAACAGTTGGCTGGGGAGCAGCTCTCTTTTGTTCAGTTCTTGTTTCAGAGGGTGGTCATTCTGATGCCTCGAATCTTCACAAAATAACGTATAACAATAGCAAAGAAAACAAATAAGGAAAGTTGAGTTGCTGGCGAGCCTGGGGGCCATACCTATTGATTCTCCCAGTCCTCTTATTAATAGATTATCCCCTTTCCAAGTAACCCAAAGCCTAGCAGCTACACAGTGAGTTAAGTTACAGAATTAAATAATAAAGATAAAGGCAAAGGAAAAAAATACCCACTTTTCATACTGATTTGGGAGACATAAAGTACTCTGAACATTATTAGTGAAAGAAATCCCACTGACAAAAAATAAACAATGGTAACAAGTCACTGTATATCATTTTGTACTATCATTTATGCATTTAATTGGAAAAGACCCTGATGCTGGGAAAGATTGCAGGCAAAAGGAGAAGAGAGCAGCATAGGATGAAATGGTTGGATAGCATCACTGATTCAATGGACATGAACTTGGGCAAACTCTAGGAGACAGTGAGGGACAGGGAGACCTGGCATGATGCAGTCCATGGGGTTGCAAAGACTCAGACATGACTTAGCAACTGAACAACAGCAATGCCTTCAATAATTTTTACTATTCTTGTTTTAAATTACTTCAAGTTTGGGGCACTTACATTGGGTTGGGGAAAAAATTCATTTGGGTTTTCCCATAAGATGTTGCAGAAAAATATGAACAAACATTTTGCCCAACCCAATGCTTTCTACCACACTGCATGTTTGATCTGGAGAAGGTGATGCACCCCACTCCAGCACTCTTGCCTGGAAAACCCCATGGACAAAGGAGCCTGGTGGGCTGCAGTCCATGGGGTCGCGAAGAGTCAGACACAACTGAGCGACCTCACTTTCACGCATTGGAGAAGGAAATGGCAACCCACTCCAGTGTTCTTGCCTGGAGAATCCCAGGGACGGGGGAGTCTGGTGGGCTGCCGTCTATGGGGTCGCACAGAGTCGGACACGACTGAAGCGATTTAACAGCAGCAGCAGCAGCATGTTTGATCACTCCAAGCACAAGCAGAGTGTGATGCTAAGGCTCAGGTGGTTTCGTTCCCCCAACTAAGCAGAGCTCTTGGTAAATGGTGGGATTGTAACTGACCCACTGTGTAAATCTGGGCCAGATTCTGTTTACCTTATTTGCATATGAGAGAGGTGAGGCCGCAAGATTTTAAAATAACATTTCTTTGATATTTATTATTTTCTTCTTTTTTTCTGCCCACTGAGTACAAATAGGGAATTATAAAGGGCAGATTGGGCTATGAAAGTGAGAGATTAAAAGAGAATGATAGTGAAGGGGAAAAAAAGAACAGAGAGAGGAAATAAAACTGATTTCAAGGGATTTACAATCTGGTTAATAATCCTCTCAAATCCCTAAGTTTCATATGTATTTTCCCTCTGAAACACAGTATCAGCATAAGGCTAATATTAATTTGAATGTCTCTTAGCAGCAGATAAAATATCCTAAAATTGTGATGTTATTTAAACAAGGTCAAGAGAGAGAAGGGCTCATAGTGATATGACAAGTCACTTTGAGAAAAATAAGATTATGTGGGTGAGAAAAGATCATATCCTGTTAGGAAAGAAACTAAATTTTCTGATTTTTGTATTGCTGCCCATGCAAATAAAAAGCTCAGAGAACACCATGGTGAGGGCTAATACCTGGCAGATTTCACCTGACCTATATATGAAAACAAACACATTTTCTGATATACTGATTTTTTCCAGCATGAATTCAAACCTCTGCTATTACAAATGAAACTAGTTGTTCTCCTTTAAAGTCATTATGTGAATTTCAGTTACTGGATATTTAAGTACATTGTTTCAAAAAAACCTTGGTATCATGAAGACATAACCTAAAAGTTCTTTGTTAGACCTCCATAAAATGTTGGAAACAGTATCTAAATTGAAAATGTTATGTTCCTTAACCCAATAGATTATCCCCTAATGTTGTATGGAATATGTAATTGGTCATCAAAGAGAGAATGCCAAGCTGTACTTCATTTTTGTGTGTTAATACTAAAAAGAAATGGAGAAACTAGCCCTGCTCCCTTCCCTCATCAGCTCCAGCTGACTTTTTTGCATCTCTCCTCCACATATACATGCATGTAATAAAAGAAAACCAAAAATAGATTTGAATCTTGTCTCTAGTTTTTCTGGGTTTCCAATTTTGTTTTCCTCTGCTGTTTGTCACTTTTGTGGATGTTTTGTGGGTAAGAATGTGTGTGTGTGGTTTAATTATATGAAAATTATACTGGGGTTTCAGTAACCAGTGGCTTGAAAATTAACTGAATTATGAAAGCTGAAATGTTGCTCATAGCATCAGTTAATGACAAGGTCGCCGCCACTGTCATATTCAAAAGAAATGTCACACTTGAATGGGGCTGAGACGGCTGTGTTGTCCCAGGGTCCCAGGTAGAGACAATGAAACAAGGGCTCCTAGCATACTGTTTCATCCCATGTTTGAATCTAATGCATTCTTCTTTCAGTTCATTTTGGTTCTGCTGGGTTCCCATAACATATGGAGTCCCAAGGTATTCTGCTCTAACATGGAAGCTTTTGGGGCTGGGAATAACAGATCATGAATAGATTGGAAATTCTCTCTAAATGCCCCCTCGGGTGGTTGATGTAAAGGCTCATTGTGTATTGCTTCTATCTTTTACAAAAATCAAATATGTCTAGAATTATTTGAGTCCAACAGGCTCTATTAGGGATCTGAATGCCAGCGTACCCCATACACTACCACATAAACGACGACAGATGTATGCCCCTAGTATCTCCTCCTATCTCCCTAGCTCTGGGCAACTGTAGTTAATTGAAAAAGAGGAAAGAGGAAATTGAGTTTGGGATGGAGTCAGTTGGAGATGAAGGGAAAATCTAAATAAAATACTTTGATGTTAAGCCTGTCCCAAATCAGTTGGGATAAGTTGACATAAGTACTTCGTGGGGGCTGAAAGAGCAATGATTCTGCAGAGCAGGGACCCAGAGAAGGAACATGACTGATGGGTGGCTTAACCCCCAAGGAGATGAAGTGCATCCCAGCTTCTTTGGACTCCAGTGAACCCCCAAGAATCGGAATGGGGTTTCAGCACAGCAGGATGGAGGTGGCTGTCCTGCCACCCCAAATATTACAACCTCCTCCTCATCCAGCAGAAATACACTGAAGCCGCTTTCGTACATACATTGTTTGTTTTCTCTCCCTTTCTCTCAGAAGAGTTACCTAAGACATAAGCCTGGAATACATAAACATGACTATACTTTTCTTCTTTCAGTTTCCCTCTTTCCCACCTGGAGTCCAGATTCAATGCATCACTTTAGGGGTCTTCAAAGAGAAAAAAAAAAAAAGACTAACAGCTACTGTTATCCTGTCACTGTGTTAAGTCCTTTACTTATAACATCTAATTTAATCTTCACAATAGCCCAGTGAGGTTAATAACACCCAGATTTTAGAGATGAGAAAATCAAAACTTGGAGAGGAAAAGGAAGTAGCCAAAGGCCGGCCAGTTAGAAAGCAGCTCAACCTGATATGGTCACAAGTCTGTCAGAAGCCAGAGCATGTACATGAGCCCACTTGCAAGCCACTTCTAAGCAAATGGGGTCCATAGCTAGCATGACCTCAACCGCTGCTCTGCCCAGGACACTACTTCATACTTGTGTCCCAGTTTCCCGCTCACTTGACGTCTGCCCTGGGCAGAGTTTCCTGGTTGGCTGATGTGGTCATGCCGCACTGCACAGAGCGCAGCTCACTGGTGTATGTGCTTAGTTGCTCAGTTATGTCCGACTCTGACTCTTTGGACTGTAGCCCAGCAGGCTCCTCTGTCCATGAAATTTTTCAGGCAAGAATACCCCAATGTTGCCATTTCCTTTTCCAGGGATCTTCCCAACCCAGGGATTGAACCCACAACTCCTGTGTCTCCTGCATTGCAGATGGATTCTTTACCCACTGAGCCATTAGGGGAGAACCTCACTGGTATACTGACCGGGCTTATTCCACTGTGGTTCCAGTAGCTGGAAAAGAGCTTCAGCTGTCACCCCAGGTGTCCAGGGCAGGGACAGTGGCAGTCAGGAAGGTGGGATACCTGTCCCAGGCTGAGTGCTGAGTGCCCTCAAGACAACAGGAGGTGTGTAACATCTTTCTCTTCTCCCTGTGTTTATTAGCTCAACTTCTCTAGAAATCAGAGAAGGTAAAAGAAGGGAGCAGGGAACCTTTAGTTGAAAATTAATCAATAATTCTGTCTAATTAGATAACTAAATAGTGCACTGCAATTTTCTCTGATTATTCATCCTGAAACAATAACAAGCTGGGGAAGGATATTACTCAATGTTTGTAGTTAGCAGAATGAGAGAAGTTGCAAGGAACATTTTGTAACTCAATCTAAGGGAGAAAAATGTATAGACCACTAAAGAAGATCTGTCTCAACCTTTCGGCATGAAATAAGAAAAGCATGGGTTATACATATTGCTGAAGAAATGTAGCTCCAGGAAAGAAAGGAATAAAATATTGACCAGAAATTCCATAAGTCTAATTCTGATGATACCAGTGTCACGGTAATCCTGCAGATATGAGTGACCGTCTAGGGCAATCATCCTGTGTGTGCTGTCCCATAGACATAGGAGGCTTTGATCTAGTGGTCCCACTCCTCAGCAAAAGACCTCCTCCAAGTTTACCATTTTATGGAGTGAGAGAAAGGCAAGGCTGCCCACTGATTCAGCGTGGAAGTGAAATGCGTCACTTCCTCTCACAGTTCATTGGTCAAAATTTGTCATGTGGTCCCGTCTAATAGCCAGAGTGCTGAGAACTAGTCGTCCATGTGCTATTAGTAAGCCTATCTAATACCTATTACACATTCTAAAAGTCAGCTAGTATTGTTATCTTTGATTTTATTGCAGATGAGGAAACTGAAGCTTAAAAAATAAGTAAAATAACTTGCCCAAGACCACACAACATTGTTGTTGTCCAGTCACTAAGTCATGTGTTACTCTTTGTGCTACTCTTGCAGCACACCAGGCTTCCCTGTCCTTCACCACAGAGTTTGCTCAAACTCATGTCCACTGAGTCAGTGATGCCATCCAACCATCTCATTCTCTGTCATCCCCTTCTCCTGCACTCAATCTTTCCCAGTGTCGGAGTATTTTCCAATGAGTCGGCTCTTCACATCAGGTGGCCAAAGTATTGCACACACACAACATAGCCAAGCTTTTAATCCAGATTCTCTACCTCTCTATTTCTTGGTATCACCAGATCTCATTTTTACCATGGAATCTGTGTAACAAGCTCCTTTATACCCATCTCCACTTCCCACCACCTCCTCAACCCATGAAGAAACTGTTTAGAGAAGAGACCAAAAGATCTCATAGAAGGAGTAGTTTCTACAATCCTCTTCCTCCTTTGTAGGCTGTGCTCCCTTTACTTTTCACCAACACTTAATGCACATTGACCTTAAAAGAGAGAAGAAAAATATCTACTCCCCCCCGCNTGCAGCACACCAGGCTTCCCTGTCCTTCACCACAGAGTTTGCTCAAACTCATGTCCACTGAGTCAGTGATGCCATCCAACCATCTCATTCTCTGTCATCCCCTTCTCCTGCACTCAATCTTTCCCAGTGTCGGAGTATTTTCCAATGAGTCGGCTCTTCACATCAGGTGGCCAAAGTATTGCACACACACAACATAGCCAAGCTTTTAATCCAGACTCTCTACCTCTCTATTTCTTGGTATCACCAGATCTCATTTTTACCATGGAATCTGTGTAACAAGCTCCTTTATACCCATCTTCACTTCCCACCACCTCCTCAACCCATGAAGAAACTGTTTAGAGAAGAGACCAAAAGATCTCATAGAAGGAGTAGTTTCTACAATCCTCTTCCTCCTTTGTAGGCTGTGCTCCCTTTACTTTTCACCAACACTTAATGCACATTGACCTTAAAAGAGAGAAGAAAAATATCTACTCCCCCCCGCCCCCGCCCCGGCCCACAACAAGCACAGACTAGTGATGCCCTTCTGCTGCTTTGCAGAATAGAGAGAAAACAATGGGTCTCTGCATAGAGAGTTCTAAGTCTTTTATCTTTCTGCAGATTCAACCACAGTATTGATTCTTTATTGACCTAAACTGTCCTAAGCATGGCTGTGGTTTTTTCTCATATAGTGTATGGGAGAGTTAAGGCAGATACTACTTTAATATTGATTTTTGTGAAAAAGGTACAGGAAAGAGGGCAATTTGTGTCTGCAGTAGCTCTTCACTATAAAAGATACCATTGTTAGGAGTTTATAGCATTATATCAAGGGTCTTAATCTGTAGNGGAAAGAGGGCAATTTGTGTCTGCAGTAGCTCTTCACTATAAAAGATACCATTGTTAGGAGCTTATAGCATTATATCAAGGGTCTTAATCTGTAGCAATCTTTTTTTACAACTTAGAAATAGGCTTGGGCAAATGTGTTATTGGTGTTAATGATATTTTGAAGTGAAGCAAATTTGTCAGCCTTTCTAAGTAAACTGCTCAACTTAACTATTTGAGGACTTGACAGGTTGACTCTGAGTGTGCAGAAATCCTACAGTTTATTTATTTATTTGAAAGTCCTTTGGAAAGAACATTTTGTGATATAAACAATGACAACAATGTTGTTCAGTGAGTCTTTGAGAAATTAGAATTATTGTCTAGGGTTGAAATAAGCTATACATCTCTCTCTCTATGAGAACAGATCTTCTTATTTTAAAAATCATAGTGTCCTGGGTTCTGGAGTTTTGTGTTTGAGGAGAGAGGAGGGGAAAAAAAGTCACACAAGAGAAGGCAATTTTATTGGCCAGAGTAGAATAACCATTGGACTTGTGGGTAGAGTTTTCATAGTTTTGAATGAATAAGTATTTTTAGAAACAGATTCTGTTGTATGATACAAAAGCTTCTGAAAATGTTTCAAAAATGCCCCAAAAGATGATGGCTTTTCTGAATCTGACCAGCTTAATTTGTTCTATTTTTAGCAAGTGCACTAAAAATGGGCATTACTCTCTAAGGCGAGAGAGTTTTTCAGCCACTACAATGTGGTTTTATTGAGGTTATTTTCTTCCCTTCACATGGGAACAGCCAAAACATCAATGAGAAGTATTTATTATGTGTCTCCTGCACACAGAACATTCCCAAGGACACTGGCCATAGAAGAATACAAGACAGTGATGATTTAGAGCCAAGACCCCAGGTGATGATGACAAGTGACCGGTATTTTATTTCAAGGCACTAAGCTGTTGGCGGGTGTGGCAAGACTCCTGTTAACTTATTTTTAAAATCTTAAAGGTTGGGGTCCTCCCTCAGCCATTGGGTAAATGTTATATGACAGCTCCCAAAGTTAGAAAGATCTAGTAATTCTCAAGTTGCTGCAAACTACCATCCTTATAGGAGTCTATACACTGTTTAATGATATTAAAATGATGACTTCCGTTGATGAATGCTGTATAAGGGAGCTTTAGCACTCTTGCTACTGGGGAAAATTCATCTCTTGGGTCTGATTCTTGCAGGCAGATGCCAAGATGTATCAAATATTCAAATTATCACTTCCTTGTAACACCTGGTTTGTGTTTAAAACCCCAAGAAATTCCAAAATAACACCTGCTCTTCAGATCATTAGTTGATATTTTGAACATTTTTCTTTTATCTGTCTAATGCTGTTGTTTAGAAATGTATAGTATTGGGACTCCAGTGGGCTGCCTTATATATATTAAAATATCATAGTGCCTCTACAGGTTATATAAGAAGTCCAGAACAAAGACCATTCCAGGAGGAATAGAAGGACTGGTGATTTGATAACCCCCCTTAATCATCTTTTCTTTCTTCCATTTCATTTTAAATCCCATATTGAGTTACCTGACAAAATTTTTAAATGTGCAAAAAAAAAAAAATGTCCCATATTGATTGATCTTTGACAAAAGAGTAAATTATACTTACAGTTCATAAATATATTGCATAGCAAACACATGTGCAGACACCACAGACACACACACACACACACACACACACACACACACACACAGATACACACCCCCTCACACTTTATGTTGCTTGAAAGCTGAACAGCCTTGAAAATAAACATAGGCTCATTGGGCCAGGCTCTTAAAGAAATCAGACACTAAGATACAGTAAGTTTTTATATACTCTTCTGCTATCCACAATTCTCTTTTTTAAAAGCATTTACTAAAATTCCTACTTGGGGAAACTTGGACTGTCAAGTTGAGGAAAGTAGAAGCCAAATCTTATGGCTTCAGTGCTAAGGTGAACTGGAAGCACTGAATGGCCAGCTGGGGAGCTCTCCATCTTTGTTGAATTTCTGAGCTTAGGAAGTGAGGGGAAGGCTGATGGAACAAATACAAATTTCTGGTATGTCTTGTTCAAATGAAGTCTAACTGTGATCTCAGTGAATAAATGGCATGCCTTTCCCCCCAAAAGTTTGGACAGTAGTGGAATAACTGGAGCCTGAGAATCAGTGACAGGAGGTGTCACCAGGATCCAAAAACATCATAAAATTTGGAGCTCAGGGACATTCAGGCTTGCAAGCTTCCTTTAAAAAATCCATGTTCCTCCACTGCACATATGCTTGTTTTAGAAATAAATATTTAATAGGAGCATCATGATATTAAATAGAAGCACTTTTTTTTTTTGCAAATATCTGCATTTGATTTTAAGAAAGTTATTTAAATGAAGAAAAGAACACTGTTCTGAGAGCCAAAGATAATTTTAAAAGGAGAAAGTTTATACCAAACACATTTATGAATTTAGATGAATAAATAAAATATTTGTAAAACAGAGTACACCATTACCAGGTGAGATTTATTCTAAAAATGCAGGGATATTTCAGGTCTTTTCAGTGTACTATATTTTATCACATTAATAGAAAAATCAGAATCAACATAATAGATGACAGTAAGACATTCGGTAAAATTTAAAATTCACTCACTGCATACATTCTTAACAATACCCATTGAGGGAATGGGGGCAAGAGATGAAGAATAGTCTTGCCTCTTACAGTACATTTTGAAATCTTAGGAAGCATTATTGGTTATCACAATGATCTTGGCCAAGGCTTCTAGGTAAAGCAAAATGAACTCCCCTCCGTCCTACAAAATTTTAAAATTCCCTACAACAACTGCCTGTAATTCTGCAACTAATCCCACCTAGAACAAATTCTACTTTAACACTTACATATTTGGCACAATTTCAACATACACTGGCTTTTTCCAGAGTGTTACCACTCTGTAAGTCAAAGGAGAGCATACTTTGTTTCACTGGGAGTGATGCCAGGGAATTGTTTACCATTTTGGACAGTCACATCACTGACTAGCCTATGGTGTTAGATTCACCGCTTAATCCACCTGTACTTTTCTGTCTGCATTTATAGCTATTTGACATGCACAGTGACTCTATATATTTCAAACATTTGATTGCCCTATGATAACATATAACAAAATATGTTTTAGGAAAGAATTATTGAGTCTGATCGCATTGGGAACTACTGAAAATACATACATACATATATTCAAAGAGTTCAGCTTATCCGTATACTATTTTAGTTCTGAATATTTACCTTTAATCTTTTTCCTCATACTTGATCACTTCTAATTTCTGACTTGACTCTTTCATTCTTTAGACTAGGTGCTCAACACCCTTTTCCTGGCTGCAACCTGGCTTCAGTGCCCTAGTCAACCTTACATAAATTTTTTTCTTTTTTTTTTTTTATAATTTTTATTTTTACTTTAGTTTACTTTACATTACTGTATTGGTTTTGCCAAACATTGACATTAATTCACCACGAGTGTACATGCGTTCCCAAACACGAATCCCCTCCCATCTCCCACCCCATACCATCCCTCTGGGTCCTCTCCTTGCACCAGTCCCAAGTATCCTGCATCCTGCATCAGACATTGACTGGCGATTCGTTTCTTTCTCAAATGAACCCAACTGTGGTATCAACATCAGTTTGTTTCCGCCCTAGAGCTAGAGGAAACGGTGATGCTAGGATTCAACTTTCTCATTTGAAGACAGCTAAACTCAGAGAGTTTGTTTAAGACTTGTCAAAGTTTGTACTGTTTTCATAGAGAACATGAGGCAAATAAAATCGTGCCCTGAGAACTAATTCTTCCAATTTCCACATAAGGACTGGAGCCCTGTTCAGCAAAGTTACCTTCAAGAGACTTAATGGCTCCTAGGCTTATAAGGCCGTACTGTGATATGATTGACGTCTTCTTTTTTCAGAAAGGCTAATAAGCATAATCGAAAGCTTTGTAGAAGAAATGTTGACAGTAATCTTCCAAGTTCCATCTAGGACTGAGGAAGTATAGGCTGTTAGGCTTTGAATGTTCAAGTCCTATGAGCAAGATTATCTCTATTAGAGACGGATGAGTCTAGCTAAGCCTCATGCTTCTAACCTCTCGTTCACCTCATTAACTTCCTTGCTCTGAGTCCATGCTTACCTTGTTAGATTTGGTTCTCTAAGGAGGAAATAGGATGGTTACATGGGCAACATCTAGGTTGTCTCATCATTTTTACTGTAAATAAATATATTGGCAATCTTTAAATTAAAGAAAAAAAATTCTGCTCGTGGTCTGGCTTTTTCAAGTAGCTTGACTGCAGACTACAGAGAGGGAATGTACTAACCATGTTGGTGTGATGACTTCTCTTCCAAGCAACCAGTATTTTCCACCACATTAACATTCTGGTTTTACTCACCAGTTTCCCTGGGGTTAATTTATATCTAGTTGATTGGCCAAAAAGGTCGCTTGAGTTTTCCATACCAACTTATGGAAAAATCCAACCCAATATGGGTGCTCGTTAGTTAGGCTTCTGATCCTGCAGATCTGAGACAGGAGTTATGAGCAGAAATTTCCCCCCAGAATGTAAACTCCATGTGGGCAGGGACTACTGTTTGCTTTATTCACTGCATTCTTCCCAGTGCCTAAGAACATAGGCATATATTTTGCATGGATGCATATTTCTCTGGAGGAGAGAGATGTCTAGCTATTCCTCAAGGGGATACTCCATTCCCACCTCCACACCGAGTCACCACTGGTGTCAGTCACATCTATTTCCCCACCATTGTTAACACGCCTTGGACTAGGAGTCCTGACTTTGTCTTCCTTCCGTTTATGAGACTATAGCATCAGCAGGAAAGGGAGTGAATATCCCCATGCAGACTTGTTCAGATTCAGAAATGATAAACAAGGATAGGGCTGAAATGAGTTGTTTTTGTGTGTATGATTTGTCTTCTGGCAGAACTGAAGAATGAGAGGAAAGGGAAGAAAAACAAAGATTAACAGAAGTTTACTCTTTTATTCATAGTACTTCTATTACCTTTCATATTGAATTTAGCAGGTAACAACATGAATCATTTAGGCTGAACTTTATGAAATTAAAATTTAGGAAGGAAGAGTTTGATTTGGTAATATATCATCGTCAACAAAATGGTGGGGACCTGGGATAATGACTATGGCTTGAGAAAGGAATGGGAGGATGGATCATTTTTCTGGAAAACTGAGTCTGAAGGAAAAGAGAGAAGGCTTCCCAGGTCATGCTAGTGGTAAAGAACCCACGTGCCAATACAGGAGACATAAGAGACAGGATCCAGGGTTCGATCCCTGGATCAGGAAGATCCCGTGGAGGAAGACATGGCAACCCACTCCGGTATTCTTGGCTGGAGAATCCCATTGGACAGAGAAGCCTGGAGGGCTACAGTCCATAGGGTCGCAAAGAGTCGGACATGACTGAAGCGACTTTAGCATGCGCATAGCTAGAGGAAAGCTTAGTCAAAAGAGGCTTATATTTGTTTTTAAAAGATAGGACATACTTGAGTACATTTGAGTCTCTAGTCTAGACAAAGAGCCATTAGAGAGTTTCAAATTGACCGTACCGTGGAAAGGGGCTAATAGATGAATTAAGATTCTGAATGAGATGGTAGAGGAGAATATCCAGAATGAAGACTCTTCCCAAAGAACTGAGAGGTGGTTTCTGAAGACACTTGCAGCTTCTGTTATAAATTAGAAATCTCATAAGAACTCTCTTGAAAACAGAGATCTTTGACAATATTGCAAAGAAGTTCATACTAGAGCTCTGAAGATACCTAGAGTTCAATCTAAAGTTATTATATAACTTCTCCAAGATATGCAGCTGACTCCTACTTGAATTAGTTCATGATATCTAGAGAACTAATAGAGGCAAAATGATACTGTTCTTACTTCTTTAGAACAACCTTATAAGCAGAATTGTTTTATAATAAGTTACTCTCTTGACATCAGTCCATTGCACCATGGTGCTTCTCTTTGCTGCAGTATGGTGAAAAGAAAGTCCTTAGACTTGGTTATAAAAGGGTACGAGCATCATAATAGATGAACCTCTGCATGCAAAATAATCAGAGATCCCACACAAAACTAACAGAAATCAGAAATGACACCCAGGTAAGTCTCTCAGGTAAGTCCTTAACAATTTGAGTATATAACCACTTAAATTCTTCTTTTTTTTTTTTTAAATGACAGATTCTCAATACTTATATGTCAAGGATGGGATGAAGGAAGAGTTCAAACATGTCTACTCAGTGAACATCTCCAACCTGAATATAAATATACAAATACAGGGATGCAAATGTCAATCATCACACAGAAAACTCTCATCAATTCACTCCAGCCAGCTTTTCTGTAAACAAGTTCTCTAACACAGCATCAAAACAAACATTGGCAGGCCTTTAGTTTATGGAGACAGTTATAGCAATAGTCCTCATCCTCAGCATACGTGCCTTTCCGTTAACAGAAATCTACAGAAGACTCACTTTGAAAAATCACTTGCCTTCATTATTTAATGATATAATTGCTAGCACAAGCATGGACATTTCTGCCCACAAAATATATTTCACTCACCAAAAAGGATAATATTTTTAAAAATTTGAGTAAAAATAGCTTGCTAAAGGTAGGTGATTTTACCTTTATTTTTTTTAATATAAATTTTAAAAATTTTAATTGGAGGTTAATTACTTTACAATATTGTATTGTTTTTGCCATACATCAACATGAATCCACCACAGGTATACACATGTTCCCCATCCTGAACCCCCCTCCTTTCTCCCTCCCCGTAATGAAAATAGAGTAAATCTAGGGAAAGAAAAACACCCATAATCCTAACACTCAGAGGCCTAAGATATCTCATTTCCTTCCAGTTTCTTTTCCATGAATTTTGTACATTGTTGATATTATGTTACATAGCAATTTAGTGTTCTGATTTTCTCATATAACATGACAGCGTTTCTCTTATTATTCCAATTTTTTCAGAAACATATTTAACAAATGTGAAAGAACCTATTGCATATATTAGACTGAATTATACAAAATTGCTTGTTATTTAACCTTTTTATTTTTAGACCTCTTTAATTGGCAATTCATAGAGTTCAGCTTATGTATAAAAGAATTTACCTATCATTTCTCTATTAATGTGATGGATGATGTGGTTGTTTCTTGTTTATTTTTCATTATTAAAAACATATGAAATGAGTATCTTTTTGCATACATCTTTATTAACATATCTGACAATGTCCATAGACTAGATTCCTAGTAGTGATGTAATTTAGATGAGAATAAACATCTTTATGGTATTTTAACTTCTATTAGAAAAGTCCTTTCTGAAATATTGAGCAAAATTAATTCCAATCAACAAAATATGAGAAAACCTGTTTATCTACATGCTATCAACACTGAACTTTTTGTCCCTTCATTTTATTGGTAAAATGTAATAGAAATACAAACAAACAAAAACCAGAACCAAACAAAAGCCTAGCAACTTGCTTACATTTACCTTTCTTCTTTAATAGTCAAATAAAGTATTTCTCCATGTTTGTTAGTCATTTGAATTTCCCCTTTGGGGATTGCCTTCCTCTTGACTTTGCTTATTTTGTTTTGATGGCTTAGAATTTCCTCTCAAGTTTGTTGTATTTGCAGCCTTTTCCCTCTAGTTGTTTGCCTTTGATTTTTTTTAAATTTGACAAAACAAAAAGTTTTATATCTTTGGTTGACACAAAAATGGTATTTCAAACCAATTTTCAGAAGTTATATATACATAGTTCTAAGTTCCATTTAAAACAAAACTATGGATGTATCTTTATAGCCACAGTGTTGGATTGCAATAATAACATTGTCATATAGCATAATGGAAAAGCTGAAGCCCCGATAATTTGGCCACCTGATGTGAAGAACTGATTCATTGGAAAAGACCCTGATGCTGGGAAAGATTGAAGGCAGGAGGAGAAGGAGATGACAGGGATGAGATTGTTGGATGGCATCACCAACTCAATGGACATGAGTTTGAGCAAGCTCCAGGAGTTGGTGATAGGCAGGGAAGCCTGGTGTCCTGCAGTTGCAAAAAGTTGGACACGACTGAACAACTGAACTGAATGGAACTGAAGAGCATAATAGGCAATATCATGGGTTTGGATAAAAAAAAAAAGAAAAACACAAATTCAACTTAGTCATTTATTAGCCTGTTGACAGTGGACAAATTGCTTAATCTCACTAAATCCCAATTTCCAAATCTATAAAATGAATGAGAAAACAATATGTAATTTGATGGACTGTTGGGACTTTCCTGGCTTTCCAGGGTTTAAAACTCAGAGCTTCCACTGCAGGGGGCACAGATTCAGTCCCTGGCCAGAGAACGAAGATCTCGCATGCTGCATGGTACAAAAAAATAAAAAGAATATCATGAAGGTTAAGATGATACATGCAGAACACATACCTCAGCATCCAGTGTGTAGTAACTATTCAGTGATTGACTTACATTTTTTAAAAGTATATATTTTATGAGCCTCATTCTTTTCATATGACTTATCTGGATCCTTCAGGAATTACATCTCTCTATATAATGAAGGAAGCAATACAAGATTTTCTAAACCTTAACTTTCATTGAACAGTAGATTATTATTTTGGAATGAGTAGGCAAATACGTAAGACCAGTATCCCTCAATATCAAATCATTACCATCCTGTGGAAATAAGTCATACAACTGACAAAAAGATTAAAAAGTAAATTAATTTATTATGTAATTTTTTGTGTTTCCCTTTTCATAATACCACACTACCTTATTTCTGCTTCACTGTAATTTAGTTAGGAACAGTTGCATAATTGTAGTAACATTAACAGTTTATTGATTTCTAAATACTGTGTATGCCAGTTGCTGTTTTAACACCTTATATGTATGACCTCCTTGAATCCTTATAACAATCCCTTGAGGTAGATAACTATGACCCCTGTTTTATTAAAGAGGAAATATTCATGGAAAGCATTACACTGGCAACCTATAGTAGTTTACTATGGCTACTTTAACAAGGTTTCACAGACTGGGTGACTTAAACAACAGAAATTTATTTATTCACAGTTATGGAGAGTAGAAGTCCAAGATCAAGGTGCCAACAAGGTTGATTTCTTTTACACTTTCTCCTTGCTTGTAGATGGTTGCCTTCTCCCTGTCTTCACATGACCTTCTCTCTGCGTGCATCTCTGTCCAAATATCCTCTTCCTGTAAGAACACCATTACTATTGGATTAGAGCCCACACTTACGACCTCATTTAATTTACTCCTCTAAAGACTCCAACTCCAAATGGAAGACATTTGGAGGGACTGGAGTTGGGATCTCAACAAATGATTTATAGGGGATACAACCCAGCCCATAACACTACCCAAAGTAACAACTTCATAGCCAGGAGTCAAACATGGACACTCAGGCTTTACACCCATATACTCTTCTTTTTAAACTTTTCATTTTGAAAAATTTCAGATTTATAGGAAAGTTACAAAAATTGTACAAAGACTTTCCATATATTCTTCCCACAGAGTCTCCTATGTTAACATTTCACCACATTTATCATTTTCTCTAAATGTTACCATACAATGATCAAAATTAAGAAATTATCATTAACACAATACAGTTAATCTAACACTTAGACCTAAAGACAGTTTTATCAATTGTCCTACTATTCTCCTGTATAAAGAAAGAGAAGTCAACTTTTTTTATGGTCCAAGATTCAGTGTTTTATTTGTTGTTGTTGTTTTTCATAACCCTAATATTTTCAAGAGTACAGGTCTAATATTCTCTAAAATGTTCCTTAATTTAAATTTGCTAATATTTCTTGGTAATTAGATTAAGGTCATGCATTTTGACAGGAATTCCATGAAGAAATACCATCTCATTCTCATGCATCTTATTAGAAGACTCATGGTATTGATTTGTTTCCTTACTTATACGAACTTTGATCATTTGTTATGATACTATCTGCTAGGTCATCTACTATAAATCACTATTTTCCACTTCCAAAATTACTAAATGTTTTGTCAGGAGATAATTTAAGACAATACAGATATCCTGTTTATCACCACAATTTTACCTAATAATTTAGTATCTACTGATATTTTTGCCTAAAATAATTGTTATACTGATATTTAAAAAAATATATAATTTCTTCTTTATCTGTGAATCACAATTCTACTGTTTAGAAGAAATTTTCCCCACCTCATTTATTTATTAACTTACTTATACCATTTTATGCTCATAGATTCTTTTTTTATTCAGTGGGGAATAATCTCTTACTGCCATTATTTACTTTGTTTTTCAAATTGTTCTGGGATGGTCAGTAATGGCCACTTCAAGTTATTAGGTCCCTATTGTTCCTTGAGCACTTTCTTAATTGTAGCACAAAAGATGTTCCAGGATCATCTTATATTCTGTTTCAGTCCTAGAGTTATCTGTCAATCAAGGAGTCAGGTTTTCATTTTCTAGAGAACAGGATCTGGGTTCTAGGTGTGCTCACTGTTTCTGAAATGTAATCAGTTCTAAGCCCACTTGACAGAGAACTAGAAAATATGTGTTCGTGTTCATGTTTTAATACTGATTACCTATTATCCTTCTATCTGTTTCAGTTCAGTCGCCCAGTCATGTCCGACTCTGTGACCCCATGAATCGCAGCACACCAGGCCTCCCTATCACCAACTCCCGGAGTTCACTCAGACTCACGTCCATTGAGTCAGTGATGCCATCCAGCCATCTCATCCTCGGTCGTTCCCTTCTCCTCCTGCCCCCAATCCCTCCCAGCATCAGAGTCTTTTCCAATGAGTCAACTCTTTGCATGAGGTGGCCAAAGTACTGGAGTTTCAGCTTTAGCATCATTCCTTCCAAAGAAATCCCAGGGCTGATCTTCAGAATGGACTTGTTGGATCTCCTTGCAGTCCAAGGGACTCCCAAGAGTCTTCTCCAACACCACAGTTCAAAAGCATCAATTCTTTGGTGCTCAACCTTCTTCACAGTCCAACTCTCACATCCATACATGACCACAGGAAAAAACATAGCCTTGACTAGATGGACCTTAGTCGGCAAAGTAATGTCTCTGCTTTTGAATATGCTGTCTAGGTTGGTCATAACTTCTCTTCCAAGGAGTAAGCTTTACTTATCTCTAAATTGATTCTGTACATCTAAACATGTTAATACCTTTGTTTGAAGTAGCAGAAATGGTCCTGAATTTATAGTTCTTCAAAGTCTAGGTTTAATAAGATTTAACCTCCTTTGGTTGAAACTGCTCAACATTAATTTCCAGGTGGCTCAACATACCCATCTGATTTTTGATTCTGGAGGTTAATACTATATAGTGATATCACAAGTCTAAGATTAGAAGTACAAGAAAGTTAAGTAATATTCCAAATAAACCACATAGAAAATAATCAGAAAACCTATAGAGAGAATTATGACCTTTTCACTTTGTAGGTTTATAAAGTACCTTAATCAAACCTTAAGGTTTCAGAATTACTGATTCCGTAGAGGCATAGATAGCTGAAGGATAGTTTCAGGAATACTGAATTTTGTCATAGATCTGACATTTATAGAGCTCTGTGCACTGATTAGGGAGCTACATCCATTCATTTTTATATTGTCTAAGGCTGCTTTTCCACTACAATGGCAGATATGAGTAGCTGTTACAGACTCTAGAACTTGCAGAGCTTAGAATATTTACTATCTGGTCCTTTACTTGAAAATGTTAGCCCATTCCTAGATTGTTTTGACCCCTGATGTTTGTAATTTCTTGCCATATATGTGTACATATGTATATGTGTACACACACACACACCGTTGTAAGACAATACTATTAAGAGATATTTTATATATGAGTGCTGGCTGAGGGGGAAAGTCCTGCCAATGGTTAACACCATAAGACATTGATGTAATTGCATTGGCATGAAGGCCTCTTCCTAAATTTCAAAGTATGCTATACCAGACAGTTCATCAAATTAATCTGCCTATCCATTCTGTATGGCATGCAACCTCTTTGATAACTGTGCAAATAAATGTAACCTCCACGTTTGGCAGCTTGTGTCAATTTTGTATGACTTGTCAGTTTGGCTTTTGTTCATATTTTTAAAAATATGTCTGCATTTCTCATTAATTGTTTTTAGGTCTATAAAGAAAGGGAGACATTCTTTGGAAAGACTATGGCTACAATACCAAGTTAAAAGCCATGTGGAATGGTGTGATGTCTGCTGGTAGTGCCAAATTACTGCATGGTTGATCCACTGGCCAAAATCAATAAGGCTGCTAAAGCAATCCAAGTCTTCCTTCATTCCACCCCTAATCAGACATGTAGAGATATGGATGCCAGCAATACGCGCTGAACCCTGGTTTCATCTTATTTTGGCTAATCAAAGAAGAAACTCTTGATTGTTGACTTGTTTTTGTTTACAGTCTCTGAGCTTCTCTGACTCCAGTGTGTGGAGGGCCTTCTGAACATGCTATGGGTGCCATTAAATTGTTTGTCTGGAATCAAAATACTCTGAGTCAGAATCCTTCTTTCTTTGTTTTCTGATGACTCAGGCTGCTACTTATTTTGTGCCCCCATCAAGTGTATTGTGTTTTTATATCCACTTCTACCTGCCATAAAGCACTATCAAGGGGCTGTTCGCTAAGCCTTTTGTCTAGAGATGGTAAGAAGGAAACACACAAACACAGACACCAGTGTTAACTCTTAGATTGTTTGAAAGCACTTCCTCTAAGCATGCCTGAGATTCAGGTTTAGAAACTGACTAAAGTTTACTTTTAAAATGTAAGAGTTTTTAATCTGATTTTTGGTCATTTCCCAAGATTCATGAGTTTCTTAGGTGAAACTTCTTTTCCTCATATTGTAAAATTATTAATGCTGTAGGACTGCAGCTTTTTAAAGAGGTAATTATTTTATTTTAATTTTTAAGGGAGTATGGTTGACTTAAAATTTCAGTTAGTTTCAAGTGTATTGCAAAGTGAATCATATATATACATATATATACACATATATGTGTGTGTGTGTGTATACACATACACACACATATATCCATTATTTTTTTAGATTCATTTCCCAAATAGGTAATACAGAGTACTGAGGAGAGTTTCTGTGCTATATAGTAGGTCCTTGTTTGTTATTTATTTCATATGTAGTAGTGTGTATATGTCAATCCCAGTCTCCCAATTTATCCCCCTCTCCTACCTTTCCCTACTAGTAATCATAGCTTTTAAAGAACTGAAAGTAAACATTGCAGGCCACTTGAAAGTAAGAATGTTACTTTTCTTATAGAATAACAGAGGCAGTATTTCAAATCTATTTTAACATTTAGCTCTCATTTTAATATCAACGATATTGCTGTTTGCCCATGCACAATTTGAGGCCCATGAGCCTCAGTACAAAATGCACATCATTCATGTTATGCATTTGTCTCTATCTGAAAACTCCTGTAGTGCTGAGTGGCACTTAGCCCTCACGGCCCTCCCATTCCCATATTATACTTATACCCTTAATCACATTCAATAATGAAATCTCTTTTAAAAAGTGTTCTTTTATCTCAGAGTTGTGACATCTTTGCTCCACTAAATCTATTCCAAAACTCTTGGGGCCAGATATTTTTCAGGATTCAGAGTATTTTGGAGTATAGAGAGATGTATAGTGAACATTACACCACCACCAGTGGGATCTGGGCCAACTCCCTTTAATAAAGCATATCAGCATTTCTTCCATGAATCATACAAATATTCCCAGTGGGGTAGATAAAAGCTATAAATAGGCTCAGATCAATTCAGCTAAGGTTGCACCATTGCTACCAAACCAGTTCAAGTTTTGCTGCCAAAGTATTTTTAAAACGTTTAGATTTGACATGTTGCAAATAGAGGATTGTTGATCTACAGGAAGTGTGAGTAAAATTTTTCTGTGAAAAGCCAGACGGTGAATAATTTAGGCTTTTCAGGCTATACTGCCTCTGTCTCAACTACCACTCTCAGCTGTTTGGCCCTTAGAAATTACACACTTGGATGTGGCTATGTTCTCATAAAATGATTTACAAAATAGATTAATGCCCAGATTTGGCCTGTGGGTCAGAGTTTGCCAACCTCTGATCTATAGTCTTCCTTGTTTTAAATTCTCTACCCTGAGTGTCAAATCTCCCGAATAGTTTGCAATAATTTCTTTGAGTGAGCATTTTGAAAATGGGAAAACTTTAAGGAGAAGAGATCTCTGCTACTTGTCCCACTCATGTTGTTACCTCCTCTTAATGTCACAACCCCAAAGTGTATACAAAAATAGTACTTAGACCAAGAATAGTACTTAGTATTTCGATCTGTGTGAACTCTGGAATTTAACCGGCCACTGACTTTGTTGTTTCTGAGATGTTAACATTTAAAAAGAAGGAGTGGCTAGAACCTAGAGGTGCCAGTGATGGTCCTGTTAGTGATTTTAAGGAAACAAACAAAAAAAACAACATAGTTTATTCAGGCTCAACTTTAACTTCTGCTCTTCTGTGACTGAAAATATAGATTGAACATTTGTTCTTTGGATGCTTCTTGCTTAGTTTTGTATTTATTTAATTATAAATGAGAGAAAAGTGAATGGCTGGACTAAAACAGATGACGTTTACTATGTTCAAGTTGTTTACGGGAGTTTTAGTTTTTCTCTGCTCAATATGGAGCCAGACTTTGATGGGTCAGATTTGAAGGGCATCTTTGAATGGGCTTGTACTTTTAGAGGGTGTTGTTTGTATTTCTGACCAAGGGAGAAAATAGAGAACAGAGTAGTATCTCCTATGGGTACTGAGAAATTACAAGTTTTCAGTAAATTATTGATGGAGTATGTGAATGAGATTCAGTTTAAGAGACGTGACAATACCTTTAGAAAATTGGAAGAAATTTTTGTAATGAATTTTCCGCCATGAAGATCTGATTTTTAGCCTGACTGTATGAAACGGATAATTGAAATGACCAAAAATGACCCTGACATTTTTGCCAATTATCACCTAGGCTGAGTAGAGACCCAGGCTACATATGTCACATGTTTAGGCATCATTTCCTAGCTTGTTGTATCTGCTTTCTTGATAATTCCTCACCTCCTACTGAGGAACTGCTTCTATAATTGGTTTTGGGATTATCTGGCCCAGCTTATTGTGGTTTGAGGGGCACTGACCTTTTACTCTTTGAAGTTAAAACCTTTCCAGACCTGACCTTAAGTCTTTAGGGTGCTGTTCTTCAGGATTTTCTTGTGTACCTTGAAGATATTTTTTCACAGTGCTTCTTACATGGCTTCATATGCTGGTGTTGCTGCTAGATGCTGGAATCCTTGAGTGGAAATCAGATTACTGAATGTCTGTAATCTCAGCATCTTCACCCATACCTGACGTGTGAGACACTAGGCTTTGGATTGAATAAACAAATATTCATTAATATGTGAACACATTGTAATGGCTGTTGAGTTGAAAGTTCATGTAGATCAAGGCAATGAGAAACAATATTGGCATTTCTATTGGAAACAGTAGTAGAAAAAAGAAGAGTAGATTGGATGGACAAACTTTGTTGCTTTAAACAGATTTAACTTGACCAACTGTAAGGGCATCTACAAAAAGAAAAAATGCTGATGCTAATAGTATCTGCTAACTTCCCCTGGATTTAACTTGGTCATTAACTGATTTGGTTGTCTTAAAAGACAATGAATTACACCATCCATTTCTCTTTAAGGGCTTTTAATTTAGCTAATAAAGAAAGAAATTGAGATTAGAAATTACTTTCTCAGGTCTCAAGAGAAGCTTGGTTTAGGATGGCAGAAAGTGAAGAGGAGCTAAAAAGCCTCTTGATGAAAGTGAAAGAGGAGAGTGAACAAGTTGGCTTAAAGGTCCCATCACTTCATGGGAAATAGATGGGGAAACAGTAGAAACAGTGTCAGACTTTATTTTTGGGGGGCTCCAAAATCACTACAGATGGTGACTGCAGCCATGAAATTAAAAGACGCTTACTCCTTGGAAGGAAAGTTGTGACCAACCTAGATAGTATATTCAAAAGCAGAGACATTACTTTGCCGACTAAGGTCTGTCTAGTCAAGGCTATGGTTTCTCCTGTGGTCATGTATGGATGTGAGAGTTGGACTGTGAAGAAGGTTGAGCACTGAAGAATTGATGCTTTTGAACTGTGGTGTTGGAGAAGACTCTTGAGGGTCCCTTGGACTGCAAGGAGATCCAACCAGTCCATTCTGAAGGAGATCAGCCCTGGGATTTCTTTGGAAGGAATGATGCTAAAGCTGAAGTTCCAGTGCTTTGGCCACCTCATGCAAAGAGTTGACTCATTGGAAAAGACTCTGATGCTGGGAGGGATTGGGGGCAGGAGGAGAAGAGGAAAACCCAGGATGAGATGGCTGTATCGCATCACTGACTCGATGGACGTGAGTCTGATTGAACTCCGGGAGATGGTGATGGATAGGGAGGCCTGGCGTGCTGCGATTCATGGGGTCGCAGAGAGTCGGACATGACTGAGTGATTGAACTGAACTGAACTGAATCACCAATAAAGACAGACATCTTTAAATCATGCAATCATTAGTTGAAAGAGTATTGTCTATGAAGATCCTATAGATATATATTGCATATATACCATTTCTCTTCTAATCTGAATGTGTTATAGAAACAATCCCCACCTCCCGTCCATCCCATCTAGAAACGAGCACCATGGAATAAGCAGACAGTGACATCAACCCAGCTGCCAGGATTGTGCAATGAATGAAGCAGTCCCTCAAAAAATCTCTGAATGGATTGCCCATTTTTATTCTGTTTAAGGCAGGCAGTAATTTCGGTTTTCAATTGCACTAAGTAATAATAGTTATTAATTAGTAAATTAGGTCATGGGGTTCTGAAGGTGAGTTAACAGGATGATTAAAAAGGAGAAAGTGAAAATTCAGATAATGCTCAGGTTTCGTAGAAGCCTGCCACGATTGAGAGTTTATGTTTGTACATCTCTTCAGAATGGATTGCTGCACTTAAGAGCAACTTGCATCGCCTACAGAGCTGTCTGCTCAGTAATTGCAGCAAAGAAAGGTGCTGCACCATACATTGTCATAAAGATGTCAAGAAGTGCAAGGAGATGGTCGAAGGCTCAGTTTCTCATACTTACATTTTAAATCCGGGGCATTAAAGCCAGGGAGAATTCCTGAGGTTTTTCCTCCTGTACACTGACAAAGAGATTCGATGTTTCTTGAGAAAAGGCTCTGACATCATCCCTAGGAGGCTCTCTGGACTCCAGCTAGGTCTAATTCATTTTAGAGTCTAATTATTTCAGCTTCATATTTCGAACATGATAGCCTACACGGAGGTTTATGGATTGTGTTTAAAAGTACTTTCCATAGTTGTGTCCGGATAATAACAAAATCTCTGAAATATCATTGAAACTCCTTAAGGACTTGAAAGGCTAAAACTAAAGTTTATTTTGCAAGGTTCTAGATGGCAAAAATGCAGGTAATGTATCTTAAGGCTGTTGGAGTATATTCCTGATACTAAAAGAAATGGTTGGAAGTGGAAATATCAACCAAACTTATCCTTAAGATCGAACTTCTAGCTTTTTGTTGATGTTTAATGTGATTTAAAAAAAAATGAATAGAGGCAAACCAGATCTATGTGTAAATATAGACTATACCTATAATGGCAAATGAATCAAATCATTAAAACAGATCACAAACTCCTCTTTTTAAGAAAAATAGCATATCTGTTTTTCTATTAAAATTAGCTATAGCATATATTTTGTTTAGATGAAATATTGATATAATTTACTTTTCTTATGTAGAAATAAGCATTACTTGAGACTTTAAGACAAATTTCCCAATCCAATTTTTCTTTCCATCTGAACACACTCTCCCTGCTTTATCGGTATTTTTGTTCCCTCCATAGAAATTCATGTTTCAAGGTTTTTACTCTCAATTTTTTCTTTTCTTTCTACTTTTCTTTTTGTGTTTTCTTAATATTTACCCTTAAAGTCACCATGAAGTACAAGAAAGAGTAGTTTTTATTTTGATAAACAGTAGGTCAAACCCTTAACTCCACTACTCACTAGTTATTTTTACCTTGAGAAAATTGATCAACCTCTCTGAGCTTCTGTTTCCTCACCTGTAATGTGGGGAATTATATTAATATAATGCCTACCTTGCATAGTGGTTTCAAGTTTGCTATCATGCAAAAATGCTTGTTCTTGGACTAAAGAAAGGAAAATAACCTTAGAACTGGTTAGTTGGCATATAGACAAAATCTTTCGTACTTTTGTTACACTGGATTAATTAAGACATAATCATTTAAGAGGTAATACACAGTACAACAGACTTAGTACCTATAAAGTACTAAGTATTACTGAGATTGAGTATTTAACTGTGACACTTGTACATTATATATGAAAGTTCCTTTCCCATGTTCCTGACCCTATCATCATCTCAGACCTCTAGCCTACACTTGTCTATCTCTAGTTTCCAAAGAGTGTAAATTTCCATGTTTTATCATGTGGCCCCATTCATTGTTTTCTTTTTAACTTTAATGTATTAGGAAATCTCATCTGCCACAAGAATGAATGTCAGGCCATTCCACTGGGTTTTGTTATTAGAAGCCCTCATTTAATTTTGAGTCTATAATGTAAAAATGTATACCTCTTAACTTCTATTGGTGGAAGATTAAGCATATTTTTAGAAAAATGTTAAAAACACACTGGCAAGAGAGGAAGAAAGGATTGATAGTGTTAAACAGACACAGAGTTTCAAATAAGATTTGAAATAAGATCAGGTTCATCAATGTTCATTGTAAAAAGTCAGCCTAATAATCTCCTTAAATAACCCACCAACCAACCAATAAAATAAACAAAACCCAGAATGATCTGTGAGGGTGATCAAGAGATTAGGTCTAATATTTGAAATATCAACACATTTTTCATCAATTGACTAAGAAAGACAAATGTCTCTGTCTGTATCTAAGGATGTGACATGTAAGTTCCTAGGGAGCTCATCTAAGGCTGAGAGGGAAGTTCAGCAAAGAAGCAGACTAGATTGGAAAAGCATTTGAAAGTTAAGATGCTCTCCAGGAACTTCTGCTTCAGTCATTGCTATCATTGAACTTTTCTGCCTTTAAGGGTTTGTAATATCTAAATTCAAATTATTCCATATCTAAGGCTACTCAGTGATTTTTTTTCTCAACCACCAGCACAATGCAGTTTTCTTTTCCCTGTCACCTTAAATCATCACCTATGACACGGCACTGCACAGGGAGCACGAGCCTGGAGCTCTCATTCAAGGTCACCTCAAACCCTCCATGGTGAGACATTTGAATGACTTAGAATTATTTTAACTAGATACGTTTGTAACTGTCAGACTCCAATCCACATAGTTCATGGAGGCTCAATTTCTTTTCTGTATTAATAGCTTATTGAGCAAACATGCTATGCCAGACTACACACACATGTATTTTTTCTTTTTTTCAGTGAACTCAGTTATCTTGAAAACCCAATGAAAAATGTTTCTATTATCTTTGCCTGTTTGCATTTCAAAAACTGTAAGAATTCATTGATTTTTGAGACAATTATTGGGGCTTATAGAACTTATCCTCCTGCTTGGATATGTCTCTTAGAATTAAAGGGTTCATTAGATGTCCCAAGGGAAGTTTTCATATTCCAGGACAGAAAAGAGATACCATGGGTTATGGAAATGGCTCTGTCAAATGTGATGGAAAATACTGGTGAAAATTGACAATTGCAGTCAAACATTTGAAGGTGTGACCTGTGTAAGATTATCTATAAAACATTCAGGAAACTTATTAAGCTACAGTTTTTTCAAAATTTCTTTATATATCATGGCTTATATTTGGTACTTAATTGTATATCAATTAAGCTATTGCACCAAGTAGAATATGTAATCAACCCCTCCCAGGAACAGTGGGCAAAACAAAGACATTCTGAGGCATTTAGCCTGTAACTGATAAAATAAGCCTTACATAGGAGAAATAATTAGAAATTTGTTGAACCACACAGTAAGTGACTGATCAGCATTGGAAGAGATAGATCAGTGTGGGATGTTAACAGTAGATGATGACTTCTTGGAGAAGAAAAAAATTTAAGAGTTGGTATCTAAACAGAGAGAAAAGGGGGGTTGGGTACATTCCACTGTGGGAAAATAGCATGAACAGAAGTCTAGAAATAAAAATGGACAGTGCAAGCCAGCTTAATTAAGAAGGAAGTGAGAATTGAGAAATAGTAAGAATACTTTGTCCATGGAGTCACAAAGAGTCAGACACAACTGAGTGACTGAGCCTGCATGCACACACACAAAAATAATTTGAACCAAGTAAGAAAAAAACAGTTTCTAGAAGGTCTTACAATCTGGCAATAAAATTTGAGACTGATACAATGGATAATAAAAATCTTGTCAAAACTGCTTTTAAGAGTGATGTAGCATATGCGACAGTGGTGGTTTTGTAATGTTATTACACTATGATAGCATGTGCCAATGGCCTTGGGGTTCTCAGGTGTCTGGTTTTGAGTAATTATACAGAAAATCAGAGAAAACATATGTAAAAGGATTGTGGACTTCTCGTTATCCTTTGGGAAATTTTGTGAAAAATGGGAATGGTACAAGAAAACAGGAAATAGGTGAATGTTCTGAGGACAAAAAATTAGGAAATGTACGTTATCGAAACATGTTAGTATCATATCTGTATCTTAGAAGTTTCAGAATTAATTTTTAAATTTACATCTTGTGAAAAATAATTTTTAAGAAAGTTATCAGTATTGAAGCCTTCGCTGGTTCACTAAAAGTCAGTGATGACAGGTAGGAGATACTTTAATTTTTTTTATAGCAATTCTGTGCCACTAGGTGTTAATCTTGTGTTGTAGGAAAGGGTCTGAACAGATTTTTTTCAAATCTAAATTTTTCAAGGTTTCTGATTATATTCTATGGGGTAAAGACAAAGACAGTTTTACAGTTAGGTTGGCCCATTCCTTGTTGACTAGCCATAGTATTTTTGTGATTATATCAATTACAATTGGGAATGTTACATTCAGTGCCAAGAAACAGGCTGTGTTCTTGATCCTGTCTCCCCAACATTTCTATTAAGGCTCTCCATGTTGCAAAAAAATGGAATGCATATTGCATTTGTATGGGTGACACCAAGTTGAAAGGTTGACAGATTCAGAATAATAAAAAAAAAAAGATTTAAACAGGCTAGAGTAATATCCACGCCCCTCCCCCAAATAGTTACCTCCATAACTAGAATCAAGGAGTGTGACTGGACTGCAAGAACAAAGAGAAAAGAGAACAGAGAGCATGCTAGCGGAGGCATAAAGAACAGGACAGGAATTTGCCCCTCAAGACAGGGACGAGACCAAGAGACATGTCTGGGTTCACACAAAAAAGAGGACAGCCTCTGGGGAAAAGAGGCCCCAGTAAATTACGCCACAACTTCTCTCTCTAACTGGAAGTGAAGGTGGAGAACCCACAGTTGGCCTTTATTAAACTGGCACTGTGACTTGTTGCCATGATGTCCCTTTTAGTCCCTGTTCATTTATTAAGTGGAGTTACTCTCCACTCAGAGTTGATTACTATATAAATAATTGAAGCTCCCCCAATGTGATGATTAAGAGAAGGCAGCTCTAACAGGGACCCCTTTCCATTAGCCACAGGAAGGCAGAAGACATGCACTGATTGAATACAAATGTGAACAGTTTGCAGTCACTCTTTTTCTGTCCCTCTCTGGACAAGAATTCGTTCCAGGCCACCCTTCAGCAGAAGAACGTCTGGTCATGATGGTCTAAGGAAACTTGTCTTTCCCTGGTGGGGGAGTGTAGGGTTATCCTCAGTCGTTAAGTTCCTGAGTGATATCCCATACTTACCTGAAGAGGCAGGTGGTTGATTCGAATACTTATGATTCTCCTATAGTAGCCCTTCTTGTCATTTTGGGGATTTTTCCCAAAACATACTTTTCTTCTAATTCCTTTTAGATGTTCTGAGTCATATAGTATTATGACCCATCTATACCTGTCCTTGAGGAGAAGACAATGGCACCCCACTCCAGTACTCTTGGCTGGAAAATCCCACGGACAGAGGAGCCTGGCGGGCTGCAGTCCATGGGGTCGCTAAGAGCCGGACACGACTGAGCGACTTCACTTTCACTTTTCACTTTCATGCATTGGAGAAGGAAATGGCAACCCACTCCAGTGTTCTTGCCTGGAGAATCCCAGGGACGGGGGAGCCTGGTGGGCTGCCATCTATGGGGTGGCACAGAGTCGGACACGACTGAAGCGACTTAGCAGCAGCAGCATACCTGTCCTTGAGAAACATCTCAGGCCTCTGCTCAGGTATTCATTCATTTATACCAAGTCTGTCCATCTTCTCTCTCTACCTCTCTCTTTGAGTTTTATGAGGTAGAAAGTTATCTAATGAAAAGAAATGAATCAGTGAAACTCACCACTCCACTTCCCCACACCCACCTATCCCATCATTCTCTGCTTCAGGGGACAAATGTTGCACCTCTGTGTGATAGGACCCTTCTTTATATGGCCTTAAAGGGGGTGGCCTTGACGCTCTAGCACCTTAACAAACTATATGGTGTGGTGGAGGGTAGGTGTGGCAGCTTCTAGAACAAGTTTGGCACATGGTGAGTTCTCCGCAGATATTTATGAAATAATTGAATAACGATTCCCATTCTGTTTCATCTCTGTAACAGTATGAACTGTGACTAATTACTTCACTAGTTTTCCTAACAATCACTCACACCAAGAAATGTATTTTTTTTTTAATAAAAACAAAGCTGTCTCATAAGAGAGTTAATAGGATTTTTATCCTGCCAATGTTGAAACAATGATGTAGAAATAATTTTTCTAAAAATATTTGACTATTTTCTGAGCAGAACTGGAATTTCAAGAGCTATAAAACACTCTGGAGGGATGGTCTCCTTTCCTTCCCCCTAAAAGACTGGGTGTTAAGGCTTCCAAATGAATCCACCGGTCCAATAGGAGAAGTCATTTACAAGGCTCAATTATGTGCCAGTTACCTCACAAAGTGCTTTACATACACTATTGATTTCATCTTTAAAATAATCCAATTAGGTAGCTATTATTTTCATCTTGAAGATGAGAAAACAGGTTCAAAAATATGTGTCCCAATTCACAAAGCTGGGTAAGCAACAGAGCAGAGGTTACAAACAAGTGGTCTGACCTTTTGGTCTTTCCAGGAGAGCAGTGGATCTGAGCCAGGGTGTCTGGATTCAGTCCTGGCTCCGCCACTTACCATCTGTGAATTTAGTCAGTTCAAATAACCCCACTGCACTTCAATTTCACCATGAGAAAAAATGTGGAAGGTAATGTATTTATTCACAGGGTTATCCTAGGATTCAATTACTTAGTTCATGTAAAATATTTAGACTAATGCTTGGAACATAGTAAGCACTTAATATATCTTAAAGATTATTATTCAAATTTATGTAGAACTAGCACTCAGTATCTTATAATTTAGCAATTAATAGTTTAATAATTCTTTGTTTTATTCTCTGTGGTGTTATATCAGGAATTAGATGACTTCATGAAGGAGTCACTTAATAAATTGTAAACTCCTTAAGGACTGAGTCCTTTGTGCACTTTCAAAAACTAGAGGATTATTCAGTGAATATTAGACACACAATTAATACTTCTGAATAGGGATTTAAGAACATGAATGATTCAATCTACCATCCTCCTCAAACAATGCCTTTCTTATATTCGGTTAGAATTTTTAGTTTACCACTTGATTCTCAGACTTAAAAAGAAGAATTTCCACAATCACAACTACAGAGTATATACTTGTATTCCCCACATCACAGATAGGAAAGTTAAGCTTCAGGATGGCCACTAGATTATACAAGCTGAGATTTTCTTTTCTTTCATAGGCTTCCCTGGAGGCTCAGCAGCTAAAGAATCCACCAGCAATGTAGTAGACATAGAAGACACAGGTTTTGTCTCTGGGTTGGAAAGATCATGTGGAGAAGGAAATTGCAACCCACTCAGGTATTCTTGCCCCAAAAAATTACAGCCACAAAGAGCTGGATATAACTGAGCATGCATGAACATAATAAGAAATGCAGAGCTTAGGGACAACTGGCATTGTCTTAGTGACTTGACAAAGTTAGATTAGTCTTTGCTGTCTTTCTTGACTTTTCCTTCATGGTCACAATATCACAGCTCTTCTTCTGTCTGGGATCTTAACATTTAAGGCAGTAGAATGGGAAAGTTCATATAAGCCTCATTGTTCATTGTCTTTTTGTATGAAGGAAGAAAAGTTTCTCTAGGGAATTCCTAACTTTCTAGAAAATTCGCTTCATGTGTCATGGGCAGCCCCTCATTGCAGGTGGTAGGAAAACTATGACTTTCTCAACTTTTGAGTGAGCAGTAGCATGGAAAAGCTTCCAGTAGCTTCTGGTAGTTTCTTCCAGTAATCATTTTTAATACTATTACTGCTACCTCTACTATTCCTACTTCTAGGGTTACTACTGAAGATTTTAGCCTAATGGATGTTGTAGATTCATTTGCTGTCCCTTTTAGTTCATCAAAAAATGAGAAGATGTTTTCCAGCACTGAGGAAAGTAAATTGATATTTGAAGGTGAAAATAAGCATCCTCAACCCCACTTTGACAGGAGACATGAATAACTGACATCCAGGGCCTTGAAAACACTTCCCTCCTAAGTCTGTTTTCAGTCAGGAGCCAAATGAGTCATAGCGTCTATAGTTATGAACTCCTGGTAATGTGGTCATTGGGATCAGCCCCAGTTTGAAGTAAGCAGCTCAGATGAAGTTTGTGAGAATTTCTAAAAGATTTAGCTTGATTTAAGTGGACCCTGAAGAGTGCTTGAGAGGGAGAAGTCTCCTCAGGTGGTGCTAATGGTGAAGAACCTGCCTGCCAATGCAGGAGACACAGGAGACCCCTGGCTCAGGAAATCCCCTGGAGGCATGCATGGCAACCCACTCCACTGTTCTTGCCTGGAGAATCCTGTGGACAGAGGAGCCCGGCAGGTTACAGTTCATAGGGCTGCAAAGAGATGGGCATGACTGAAGGGACTGAGTGCACATGCAGGTGGGCCTTGAACAGTGCTTAAGAGGGGAAAAATGGAATTAATATGAACACATGTGAGGCACTACCAAGTCACAGGTCTTTCACTCTGAAGTGGCTTCTGGGAAAGTTAGCAGAGCCTCTGGGGCCATTCTCATGAAATATAAATGCACTCCCAACTTCAACCCTGGAGGCAGGACCCTACAAGTACAGAGGATGGAAATGAATTAAAGTCTTTGTGTTTCACAAATAAAACAAACTTGCATAGATGAATAGGGTCAAACTACATTAGCATTTATTCAAAGGATGGACTTGAGATCACTTTTCTCATCCATCAGCCATTTTCCCTCACAAAGCCTTCTTGCCCCTCTCATATTTCCAGAAAGATGATGACATGGATGTGATATGTTTGGGGAAGTAAAGAATCCAGGACACAGGAAAACTCTGGAGGTTGAGGCAGAGAGGGTCCGATGGAATTGAATCGACTCCGGTTCCTATCCGAGATGGCACAAGAAGGCAGCTCAAACTACTTTGAATCTAATGTCCCCTAGGAATTCTGCAGCAACTCTAGCATTTGTGTCCCAACTCTTCTGCAGTTTGGGGTATTAGATATTAAGCTGCATATTAAAAATTGACAAGTAAAGGTAACATCTATTTATTGACTATTGGGGAATAGGAAGAAAGGAAGGAAACACACACAATCACCCTGTTATTTGGAAAGTTAGACAGCCACTGGTGGGTGTGCTTGCTTCACAGTCTAGTGCTAGCGCATCTAGCTGAGCTGGATTCACTAGATTTCACTTACTTCTGAAAGTGTTTGCAAATGTTTGGCACTACGGGAAATGACTTTTGGCCAATTACATTTTTTCTTTAACATAAAGTGAGAGAAAGAGAAGGAGGTAGAAGAGGAGGAAGGAAGGAGGGAAAGAAAGAAAGGTTTTTAAATCAGAGGTAGGTGAAAGGGAACTTAACTTCATCTGCTTCATAGATACTGAACTCATCACAATGGGTTAGCGAGCTTCTGTGGACATGCCTTCTTCCCAGAGAGCAGGCCTGCTGCGACAGGATGATGGTTCAGGATATTGGTCCCAAAACTAAGATTCATAAAGTTTGGCTGAAGGCATAAACCTCTTCTCTTCTGCTTGTCATCAAGCAGTTACACCGCATGCAGTCAGCCATTTAGCTGCCTCCAAACTTACCTTACACTGCCATCTCATAAATGCTGCTGCTTTGTTGAAACACCTGCAGAGGTTCCTGGCTTATGAACACCATTGGCTCACACAGCAGGAGTATGGAGGTTCATCTGCTGCTTGGCAAAACAGGTGAGGATGCACTGAGCACTGGGTTGCCCCTTCCCTGAGTGTGGCAGCCCTCTGGGTGAGGGCGCCTCCCTGCCTTGGACACAAGGAAGTGAGAACCAGCAACTCGAAGCATGAAGAAGTCTATCACACAGCTATAGAGTCTATCACTAGTAGACTAGTTACTAGTTTTACTTGTCTTTCCCTTAATCTTGTTGACACTACCTCTAGACATTGTTCTTCTTCCTCCTTGATTTTCTTCCTCAGAATACTTACTATTCATTCCAGAACAATTCAATTCTAAGTCAAAAGTAGCTCTGTGATTTTAGCAGAGGTAAAGGGAAGAAAGGGCTTCCCCAGTGGCTTAGCTGGTAAAGAATTCACCTGCCAGTGCAGGAGACTTACGAGATGTGGATTCAGTCCCTGGGTCCAGAAGATCCCCTGGAGGAGGAAATGGCAACCCATTCCAGTATTCTTGCCTGGAAAATTCCATAGACAGAAGAGCCTGGTGGGCTACAATCCAAGGGGTGGCAAAGAGTTGGACACTACTGAGCATAGCACGCACGCACACACACACACACACACACACACACACATGAAGGTAATAAAACATAAAGTTGGAAATAAACATGGTGCTTGTGTCCTAAAAAGACATTGCCAGGAGCAGTGGTTATTAAGCTTTTTGGTCTCAGGATTCTTTTACATTCTTAAAAATTGCTTGAACTTCCCTGGTAGTCCAGCTGCTAAAACTCCATTCTCCCAGTGCAGGGGACTTGGGTTGGATCCCTGGTTAGGGAACTAGATTCCACATGCTTCAGCTAAAGATCCCATCAACTGCAATCCCAGGACCTGGTGCAGCCAAACAGATGAATACATTAATTGAACAAAAAAATAAAATAAAAAGGCAAATTCTTAAGAGGAGACACCTTTAAAAATAATCACTGAGGACTTCACAGAACTTTTATTTGTTGCTTTACACATGCATGCTTAGTTTCTCAGTCATGTCCGACTCTGCAACCCCATGGATTGCAGGCATCCAGGTTCCTCTGTCCATGGGATTCTTCAGGTGAGAATACTGGAGTTGGTCGCCATTCCCTTCTCCAGGAGATCTTCCCAACCCAGGGGTCAAACCCAGGTCTCCTGTATTGCAGGTGGGTTTTTTATTGAGCCACCAGGGAAGCCCTGATTTACATATATATGCATATATATGTATATGTAGGCATGTATATATCTGTATACTCATAGCTGTATCTATGTATCTTTCTCAATATTTATCAGTAAGTAGACTGAACAACTTCACTTTCACTTTTCACTTTCATGCATTGGAGAAGGAAATGGCAACCCACTCCAGTGTTGTTGCCTCAAGAATCCAGGGACGGGGGAGACTGGTGGGCTGCCGTCTTTGGGGTCACACAGAGTTGGACACAACTGAAGTGACTTAGCAGCAGCAGCAGCAGCAGAATGGGAAAATTTAAGCATGTATTACTGCAAAATAAGACCACAAAATATTAAAAATCCCTTGTGTTTTCAGATGATGAGAGAGATATTTCCAAAGAAAGTTAATTTTTGGGTTTCAAAATAATGATTTCTCAGATTATATTAAGGCTCACCAATGCTATAGCTAGGCTAAACAAAGATGGTTAGTAAGAGCACAGACATAGTGAGAAAAAAAAAACTGAGTTAATCTCTGAAAACTCACATTTTTAAAATAGATTTTATTTTTTAGATCAGCTTCAGATTCCAGAAAAATTAAAGGAAGGAAAAGAGATTTCCTATACACCCCTGGTTCTTACATGTTCATAGTCTCTGTCATAAATGTCTCCCATCTGAGTGATACATTTGTTATAATTAATAAATTTAAATTGACATGTGTAAGTTATAGTTAATCAGCATAATAGATGTAAAAATGTTTGTCAAAATTAATATAAGTAGCATTAAGATATATGGATTGGCTGGGAACACGCTACAGTTTGTTTGTCTTTTCACAAACAGGGTATAGAGTGTAACCTTAGCCTAGAGGATCTAAGGCCTTGAACCATTGTAATGGGGTCCTACCACAACCATACAATAGTCTCTGCTAGAGGATTTTTGTTGTCTCCCTTCAGCTAGAATCCGCCTGCAATGTGAGAGACCCAGGTCAATCAATCCCTGGGTTATCCCCTGGAGAAGGGAAAGGCTACCCATTCCAGTATTCTGACCTGGAGAATTCCATGGACTGTACAGTTCATGGAGTCTCAAAGAGACAGACACGACTGAGTGACTTTCGCTTTCACTTTTCAGCTAGAAATATAACTGGATCCTGCCAACCAACAGACGCTTCACCTGCACATAGTCATCCTTTCCAGTAACAATATAAAGGGGACCATAGTCCTTCAATTTATAACACACACTGAATGACTGAATTCCTGTGCCTACTTGCTGATATTAATAAATGTTCAACTGGTTTGTGACTGGCTTTCACTGTAACACACCATCTGTATCATACCACCCTGGAGGATGAAGAAAGCATCAGTTTTCTAGGGCTGTCAAAACAAAATACCACAGACTGGGTGGCTTAAATAACAGAACTCTATTTCCCCACAGGTTTGGAGGCTAGAAGTCCAAGATGAAGGTGTTGGCAGGGCTATTTTCTCCTGCGGCCTCTCTTCTTGGCTTGAAGGCGGGTGCTGTCTTGCTGTGTCCTCACATCATCTTTACTCTTTGTACGCATGCTCCTGGTTTCCAGAGAGGAGCTACCCAGGCGCCCCTTCAAGGAAGGACTTACCTCCCACTGCAGAGAGTACAGTGAGCAGACTGCCTCCAGCTGTGATCTCCTTAAGCACTAGCTCAACTGATAAGACCAACTTCCTAGATGTCCTGCCTCTCTGGTGGCAGCTCACATCAGTGGCTGAAGGAGGTGAGGACCGTTTTAGTCCAGCATGGACTTCCCATGTGGCTCAGTAGTAAAGAATCTGCCTGCAGTGCATGAGACACAGGAGATGTGGGTCGGATCCCTGGATCAGGAAGATCCCCTGCAGGAGGAAATGACAACCCACTCCAGTTTTCTCGCCTGGGAAATCCCAGGGACAGAGGAGCCTGGTGGGCTACAGTCATGGGGTTGCAAAAAGTTGGACTCAACTGAGTGACTTGGCACACACGCACAGGGACATAGACAAGTTTCTCTCCAGAGCTCCTTCCTGGGGGCTAGGGATTTGTTGGATGTGTAGAGCATTTAGACTTCTTTCTCTGCCCAGTTCTGCTTCCACCCCATTCTTTGATCCCTAGCAAACATCTTACACTCTACCTTTCTTTGTTCAAGGTCTGCTTTTAGAGACCATCACCTGTGGCATCCTCTCTTTCTATTTGATCATCTTATTTATCTTTCCCACATTCGCTGAAGCAGTGGAGAGAGACTCTCTGGTTTTGTTCTTCTTGTTTAGCTGTGATCATATCTCACTCTTTGTGACCCCATGGACTGTAACCCGCCAGGTTCCTCTGTCCATGGGATTCTCCAGGTAAGAATACTGAAGTGGATTGCCATGCCCTCCTCCAGGGAATCTTAATGACCTAGGGATGGAACCTGTGTCTCCTGCAGCTCTTGCTTTGGAGGCAGACTCTTTACCACTGAGTCACCAGGGAAGCTCAGCCATCAGATCGATATCTAGTTTGCATAAATTTTTTTAATGTACATGACTTTCACATGTAATGTTCTTTTTCATATTTCTTCCATCAACAAACACAGAGGAGTGAGGTACATTTCCTGTTGGCAGATAGCCAATGTTCTTTGATAGGCCGGTGACACCTGACTCAAGGGCACTAGGGACGTTGTATGGATTATGAAGGATTTTACCCAAGACATGAAAGGGCACGATCTAAGCTAGAGTCTACCTCCTGTTTCTGAATCATGGTCAAAGAAGAACAAAATTCTGAGACAGTTGTAAGGGAAGATAGGAAGTAAGTTGAGGGGAATGTGACAGATCATTTTTTTCCTCCACTTTCCCAGGAGAAAAGGAGCAAGGAAATTCAGGCAACAGGAGACTTGTTTATGATGACAAAGTAGCCTCTGAAGAAAAGTGCGAGTATATTTATTTAAGCAAAAGAAATATTTTCTTTCCATGGATATTTATTCCTATGTTGTTCACTGACTGCAAGACTCCCGTCTGTTTTCAAGGCACTGTCCCCCTTCAATATTGCCACATGTATGAACCTCCCATGCATGTGGGCTGAATCCATTTTGAGGCCAGGGCAATCTGACACATATGAGGAAGTCACATGCGTTTTACATGAGGCTTAAATTCCTATCAAGGAATGAATGGCTTTGTCCTTGATCTGCTCACTGAACTCTTTTTAATATTAATGTGCTACTTAAAAATGCATCATTTGCCTCCAAAGCGGCTCTGTGGGCGGCATTAGAGCCCATGGGCAGGCTACAGGGCCTAGAGTGAAGCTGCTGATTGCTATTTATCACACCAGACTGCTGACTCCCAAGGATGAAAACTTTAAACACAACTTGGCAGGGAAGCGAGGTTTCCATCTATTCCCTGGCATTGAAACTCTTAAGATTAGCGTGACCTAAGCCACCTCATTCTTGGAAAGATTCTAATATAATAACACTTTTTTTAAAGGTCGAAACTTCAGATTCCTTTCATTAGCTGCATTGCATGTATCTCCGAGTAGAATACAACTTTGTGGTTTCTTTTCAAACCATCATAACTGTGTTTTGTAGCAGGCTCAAAAGACTCTTTTTGTTTCTACAGAGGCAACACACTGAAAGACACGATCCCAGCCAAATTTACAGACTACTTCTATTCCCACCTTCCTTCTTTGCTGCTGGAAAATATAGGATTAGGCGAGAGCCAGACAGATGCTGTAACTACTGTTGGAAAGAAATATAGATTTTAGGTGGGAAGCTATAGACACTAAGATAGATCCACGAAAATGGGAGCGCAGTGGCTGAGCTTTAACTCAGCAGAAATATTTGTTCTATTTAGTGTTTGTTATCCTCATATGGTAAATCTTAGAGAAAACAGTGCTAGCGAAAGTGAAACCAGAGGTTTGTTTTGAAAATGAGCGTTTTAAGACTGATGATGTGTTACAAGTCCCATATAATTGCCTGACGGGGGCAGAGCTAATCTGTTGCAGCATCAGGCTGAGGCTAGATGCTGGGTTCAACACAATTTGGTCTGTTATTTCCCCCCAAATATTCTCGTAGTTATGTTTGGAGTGTTTCCATCTTATTCTAACATAAAGAGTGGCCAAGAAATCATGTTGTCTTTTTAAGAGAAACCTTTCTGAAAGAAACAGACAAAATCAGTTTAGGAATAGAATATGCTTATCCTTTCTTGTGTTCATAGACTAAAGTAAGCAGAATTTTTTTCTGTCAAAATTAGCAAGATGGTCCAACCTACTTCGGAGAAGGGCTGTTGTTTATTCATTCATTTAGTCATTTCATTCGTGGATAAAAGTCAAAAGTCAAAGTCAAAGAAAGTCGCTCAGTCGTGTCTGACTCTTTGTGACCCCATGGACTGTATGTAGCCTACCAGGCTTCTCCATCCATGGGATTTTCCAGGCAAGAGTACTGGAGTGGGTTGCCATTTCCTTCTCCAGAGGGTCTTCCCGACCCTGAGATCGAACCCAGGTCTTCCACAAAGCAAGCAGATGCTTTACCCTCTGAGCCACCAGAGGTGTGGATAAAGCACTTACTAAACCTGCATTACAGAATCCGAGATTTTAACACTGAGATTTAACACTGAGATCCTTAAAGTGTCTCGTGGCTTGTGTAAAACATCTGGAGGTTGATTACTTACTCCATTATTTACTCCTGCCTAAACCCATGAACTTTCTATATGACCTTAGTAGTCTCCCACACTCACTGAGTCCATACTTGTGGTTTCTTTTGGCCAAAGGGATAAGCATAAATATAAAACAAACAGAGGTTTGAGAGGGCTAGTGGGATTAGACTTGCTCATTCATTTTTCCCTCAATTTTATTGAGGAAAATTCAACAACTTATATTTGTATATATTTAAATTATGCTACATGTTGATTTGTTATGCATATACATTATGGAATGATCAAGATAATCAAGACATCCATCATTTTACATAGTGAACTCATGTGTGAAATAAGAATGTTTAAGACCTACTCTCAGCAACTTCCAAGTATACAAACCATATTACTAACTATAGCCAACATACTGCACACTAGACAGACAGAACTTAACTCTTCTCACACTGAAAGTCTGTGCTCTTTGATTTTCTCTTTCCCCTAGCTCCCAACAACCATCATCCTATCTCTGTTTTTATGAAATCACCTTTAATATATTTTTTTAGATTCCACAATATGAGTGATAGCATGTAGTATTTGTCTTTCTCTGTATGGCTCATTTCATTTATCATAATACTCTCCAGATTCATTTGTGTTGCTTCAGATGGCAGGATTTTCTTCTTTCTTATGTTTTTATAATATTCCATTATATATTCTTAGCTATTGTGAATAATGGAAGTGCATCTATCTCTTTGATATCCTTTTCCCCCACTTTGGATATATATCAGAAGTGGGATTGCTGGACCATGAGGCAGTTCTGTTTTTAATTTTATGAGAAACTTCCATACTTTTTTTCATAATAGTTGTACCAGTTTACACTACCACCAACAGTTAATAAGGGTTTTCCTTTCACCATATCCTCATCAAAATTTGTTATCTCTTGTCTTTTTATAATAGTTATCCTAACAGGTGTGAGGTGATTTTGGTTTTAATTTGCATTTCTATAATGATTAATGATGTTGAGGACCCTTTATGTATGTATTCGTGATTTGTATGTCTTCTTTGAAAAAATTTCTATTCAGGTTCTTTGTCCACTTTTAATTTGATCATTTGCTTTTTTTCTTATTGAGTTGTAGAAGACCATTCTATGCTTTGGATATTAGCTTCTTAGCAGATATATGGTTTGCAGATTTTGTTCCCATTTTGTAGGTTGCATTTCCAATTTATTGTTTCTTTGCTTAATGTAGTGACTTGTTTATTTCAGCTTCTGCTGTCTTCTCCAAGAAATCAAAATTTATCCAAGGAGGTAAATGACCTGAAAACTGAAAACTCTTAAGAGTTGATACAGGAAATTGAAAAAATATGCAAATAAATGGAAAAAACAACCCACAGTCTTTGGTTGGAAGGATTAAGACTATGAAAAATGTACCACCCAAAGTGATATACAGATCAGAGTCAATGCAATCTCTATTAAAACTCCAAGGGAATGTTCATATAAGCACAACAAAACTATCCTAGAATTTGTATGAAACCACATAAGGTTCCAAATAGCCAAAGCACTTTTGAGAAAAAAAGAACAAATCTGGGGGCATCACATTTTCTGATTGCAAAATATATTACAAAGCAATGGTAATTAAAACAGTGTGGTACTAGAATTTTTAAAAGCCACAGAGAATAGAGAACCTGAAAATAAACCTATGCATATATGGTCAATTGATTTTTTATAGGACTCCAAGAATACACAAAGGGGAAAGGACAGTCTCTTCAATAAATTGTGTTGGGAAAATGGATATCCACATGCAAACTAATGAAACTGGACTCTTTTCTAATACCACTCACAAAAATTAACTTGAAATGAATTAAAGACTTGAATTTAAGTCCTGAAACCATAAAACTCCTAGAAAAAAATATAGGAAAAAGGCTTCTTGACATGAGACTTGCTTATTATTGCATTCTGTCATCAGCAAGAAAATATGCCTGCCCTTCTGCTGGATGATGAGAGGCAAATGAAATAGAGGTATATTACTCCAGGCATCCATGCTGAGAAGATCCTAGATGAATCAATAGCCGGCCTTCCCCTGTATATGCAAGGATTCTCTGCCAAGATCAGAACTATCCAACTGATCCACAGATCTTTGCATACACACAAGTGAACACAATATCAGCCCTCTCTTATCCTTTTAAAAATATGTCTTACCATCCAATTTCGCAGGTATGGAATACTGGCATACCTTGGAGATACTGTAAGTTTGATTCCAGACCACTACAATAAAACAAATATCTGAATAAAGAGACTCATATGAAACTTTTGGTTTCCCAGTGCATATAAAAGTTATGTTCACACTATATTGTAGTCTATCAAGTGTGCCATAGCATTGCATCAAGAAAAATAAGCTACATGGCTGAATTTAAAAATATATGTATATTGCTAAAACAACTCTAACCATCATCTGAGCCTTCAGTATGTTGTAGTTCAGTTCAGTCAATTCAGTCACTCAGTCATGTCCGACTCTTTGTGACCCCATGAATCATAGCACGCCAGGCCTCCCTGTTCATCACCAACTCCCGGAGTTCACTCAGACTCACGTCCATCGAGTCAGTGATGCCATCCAGCCATCTCATCCTCTGTCATCCCCTTCTCCTCCTGCCCCCAATCCCTCCCAGCATCAGAGTCTTTTCCAATGAGTCAACTCTTCGCATGAGGTGGCCAAAGTACTGGAGTTTCAGCTTTAGCATTGTTCCTTCCAAAGAAATCCCAGGGCTGGTCTCCTTCAGAATGGACTGGTTGGATCTCCTTGCAGTCCAAGGGACTCTCAAGAGTCTTCTCCAAGATGCTTCTTCAAAAGCATCAATTCTTCTCTGCTCAGCTTTCTTTATACTCCAACTCTCACATCCATACATGACCACTGGAAAAACCATAGCTTTGACTAGATGGACTTTTGTTGGCAAAGTAATGTCTCTGCTTTTTAATATGCTGTCTAGGTTGGTCATAACTTTCCTTCCAAGAAGTATGTGTCTTTTAGTTTCATGGCTGCAATCAGCATCTGCAGTGATTTTGGAGCCCAGAAAAATAAAGTCAGCCGCTGTTTCCAGTGTTTCCCCATCTATTTGCCATGAAGTGATGAGTTAGTAGTAACATCAAAAATCAATGATCACAGATCACCATAACAAATAGAATAATGATGAAACAGTTTTAAATATTGTAATATTAGGACCCACTTGAATCCATTACCATCTGATCTTAATATGACTAATTACATCTATAGAGATCCTATTTTCAAACAAGATCACATTCTGAAATACTGGTGGACGTGAGTTTTGGGGACAACTGTTCAACCCAGTGCAGACAACAAAATCAAGACAATATACAGCCATCTTTCTGTCTTGCCTAGAAATAGCAAGGAAGCCAGTCAATATTTCTTAAGTGACCTGAATTTTCTGAAGCATAATTTATTAGATGGGAGAGTCAAGGGTGTTGTTGTTGGATATAAAACTTGCCCCTAGTTTGCTTTTCTGTCTTTCTTTTCTTTTTCCCTTCTCCCATTAAAGTTGAATTTTGTGGGAAACATCACTCAATTTTTAAGTTGATGGGAAAAATACAAAAACATATTTAGCAAAAGATAGATATTTACTGCTTATTATATCTCAAAATAACAGCCAAAGCAAAGTTTTAGTGAGAACACATGTAACAGATGCTTTACTCATTTCTTCAATTCATCATGTTATATTAATTTTATTATCAAATAATTTGCCAGATTATGGAGAGAAGAGAGATAGAGGAAATATTGAACTAAAAGACCTAACTTAAAAGATGAAAAAAATCTTTAAGCCCATATATATGTATATATATGGGCTTCCTCTGGGACTCAGCAGTAAAAGAATCTGCCTACAATGCAGGAGACATGGGAGACACAGGTTTGATCCCTGAGTTAGGAAGATCCCTTGGATTAGGAAAGGGGAACGCATTCCAGTGTTCTTACTGGGAAAATCCTAGGGACAGAGGAACCTGGTGGGCTACAGTCCATGCGGTCGCAAAGAGTTGGACATGATCGAGGAACAGAGCATGCATACAGATATATGTGTGTGTGTATCTATACACACACATGTAAATGCACACACACACACACACACAGACATGCACACACACATACTCTATTTGGTTATTTGACAGAAAGTAATATGTACCAAATATGTCTGCTTCCATTCCACCTTGTCCAGAAATTGAGTCCTGAGTTAGATGCTCAGATTCACCACTGTATGGCCATGATTTATTAACCTTTCTAGATATCTGAAATGGGGATAACTATACTTCTAGCCATCTCTCAAACACAGTGGGAGGATTAAATATGATAATGGAAATGAAAGGACTTTAAATTGTAAAAGAAAAATAGTATCATGAATTCAAAACTTCTTCACTTGAAGACAGAATGAATATTCTTGGCAAAGTCTAAGATTTAGCATCTCCTCCGGCTCTTTTACAGGAGCAGTCACTAGTTATTGAGCAGTTGCTACAAAACACTCTGTGAGTTGCTTTCTATAAATTATTCCTGATGCTCAAATGATCTGAAAATAGACTTCATTATCCCTATTTGGTAGAAAAGTAGTTGAAGAGGAAAACGACTGAGTAGTATGCGGTCACTAAAACGTGAGCCTCAAAGTCACACAACTTGCAAATGGCAGGGCCAGCATTCTCTACCAAAGTTAAGTTAGTTTTCCTTTCTTTCCCCACCCCTAAGATTCTCCTGGGATTTTTCATACACTCACACAGACACATACATGCACACACAAACACTCATCTGCATTGCCTTTTCTCTCTCTTATACGATGGGTGTTGAGCAAATTATTCATTTGGCTTTAAAAAAATCAATCTCAACCATTATTAAGATGGCACTCAGGCTTAATCAAAAAGAATTGCTTGGGGATTCCTTGGTGGTCCAGTGGTTGAGAGTAGTCTGCTTCCCAGTGCAAGGGACACAGGTTCAATCCCTGGTCAGGGAAGATTCCACATGCCACAGAGCAACTAAGCCTGTGAGACACAATTACTGAAGCCTGCTTGCCTAGAGTTTGTGCTCCTCAACAAGAGAAGCCACCACAATGAGAAGCCCAAACACTGCTACAAACAGTGACCGCTCCCCCCACCCCCAACTCAGTGCAACTAGAGTCTTTGCAGCAATGGAGATCCAGTGCAGCCAAAAATAAAGAAATAAATTTAAAAAAAAGAAAGAAGTTGTTTGGAAGAATATTTTCATTTTTATTTGGTTATTAGTGGGCCCTTAGTTTCTGTGCCTCTGTGCAGATGGAATTAAAATGAACCAACAGTATTCTCTATGCAGCTTTGCAGATCTAAGTGCAACCATTTTCCCACTTAATCCTCAGTTTAGTGCTGGTGTTCTGTGATGGTAAACAAGGGTTTTCCACTTGCTTCTCTGTTCCAGTCCAGCTGAGAGCAAGACCACTCAGGAACAACTGGAGCCCTGCCAAGTTCATCTGTCACACCTCTGTTGAGAATGAAACGTGCCAATCTAAGTCTGCACAGAAGATGGAGTTCAGAAAGATAGCATTGATTTATAACTACTTTTTAGCCTTTTCTTTAAATTTGTCTGTTTTGCTAATGTTTTATAATATATCTAATTTATTAGCATAGTTATAGACATATTGGAAGTAGGTACTCAAAAATATTTTACTGATAGGCGATATGATAAAAAAAAAATGTTTGGAAACCAGAATAATTGAGACATTTAGCCCCATCATTGGCTTGTTTATGAGTTTTTAGAATCCCTGGTCTGGTTTTCTTATAGCCTCTGTGAGGGCAATAGTTCTTTGAGGAAGTATGATGAGAGTGACAATAACACTTCATTTTTTCCCACCTGACCATATCTCAGAATTTACCCATAAAACTAAACTATTGTGCTTGTGTTAAACATCCCATTCTTCATGGCTCACCCCAGTTGCAACTGTGCACGTGGATGTATCTAAATGATAGGGAGAACTGACAACCATCAAAAAGCAGCTCAGCTTTAACTCTCCTGCAGCAACCAGAGTCACAGCGCAGAATCCCAGAAGCCCAGAGCCTGATAATGACCAGATAACACCAAAAAATTCACTCAAGCAATTATTTTTGATTAAGCTTATATGGTACCTAATAAAGATTGAGATGAATTTATTTAAACCAAATGACTAATTTTTAATGCTCACTTTTCCAGTTAGTGACCGTTGTGACTCCTCTTGTGACCCTAAGTCACCTTGGATTCACCTTAATTTCCTAAACAGGCATGCATATTCTGTTCATTATGCAGGAACCTCATTTTGCAATGGTGAGCATTGTCTCACCTCCTCTTGACTTTTGTTAATCTGACAGCCACACAGTCCTGTCTTGGGGAATATTGCAACGCATCTCCAATTCAATAACATTTCTGTGGTCGAGGGGCTTTATGTAATTACAGAAGTTCTGTAGTTGATTTGAATGTTATATCCCTGTTGTGGAATTATGTTTGGACTTCATCCTAAAGGACTGGGAAGGGATTGTGTTTGTTTTGTTTGAACATTTCTTATCACAGAACTATGCTGGAGACAAGCCCCAATGACACAAACATTCAAACAGCACCTTCAGATGTAATATTGATTTATAAAACAACAGTGCACAGCTGCCAAGCTTCACTCTCGAATACAGAAGGTCTTCAATTCCCAACAAATTACTGGCATTTCTACCAATTTACAAATTAGTGTTTCCTCGAATATCACAGAGTTCTTAATATTCCGGTCACCTTCTTCTCTAGCCTTCCTTCTTGAAATCTATGTGTGGGGAGGAGGGGGGAGGGAGAAAGTGGAGCATTTGTAAAATTGGAGTTAAAAAAATCTAGATCAACTTTTATCCTTAGGCAAATTATGCACAGAGTTAAATTAAACCACTATATGTACTTGTAGATGGAAGAATCAGAGGTGGAGGAGGGGTCAGAGACACAGAGATCAAAGTTTCTGTTCTTTGAACAAAATCCCTTTGAAAAGCCCCCGTGCCACCTATTCTGCTTGTGAATGTTTTGACTGGGAGTGTCTAGTGGTGTCATCAGCAGCAGAATATTTTTAATACCATATACTTTTTAAAAAAATTTTCTGTGTGCAGCTAGTTTTACTTAGCAAAGCACCAGATCTTTGCCAGTTCTGTTACATGTCTCTTAAGGGAATATTTTTGTTAATTGCAAATATTTGATTGACAAACATAGGATGCAATTAGTAGTCAGGCACAGTAGGAATGTGCAGTGAACTGGATCCCTGAACCAAAGGATCTCAACTCTCTCAGCTTGATCTGAAATCGACTAGAGCATTTCAGCCATATGTTTGCCTCAAACTTCTTCTTTCCTATGAATGCTGCTTATTTCCCCAAACTAGCTTCTTTTCAGGTTGGTTCACCAAGGGAGTTAATTCCTCTATGATCAAATCAAATAAAAAATTCTTCACAATTTTCAGTCTAGTGAGGGCTATTTGACCATGGCGATAACAATTAATGTAGACAAGATTATAAACACAGGTTGTTTCTTTCCAAAGCACCGGGTAAAAAAAAAAATTTTGAATCTCTTTTGAATTCAGACATTTTCTTTTTAGTAACTATTTAAAACAACCTGGCACCATCTGATTATCTTTATCAATTACATTTTGTTTCTACATATCCACAGCAAGATAAGATTTCTGTTCTATCTTACTGCATTATGTGAAATAGATTTCTGTTTTTAAAATATACCAGTCATTTTTAAAGATTTTCTTTATGTAACAAATCAGCTGGAAGTATTAGAGTCTGATATTATCAAATATGCTGTAACTCCCTCCTCCTCAGAGAATGAATTAAAACTCACAGAATTTGGGAGGGAAGAGAGAACCTCAAAGCCTTAAATACTGGCCTTAAAAGTCTTAAGAGAATTTGAGCTGTTTTCCTGCTTATACAGTATAAAAAGCAGAAAGTTGAAAAACTGAAAAAATTATTAAGTCAAACTGGCTTTCTGGCACTAAAACAACCAGATGTCAATTATTTTTCACTGATTGATGCAATTCACATTATTTGGGAGGAAGAGATATACAATGTGAATTGCTCTCTCTAAATGATGAGCAAATAGATATCAACATTGTGGATAAAGAGATAAGAAATCTCTCAAGGCAGTAGGACAGCGTACTGAATGCTTAGGAACATCTTGCAAGCACGAGGCAAATGATGTGGGGCCTTCAATGAAGATGGGGAACCTGAAACCCAGGGAGATTTTAAATTAGTTCAAGGACACACTGGCAGTGTTCGGTGATATGGAAATATAGGGCAGGAATCCTGACATGCAGCCCATGAAACTAGAATGCTTGTCAAGTCTGTCAATTATCATGTGCCACATTCCAAATAAAGCTTTAAAGACGGGCATTTTAAGGCTGCAAGGCACTACTGCGGTTCATCTTGACCATCCTTCTTCCTCTAGAAAAGCTGCGATTAATTTTTTAAAAGTAGCTGTCTGCCCCAAACATACAAATAAATGGTATTCCTTGTGCTTAGAATATAAAAATAGCCATGGAAGTGCAAAGTAAGAATCTGGACAAATAAAAAGCAATTTCATGTTTTCTTGTTCTTCCCTTTCCCCTCTCTTGGAATGATTGTCCCAGGCTTAGTGCTCATGAAAAATATTGGGGATGAATCTGGTTTACTGGTTAGAGCATGGCGACAGCAGGCCCATCGGGTGCCTATTATATGTCCTGTGGCTTTTGCCATTAGTCAAGTCAGTGACTAAACTGATCACATTAGCCAGACAATTCAGAGTTCCCTGACTCAAGTAAGCTTAGTGTTTGTCTGGGTGCTACAGATCCTGGAATCAGACAAACTTAGATATGGGAGGGATCGGAAAGGAAATCCACCCATGCAACACATGAGACCTCAGAGGGATCTGGGAGTGAAAAATTGGGAGTGACTGCCAAAGTCTAACTCCAAATGGTTTGGTGGTTGTAGCCCCATGGTTCAGGAAGGGCAGGAGAAATGAAGGCAAAGAGGAATACATTGAAGTGGCTACACAGGCAGACTTGGCTGATTGGGTGACAACTTATAAGATGGATATTTTGTGAGTAGGGGAGGGGTGGCTGGTAAGGGAAAGGGGATGTATGCTTTTTAGATTAGAACAGGATTACACCTCAGGTGGTGTGCCCATAACCAGAAGCTTTCTGAAAGAAAATCAGATAAGACCCCTGGTAGGATTGCCACTTTGGGAAGCGTCTATTTACCTCTGTCCTAGCTCCAGGGAAGGCCTCTTGCCCTCAGAGAACCAGGTCTCTGCAAAGTTGTCTCATTTCTCCCAGTTAGCAGATGTCCTGGTCTCTACAGGAGTCTTATGTGCAGGGACCCTTCTCTTTCTTTACAAACATCTATTTCTTAGCTGGGGCTCTCTGCCACTCTACAAGAGCTTCTCAGACTTAAGCCTATGTCAGAATCACCTTCACGGCCTGTTGACATGTAGATCACTGGGCCTTGCCCACCTCCCCAACCCCTGACGAGGTTCCAATTCGGGAGGCTTGGAGTGGGGGCCTAGAATTTTCATTCTCAAGTTCACAGATGCTCTGATGCTGCTAGTCCAGGGACCACACTTTGAGAACCACTGCTCTCTACAGAAAAGCAATGTTCCATGTATGTTATTGACAAAAATATTCTTAACTTCAGCTGCACAGAAACAGATAACAAGAGTTAGAGAATTAAATAGCTCCTAGCATACACTGACTGCTCAATAAATACCTTTGATTCATCGTGTTGAAGCGTCACGTCACCTTGTATTTACCTGTATCAGCCCCAAATCACAATGTATGGATTTGAACAGGTTCCAAAACATTTTTCTTTTGACCATAACCAAGCTGGATTTAGACTTCTCAGGTGGCACTAGTGGTAAACTACTTGCCTTTAATGTGGGAGATGCGGATTCAGTCCCTGAATTGAGAAGATCCCCTTGAGAAGGAAATGGCAACCCACTCCAGTATTCTTGCCTGGAGAATCCCAGGGACAGAGGGGCTTGGTGGGCTACAGTCCACGGGGTCAGATACGACTGAGGGCTAACACACACACAGCATAGGTTCAAGTTCCATTTGTGGCATTTTCTCCTTGTGAAATTGGTCAACTTTTTCATTATCTAACATTTATAAAGTTTAGTTTCCTCAGTAGTAAAGTTGGAGGAAGTGGGAGCATTGTGAGGATTAAATAGAATAACTGTTATTGCAGATTTTCTGAGCATTGTGCCAGAGGACAAAAATATTCCTTTTAATTATTTAACTATTGGTGAAAATAATTCTTCTGTAAGTAACAGAAACCAGTAGGAGGCATGCTTTAAAACATGAAGCATATCTTAAATTATGACTCAATATCCAATTCTCTAAGTGCAGAAAATCTACACACACCCTGTATATCAGTGTGAGTCCAATGTGGAAAAGAGCATAGAAATTCTCGGTACTAAAAATGTTTTTATTAGAACACTTGATGTAATTAATCAGTTTGTTTTAATTTATGAGGAATCACTAAATGGTTTAATGGGCTAGCACATAACGAATAAATAATGGAAAACCTTCAAAACTAGTGCACTAAGTGGCCCAGATGTTCATCAGCTGTTTAGAAGCATTCACACCTGTGGATTGGTATTAAAAAGCAAAGACTATTTCATGTACCTTGTTAGTTTTCTTTCAGAAATATATATTTTTAGACCTTAAAAAGCAAAAGTATAAAAAAATCAAAACAGATTTACGATAGGTTTTACATTTTTTTAATTCTTTGGGTCATATATTTAAACCTGTGGCTCTTTATATGACTTCCCTGGTGGCTCAGACAGTAAAGTGTCTGTCTACAATGCGGGAGACCCAGGTTCAAGCCCTGGGTTGGGAAGATCCCCTGGAGAAGGAAATGGCAACCCACTTCAGTACTATATAAATATAAAAAGGGACTCATTTTCTAAATGAGTTCTTATCATTGAATCCAATTGGAAGTATAAGTAGATCCCTCAATTGTAAATAAAACATATTATTTATTTATTTAATTTAAAAACATATGGTTCTTACTGTTCCAAGCATTATTTAAAGTGCTTTATAAATATGAACTCATTTAACTGTCAAAATAAATCTCTCTGTATATACATAAATTTCATCTCCATTGAACAGTTGAGGAAAGTACAGCACCAACAAATTAAGAAAACTGCCCAAAGTCACATAGCTAGCAAATTGGGTAGCAAAGATTCAAAACCAGGCAATCTGGTTTTGAGTCCCTGCTCACAGAGCACTACCTTCTAATCACCCACCATGTGATCAACACTGTGCCGGTTGATACAGAGAGTAAGTGCTTCTGCCTTCATGGAATTTACAACCTCGCTGGGATTAAGAATGCTGTAAGAATTCATTAAGTGACAAGTGCCAAATTTACGGTGTATAGATAGAGGCCACAAACTGGGGGACCATAGATCATGCATGGCTTATTGATATGCTTTATTTGGCTCATATCATATTTTGAGATTTTTGAACTAATGGTTTAAAATGGAAATTTTTATATTAATATTCCAGATTTTCAGCTGTTAGAAAAAAATCACACACTTAGTTTAGAAGTACTGTGCCCAAATTCCTTCATCAACAATCACATGGTGCTAAATTCTCTTCTGTTGGCTTTGGCACCTGGCAGCCATTCACATAAGACATTCACACATGTGCATTTTTATCAGATGTACATCACTCACTTATGTTGCTCGCTTAGCCCCTAAGTTGACCCCCATATATATGGAGAGAGTATATGTCCTGAGAAGGGGTATGGAGAGCCCTGGAGTATTTGTGAAATCCCTATGAAACAAAATGTTATTTGTCCTGAATTTCAAAAGAGGAAGACAGGTGCTTGTAACAAGACTGTGGTGAGCCATCTGATTCTTTCTGAACCTAGAGTGTATCCAAACAAAATAACTCTTCTAAATTCAACCAAATAATGAGTCGACATTACAGTTTCTGACACCCATTTTTGTGATGAATACCATTTAACTAGAATGAAAATATTCTTGCTGGAGCAGTGAATATTGTTTCTTCATTGGGGTATAGTTAATCTCACTTCTCTTAACTAGAAATAAAGCTCCTTCTAAAATACACACTTCAGCAGAAGATCTAAAAAGGCATTTCTCCAAAGAAGGTATACAGATAGCCAACAGGCACATGAAAAGATGCTCAACATTTCTAATTGTTAGAGAAAGGTAAATAAAAACTGCAATGAGCTACTACCTTGCACCAAACAGAATGGAAATCATCAAAAAGTCTACAAATAAATTCTGGAGAGGTTTGGAGAAAAGGGAATCCTCCTACACCGTTGGTGAGAATGTGAGTTGATGGAGAACCATACTGAGGTTCCTTAAAAAACTAGAAATAGAGCTACCATGTAACCCAGCAATATCACTCCTGGGCATATATCTAGAAAAAACTTGAAAAGACACATGATGCCTAATGTTCACAGCAGTATTATTTACAATAGGCAAGACATGGAAGCAAACTAAGAGTCCATTTACAGATGAGTGGATACAGATATACATATATACAACGGAATATTATTCAACATTAAAAAAGAAAGAATGCCATTTGCAGCAATATTGGTGGACCTAGTGATTATCATAGTAAGTGAAGTAAGTCAGACAGAAGAAGACAAATATCATACAATACTACTTATATGTGGAATAAAAAAATGATACAAACAACCTTACTTACAAATCAGAAATAGTCTCACAGATATAGAAAGCAAACCTATGGTTACCAAGGGGGAAGGCAGGGAAGGGATTCATTAGGAGTTTGAGATTAAAACATGTACATGACTATAGATAAATAGATAACTAATAAGGACTTACTGTATAGCACAGGAAACTATACACAATATCTTGTAATAACTTATAATGGAAAAGTATATGTATATATATTCTTTATAAATATAAAACTGAATCACTTTGCTATATACCTGAAAATAGCACACCATTGAAAATCAACTATGTTTCAATAAAAATTAAGACAGGCATCTATCTGTTCTGATCAGTACAATGTTTCTAGAACCTAATACTGTGCCTGGAATAGTGTAAGAATTCAATAAAACAAGAGAGAGGGAAAAACCACAGCATCTAATGGATCATTTCCCTCAAAGCCTTCTCCCTCACTGCAGAGTGTGAGTAATAATGACTGTTGACTACATCCAAGAATAGTACAAGAAGTTATCAGGAATTGCAAGACTGTATAAACTCCTTCCATGTTTAATAAAGGTCAAATTTGTAACTTGTTTTAAAAATCAAGCAGAGCCACTGTTTCGCAAGTTGTGGTCCCTAGGATGCCCACATTCAGACGGTGCACTCGCTGCAAATGTAGACTTCCATCACCCACCCCAGATCTAGTGGTGCAGAGAAACTGTCATTCATGCATGCCGAGTAAGTTCTTTACACACTGAACTCTGCAGATCAAATGTTTATAGACCTGCTGTTCAGTAATGGAGAGGACTTAGCAGCCTGTTTTAAACCTAAAATCACAAGATTCACAGAGTCCAGTTCAATGTTTTTGAAGTGGAAATCATACAATGGGTTTTGAACAGACGTTAAATCAGTCTGTCACTTCCTGATTAAGCTGTTTTTACCTGGCTGGTGATTGCTTTGTTTTATAGGCATAGGTGCTACTATTTATCTACCCAAGTGTCATTAACATCCTTCAGATCCAGGGCTAGTGAATTGGTTGCTTTAGTTACTCATTTGTTATTTAAATTAGTTTTATTTAACTAGGATGCACACTTTGCTACAGAAGTTGCAAATTTGTGCTCTGTTTGGCCGATTCTAATGGCTTAAAAACAAATTTGCATCCCTTTATGGGCATGCTCTGCAGAATCTAGCCACAGATTCCATCACTTCCCATTACATTTCAGCAGGCTCTTTCCACACTTAGGCATAACTCTACTCAACACAGCATCCTAAATCCAACCTCCACTACCACTGCTCTACCTTTCATTATTATCTCTCACCTAAATGATTGTTATCATCTAATTCCTGGTCTTTCTGTTTCCCTCTTGCCACCTTAACTCTATATTCCTCATAAAATGGACAGATGATCCTGTAAAGAGTTCATCAACCTCCCATAGCTTCACGTCTCACTGGAATAAAACCCAATATTCTTATCACAGGATTCACTAATGCAATGGCATGACTCCTTCCCACCTGTTTCTTGTTCCTACCTTCACCATCGCTGAGTGTCAACTAGGTCTGGCCAACGAGTTGTTTGAGGAAGTAATGTGTCACTTCTATTCTGGGACATTAACTGCTAATAGGAGACCCTTCAGAATTTTTTTTCCCCCTGCCACCATGATCATCAATGCTCCTGAGAGTGACTGCTCTGGTTCTCAGGACAAGGCTGACATGCTGCAGAACCTCTAACATAACTGAAGGAGATGTGGTGTGAGCCAGAGAGAAACCTCAGGTGTCTTCAGCCCTAGAGACTTGCACAATTTGACTGTTAGTCTGCCTCTTACTTAGGAGGTCCTAAATGATCTCTCTAGCCCCGATATCTCTGACTTCTTTTCCCACCTCTTTCCTCCGTTCTTACTCTTATTTGATATACTTGCTGTCCTAGAGCATACCACCTTTATTCTCAACCCAGGGCCTTTGCATTGTGTAAAATGCTTTATGGCTACATCTTTACTCCGCACTTCAACCAGATCCTTGGTCAAAAGTCTCCTTCTTACAGAAGATGTCCCTGACTATATGTCTAAAGGAGTGTCCCTTATTACCCTTTCTAGGCCTACCCTTTTCACTTTTTTCTGTACTTCAAACACTTTGTCTTTATCATTTGTCTTTCTGTCTCTAAAGCAAAATTATAAACTCCTTGAGGGCAGAGATATTATTTTGCTCACAGATGCTTTCTCCAAACCTTGACCCATGCCTGGAGTAGAGTAGACGATTGCTAAATATTAATACGTTTTGAAAGAATGAGTTTATTTGGGCGTATCTGCTAACCATCAGTTCTCTCCTCCAAAAATATAAATTAACAGCTACTTCAACCTACTCCATAAGCTTATGTTATACTTTTAAAAGTAAACAGCATAATGTGTTTCATTTTCTCACCACAATGACAGGTTAATTCACTTAATTATTCCTGTCCGAGGTGTTGGCGGGAGGAGCCTGGTGGACTACAGTCCATGGGGTTGCAAAGAGTCAAGAGTCTGCACAACTGAGTAATTAAGCACAGCCCACAGCAAAGTGTTAAAAAGAAACATCCTGACAAATGAAGCATTTGGGCCGGTGGGTTTGATTTTCTTAGATCCTTAATTTCAGAAGGAACTAACATTCATTGGAAAGCTGCAGGGGAAGTTGAAATCCTTCATTCTTCTCAAAAGAGGACCTGTTTATCACTTATCTTGAAGGCACGGGCAGAGTTTTGCTTTGTCATACAAAGTTTATTGATTCTTTTGTAGCAGCCTTGTTTGAAAATTAATTTGGAATTTAAGCAATGACCTCTTTGAGAAATAGTGAACATTAATTTTTTTATGCTGAATCTTCTGAGCGTTTAGTAATGGGGTATGAGTCACATTGAAATAGAAGCTTCATTTTCCACTCTGAATTTTACACAATATGATTTTACCTATAAAAGACAGCACATCTCAGTAAACTCAGGAAATATAAATTTATAATTTCCCTCTTCTTAGAGTCGGCCATACAATACAATTACCATAAGAAGATTGCTTTAAACATGCAATTATAAATATGGCATGATTCTATAAATTATCTGTAATTTATTTATAAATCTTCTGCAAGGGCTAATGTTTAACACATGCACATATTTTTTTTATATTCCCTTTCCCTTCAGTACTGTCATATCATTAGATAAATATACTTAATGAGGGTTTATTATGGAAATAAAATAATCTAAACAGTATTGTATGGTCTACTGTATTATGAAAGAGCTATTTTAAAAGCCTATTAAAGTTTCTGCTTGGGCTTGTTCAAGTTCATGTGAGTGAGGAATGATAACCTAGAAGAAAATTCCTATTTTGATTATTCAATCAAATACATTCTCCTGTATTATTCAATCAAATCACCTCTTTTCTCTTTCTGCTACTCTTTGTCCCTAAGTCATGGTAAGATAAAGCTCTAAGTCAAGAGAATAATTTCTTCTTCACAACACTGTCAGAGGTATTAAAAAAACTGGGTCGTGAGTCAACCTTTTCGTGTACTAGAAAAGTAGAAAACAAAATTTCTTATCATAAGCTGCTCTAGTTTCTAAGCATCAGTTTTTGTTTTGTTTTGTTTTTTTAAAGAAAGATGTTAGAATTTGTAGCTAGATTTTGCAAGTTGTATATGTCACAGGCACATTAGACATGGTATTGTAATAGAGGTGATATTCTTTAACCTTGCTGACAATGGGATATTTCAATTTTCATTCCTAAAATGGGATTCCCCCAATAAATGAGGCAGAGGACCATTTATGACATTTTTGGATCACAGAAATGGCTTACATACCCATTCCCAATCTATTTGACATAGTTTACCTACCCTACCAAGCTTTCCAGATAAAAGAAACATCAATCAAACTAACCCCATGATTTGAATTCTGGGATCTTATCCTAATCATCACTGTATCCTTAGCACCTCAGTGCATCTTTCACCTACCAGCTGCTAATTGAGATAATGCATACAGAGAGACATAAGAGTGGCTTATCATCAGAAAGACACTAAAACAAACATGAAGGAGGACTGAGGACTGTTTTGTAGAAACCCCACCGTATGTATGTACCTACATACACAAATAGAGATGGTCACTGACAGAGAAAGGAACAGGCAATGGTGGAAATGTTGTAGCATTATAACATAAACGGTGCTTGTTGCTGCTGCTGCTGCTAAGTCGTTTGAGTTGTGTCCGACTCTGTGCGACCTCATAGATGGCAGCCCACCAGGCTCCCCCGTCCCTGGGATTCTCCAGGCAAGAACACTGGAGTGGGCTGCCATTTCCTTCTTCAATGCCTGAAAGTGAAAAGTGAAAGTGAAGTCGCTCAGTTGTGTCCAGCTCTTAGCGACCCCATGGACTATAGCCCACCAGGCTCCTCTACCCATGGGATTCTCCAGGCAAGAGTACTGGAGTGGGGTGCCATTGCCTTCTCCGAGACAGTGCTTATACTTGTCTAATTCACAAGGCTAATACAGTGTCAGCATCTGTACAGGTGACTGTGTTTTTTCCATTTACTTCCTACATAGTCTTTTAAGGACAACCTATGACAATGATCTTCAAGAAAATTCTCTCCTTTTTATAAAAATCTTTTTAAAGCAAATATTGCATTACTGCTCCTAAAATAAAATCTTACTCAAAATTTCAACTACCTCAACACATAAAAACAGATAAAAACACAAGCGGAAGACCCATTCTTCTGGTTTCTCCTTACTCACCACGTATGGTAGCCTCCATGGTAGTGCCCAAGGCCATTACAGAGAACTCTAGGGCCCTAGTTAGAAAAGCAGTGACTCAGATACACAAGAAATGGGTAGTTTTCAACCGTACCTGACAGATGTATTTATATCAGTGCTGAATGCACTAAACAGATAATGGCATAAATACTACACATGTATATAGTTTGCAACATATAAGCTTACTATTTTAAGTTTAATATGAATATACACATCTCCAGATCTATACAAAAACATTATTCTTAAACTGGCTGGTAAAGACAAATGAAAAAAATAGAAATCATAATTTGGTTCCATATTGTGATTGTATAAAACAAGGGGTGGTGTATTTTTCTTCTATTGGACATATTTTCAGAATCATGCATGGAGATTTATATATGTATATATACCCTGTGTAATTTATAACAGTGCTACAAATACCTAGGATTATGCTCATTAGCAAACATTGCTTCTTTTCTGAAGGGGATGCCAGGCAGACATGGCTGAAAGGAAAGTCTTTTTTAGACAGAAGAGACAAACCTGGAAATAGGAATCTATATGTTGGTCCTGTGACTATTTAATGCAGTGTTTTATAAGAGAGAGAGAAAGAGAGATCATGCTTTGTGTAACATCTTACAAGCACCACAAAGAAATCTGATGTTCATCTTAACCAGACACAGCTATGATTTTGCCATCTAGTTTCTCAGAAATATTCATTGTATCAGAAGAACTTTCCACGCTAAGGGCCAAATGTGACAGAAGGAAGGAAGGAAAAAATCAACCAGACAGTTCTTTTTAAAAAAATCTTTTATCTCACCATTAAGTTTGGACAAGTAACTGACAAGAAGGAAAGAGAGCTTTGCATAAGGAATTAAAACTTAGTTGTTAGGTTGCCCTTCAATTTTCTTCGATCCCCGTCTTACCCCATTTTCTCGTCTGTGTTGCTTGTGTTGCTGTACTTGCAGTTGTTTTTCTTATGGATAATTTTTGCCTCTAAATACTGAGAAAGAATAATCAGGTGCTTGAGGAGTGGTGTCTCTGTTCATCTCCCCACACGTGATCGCTTTCTGTCTGGTGCTTTGTCATGGTGCCTCCAGAGCAGACTTCCTCTGCTTCCTTTGTTATCCTTGCCTGATAAATAAACAGAGCAAAATTACCGAACTTATTATGGTAATCGAGAAAAGGAAACGATCTCTGAGCCTGCCCCCCATCTATTACTCTGCCGCGGCAAAAGTTGGCAAAACCTGTGCTAAACCTCAGTTGCTACTGTAACATCAGCCCCTCTCCTGCACCCTCTTTTATTCCTGCAGCCCCCCACCCTCTGTGATGATTGTTTTCTGTCCATCTTGAGCTGGGTGTCAGTTCATTTAGATTTACATCAAGTAGTAAATTAAAATAATCACTCAGCAAACACTCTGAGTTCAGTTTTCCCTTTCAGTCAGGAGTTGCACGAGCTGCTTGAAGCATTCAAGCAGAAAATATTGCTGTCTAGATATTTGTCCTCTGGGTGATAAAGGAGGCATTGTCTTGGGACCCACTCAGGCCTCGGAGCCGCTCGTCGCTGTGCATCACAGCTGTGAAGTGCGCTTTGTTATGTGTCTGAGGACTCGGGTTCAAGACCTTGTTTTTCTTGAAATACCAGACTGATCAGAGCTGCATATGTTCAGGGGAAAGCAGGGGTCGGTGGTTCTCTGTCCACATTTTTACTAGATTATTCTTGGACAGAACTCTGGGAAAATACCCTGCAGCCTGAACCATCCCAAGAGTTTTGCTTTGTTTTAATTCACTTTCTTTCTTTCTCTTTTTTGTATCTCTGTTTCTTTTCATTTTTTTTTTCCTCCTTCAGATTCTGCTTGGTTGCAGTGCTAGAAAATGCTAGATAGAGTTCATCTGCATAAGTCAGAAACAAAGGCTTACAGCACTGCTCTGAACCCGATGCCATAATGCACCAAGTTATAAACCCATTTCTTTGTGTTCTCATTACTGTACATCTACCTGCCTGTTTAGAAAGCAAAATGTGAAGTTCAGTCACCTGGGATGAAATATAGGATAGGCTAAAGACATTTTTCGCCATTTGTAAACAATCATTGGAATTTGAAACAACAAGTTGATAAAGGCAAACGCATCTGTTTTTTGCTTGGAATGAGAACCTTTTTTTAAAGAAAAGATAAAAATTATCTTTTGAAACTCTCTAAGCCATTGTATTTTTATTACAGCATTTTTGCAGGTACGTTAATGCTATCAGTGTTTGAAAGAATAAAATATTTGTTGCTTTAAGTAGTGAAAGAAAAATATCAAATGATAAGGAATGTGGTGGTAGGCAGCTAAATGAAAATTGGAATCTGGAATCAGTTCTTTGAATTTTTCCAAATAGTTCATCATGCTTGGCTAATCGACTGCTGTTATCAACTTTTGGCCAGATATTGGACATTGGGTTGCATTTGTATCTAAGCCAAGGTATCTATTTCAAAAGTGATATTTGATACATTCCTCATGTCTATGTTATGGCTAAATATATACCTTCAATTATAAAATTCTCTATTCGCATATGGAAAAGGAAGTACCAAAATATGCAAAAAAATCAATATAAAAAAATGGGATAGACACATATATTTACATACACATACATATGGTCACACACTTGACTTCCTTATGAATGAGTGATTTCATATTCTTGAATTAAAATGCATTGGATTTTGGGGTGTTTTCACTCAGTGGCAACTGAAGCTGTGGCTGCAAATCTCACCCTTTGGACAGTATGAATCTTCCCAGTAAGGCTGTATCTTCAAGACCCAGAGGTATCCTTGCACTGGCAATACTAAGCCTTCAAATTGTGCCAAGGTGTGTGAAAATAAATGGAAAGAATCACCACCACAGAGTAAAATTATATATCATTTCAGTCATATATTATGGTTTATTATGTTTTGTGTCTGGCAAGTACCAATTTAGTTCAGAAATATAGGCTAAAGGAACCAAACCAGCATCTTTACTTCTGATTTGCTTGGGCTTCAATCAAAGAAGCTTATATGATGACCTGCTTTAATGGGCTATAGTCCATGGGGTTGCAAAAGTCAGACATGACTAAGCAAATAACACTTTCACTTTTACCCATGATAGTTGGGTAACATTGAGCAAGTTACCTAACTATTCTGGGGATTCAGTTTCTCTACCTGTACAATGGGAATATTATCAATATGCCCTCATTTGGCTGTTAAAATTATTTCATGCTTGATGCACATTCAGTACTTAGAACAGTGTCTGGCACATAGCAAATATTCAACAAATATTTCATTAATGATAGCGATGGTGAAAATAATGATGATAATCCTCATGATAAGTATAAGAGTTATCCTAAATCCAAGAAATACAATTTGGGTTGCAGTTTTGTTCCGTTTTTCTAGGGTTCATGTACATATACATCAGAATTAGGTTGTCCGGAACTAGAATCTCCATTCAGTCATTTACTAACTGTATGCATGGGCAAAGGAAATGGCAACCCACTCCAGTATTCTTGCCTGGGAAATCCTGTGGACAGAGGAGCCTGGTGGGCTACAGTCCATAAAATCACAAGAGTCAGACACAACTGAACAGCTGAACCCTATACATCCTTACATGCATGGGCAAATTACTTAACTCCTCTAGGTTTTATTCTCTATGTGATAATAACAGCCTCATAGAGCTATTCTAAATACGAAACTAGATGCTGCACATGAATTGGTTAGAACAGTACATGGCCAAACAGGGCTGCCCCTAAGGCATGCTATACCCCAGGTTCAAAAACAGAAATCTATTTCTAGAGAAAGACAAATATCATATATTAACTCATATATATATAGGGCTTCAGAGGTTAAAGCATCTGCCTGGAATGCAGAAGACCCGGCTTCGATCCCCGGGTCGGGAAGATCCCCTGGAGAAGGAAATGGCAACCCACTCCAGTACTCTTGCCTGAAAAATCCCATGGAGGGAGGAGCCTGGTAGGCTACAGTCCCTGGGGTCGCAGAGAGAAAGACAAATATCATATATTAACTCATATATATAGACTCTAGAAATATGGTACCGACAACCCTACCTGCAGGGCAGCAAAGGAGACACAGACATAAAGAACAAACACTTTTAGACTCAGTGGAAGGAGGAAAGAGTGGGATGATTTGAGAGAATAGCACTGAAGCATACACATTATTATAAGTAAAACAGAGAGCCAGTGGTAGTTTGATGTATGACGCAGGCACCCAAAGTCAGTGCTCTGTGACAACCTGGAGGGATGGGGTGGGGAAGGAGGTGGGAGGGGGTTGCAGGATGGAGAGGCCAAATGTATGCATATGGTCAATTCATACTGATGAATGGCAAAAACCATCACAATATGGTAAAGTTTTTAGCCTTCAATTAAAAATAAATTTAAAAATCTCTTTCTATATAACCATTTAAATAGTATTACAAAATTCAAGAACCAATCATCTAAACTTTAGAAAACTGGATAGAGAAGAAAGCTTAAGCATATTTTTCTTGTGTAATTGGCATACATGAAAATCATTCAGTGTCCAAGCACCACTTCTTCCTGTTCAGGTACAGATACTTCTCTTCATATTTTTCTTTCTTTATTTACTATTTCTGACAAAAATCAGAACTCTCATGATGAGAAAAAGGGTATAATGTTGTTATTACTTACAATGTCATGAGTCTTTGGAATCTGTATCTGTGAAATAATATTGATCTTCTTGAGTCTGCAGTTCCCTTGTACCATTTTTTAAGTGCTGATTATAACATTCCTTACGTCACCTCATCAGCCACTGTGCTTCCCATAAATACTGGCTTCCGATAATTATCTCACAGGTTTAACTGAAACAACCTCTGTTGACAACCACAGGTATAAGTCTTGCCTAGAGTATGCAAGAAGATGTGAAGAATAACTTGTTTCCTGATTATGTTAGTTTTACAGTTCAGAAGTCCGTGGTGCGCATGGAGAGCAACGCATAGTCCATCCATGTTTTCTCTTGAACTAATTATGCTGTCGTCATTGCATTCTTTGAATGTGATCTCTATCAAGCTTGTCTGCCTTCCACACACCTCCACCAGCAGGGAGGGTAAACAAAGGACAAGAGATTAAGCAAGAGTGGTTCTATTTGTCTAAGAAATGTCTGTCCTTGGATCAGCCTGGCTTAAAGCTACCTAGGTGATTTGACATAATGCGAAAAAAGCAATTAATCAGAACATTAATGGGAAGGACCCATTGGCACTGTAGAGTAATGATCTTTGAAGTCTTCAGAGGAGATAGTTGTGACCACCTGGAGGACTGTCTGGCACATGGCAGAGCGTGTGTAGAAGGGATGGGCTGACTTCTCAGAATGCTGACAACAGCGTCACTCTGGGAAAATGACATCTGTACCCTCATCAACCTTAGCTACTGCAGACTCAAGGTGGTACTGTGGTTGATCTGTTAAATCTCATGGACATACGAGATATAATGCATTGTTGCACATATGGCTCAAACCAAAGGTTGGCACAGGACTATTGTGTCCTCCTGTGTCTGACTTCAGCGTCACATCATTCAGATGTGACACACCAAAAAAGGCACTGCACTGACCAGTAGGAGAAATTCATTTTACCAGTTCACCCTCCTGGCAGTGGCTGGCTGTGTAGTCCCAGGGCAGACAAGAGTGAACCTGGAGCTTCTGAGGCATCCAGTTGATCCCATGATTTCAGGGAATGTCATAGCGCCACAAAGGAGAGAAACAAGTCAAGACTTAGAAGAATTCTGATTTGGGCTCAGATAAACCTGCGGCTGACAATTTTTCTGGGCTCCAAAATTACTGCAGATGGTGATTGCAGCCATGAAATTAAAAGACGCTTACTCCTTGGAAGAAAAATTATGACCAACATAGATAGCATATTCAAAAGCAGAGACATTACTTTGCCAACAAAGGTCCCTCTAGTCAAGGGTATGGTTTTTTCCAGTAGTCATGTATAGATGTGAGAGTTGGACTATAAAGAAAGCTGAGTGCCAAAGAATTGATGCTTTTGAACTGTGGTGCTGGAGAAGACTCTTGAGAGTCCCTTGGACTGCAAGGAGATCCAACCAGTCCATTCTAAAGGAGATCAGTCCAGGGTGTTCTTTGGAAGGACTGATGTTGAAGCTGAAACTCCAATACTTTGGGCACGTGATGCGAAGTGCTGACTCATTGGAAAAGACCCTAATGCTGAGAAAGATTAAGGGCAGGAGGAGAAGGGGACGACAGAGGATGAGATGGCTGGATGGCATCACCGACTTGATGGACATGGTTTGGGTGAACTCTGGGAGTTGGTGATGGACAGGGAGGCCTGGCATGCAATGGTTCATCAGGTCGCAAAGAGTCGGACATGACTGAGCGACTGAACTGAACCGAACTGAACTGAAACTTGCTAAAATGGCCAGAGGAAGACCAGCAAAAACGTGAGGAAATCACCCTGTGGCTGGAATGGAATTTTCTCCTTGGGTAGAGCAGGAAAGGGGGAGGGAGAAATGGGTATAAAAAGGAGAGGCAACAGCCTCGGCAAAAAACCAGAGAAATATGAAGGGCCTAGTTGTTGAAAGAATTCAGGGAGTCAGGTATGGGCTTGTGCAAGGGCTTGTTGGAGGCACTGAAGTAGATGCAGACAGAGACTAGAGGTGAACTTGAAATGTTAGGTTGAGGCCAGGTTTTGAAGAACTTTGAGTACAAATTATATCTCTATCAGTTTTAGGGAGCTATTTAGTACTAGGATCTGAGCATTAGAAACTATTTCAGGTTCAAAGGAAGAAGAGTGGATTGTTAAAAGATTTTCAAGCAATGGAGTGATCCCTGTTTCCTAAATATGCTGACAAAACTTTATAGGTTAGATAACCATGGGAGAGGCCAGAGAAGAAGGTGAATTAAGGAGATTTGTACTTCCTTCAGGGAAGAGATGAAGAGCACCTCAGTTAGGAGAATAGAATGAGAAAGGAGAGGAGGGCACTCATGATTCTTAAGGGTTAAGGTCAGCAGACTTTGAGGACTAATCAGATGGAGGTTGGAGGAATAGACTGGCCATTTAGTGTAACAATAACTAAGAGACTTATTCATTCAGTCCATGACATTTTTTTGAGTGTGTGCCCTCCCTGGGCAGGAAATGCAAGAGGAGCAGCAAGTCTGGACTCTCAGAGGGTGAAAATCATCTGTATGTCACATATGCAGAAACTGTCAGGCCTCTCTTAGTAGTGGTGGGTTCTAGAGCTCAGGGATCTGTATTATTAACAAGTACCCTAGGTAACACTTCATCAGCCTCCCTGGTGAATCAGACTGTAAAGAGTCTGCCTGCAATGTGGAGACCCAGGTTCAATTTCTGGGTCAGGAAGATACCCTGGAGAAGAAAATGGCAATCCACTCTGGTATTCTTGCCTGGAAAATCCCATGGACAGAGGAGCTTAGCAGGCTACAGTCCATGGGGTTGCAAAGAGTCGGACATGACTGAGCAACTAACAAACACACAGCACTTTTCATCAGTACAGTTTGGGAAACACTGTGTGAAATAATACATTTGCTTTTGGATCAGCGGAGATAACCTATATAGAGAGAATTACACGAATGCATATGCAGTGGATTTTACTACACTTCCATGGGCATCAGAGGCAGAAGAGGTTAAGAGGAGATATGCCATATTACCCTATGAGGAAAATAAACACAAGTTAAAACAATAAGAAACAAACTCTTCAGAGAACATCTCTCTCTGGATCTGAGAAATGGAACTCAAACCTCTGCCAATAGAAATTTCTCCTTTGCTGACTGAAAGATTGGCTCAGCCTCCCATCCAAATCCAGCTTCAGGCTTTACGATTGATTATGGTGATTGACAGGCTTCACTGGTGGCTCAGCAGGAGACGTGAGTTCAATCCCTGGGTTGGGAAGATTCCCTGGAGAAGGAAGTGGCAACCCACTCCAGTATTCTTGCCTGGGAAATCCGATGGACAGAGGATCCTTGTGGGCTATAGCCCATGGGGTCCTGAAGTTGGACACGATTGAGCTACTGAGCACACACCTGCCTTGAAGTGCACACTGTATTTATCTGTTGCTCCACTGGAAAGCCCTCACCAAAGGAGGTAAAGGACCTTCTGGTTGAGGGGTGGAAAAGAGAGAGAAGGGTTGTTTTTGGTTCACTGCATCACTCGTCATCCTCATCAGAACTGTGAAGGAGGTGGAATTTGATTTTGGTGCACTCCTTAACCAGAATGCTTGTTATGCAGGCAGTCCCCAATCACTGTGAAACACGGTATAAGCACACTACACTACCTAGTCTAGAATTCCATGTACCTCATGGTTCCTTGTTTCTACATCTAAGATCTAGCTTTCTTCCAGAGCCCCATTTATCTACTTTTCTCCAAGAGGCACCACTGGTCTAATCTTCTACTTGATTTTCATCAAAGTTTCAGTGCATTGTACTGTCTTAGTGTTTTATCTGACCCAGGTAATGTACATTTTAATAAAAGACTTTTGCAGAAGTGTCTTAAACTAAAGGGATAACTTAATGATGAGTCATCATTTTAAGTCTCACCTTAAATTTGAGAAATTTTAAGTCTCACCTTAAAATTTCAGGTGAGAGGAAATATTTTGTTTAGATGGTGACAAATGAATTAGCCAGGAAAGCTGAGGATGAATGAAATTTAGGGGGTACACTTCTTTTTGTAATTAAAATTTTAACTATAAATTACAAATATGAATTCTATTAATAACAACTTCTTTATGAACAATTTAGGACATTTAAATGAGATAACATATATGAAGCCCAAGCTGCAGGAATTGGAATTCAATAAATATCAATTTTTCCTTACACACTTGTCTCCGTCTGGGTGGATGTGGGTTGCCCTGTGATCACCTGCTGTGTATTCTTCCAAGGGTATACAGCTAAAAATTCTATTGAATTCCAAAGAGAGAAGAATGTCAAAAAGGAACTGAGTGTTAAGTCTTAAAGCTGGGGAGATTATACACAGACACAGACCCAGACCCAGACACACATACACACACATGGTATCATTTGATTCTTTACCGACTAAGCTATGAGGGAAGCCCTAATATTGGCAAACAGTCCTATAAAGAAGTTATAAAAATTCAGTTGAAGTGGTTGCTGTATGGTATAATTATGATTGTATGATGGGGATTCTGAAACAGTCATCTCTGGAGGGATGCCAAGCTGTCCTATGATAATTAATCAACTTAGTGGCCTTTAGAAACAAAAAGCCTAGTTTGACTTACATTTTGATATCTAGAGAACCTTAAAACTTTTGGAACTTGTCAACTTGCTGGCACCCTGTTTTGCCTTTCTCTATGTGAAATATATGATGAAAGAAGTGCTCGACTTGTAGAGAAGGGATGCTATGATATTGCTGTGACTGCTCATATGCCTCTTTCCCTCTTTAACTTTCTGTTTCTCTGGAGTTTTCTGAATAGTGGAGGGTTGTCAAAGAACCATGTGCTGGTGGAAGAAAGTTAAGCTACCATGTTTTTGTATTCAACACTGGCTCAAAGTGAATGCATATACTCTGCATTGGAAATGCCGTCAACAACATTCTGGCCTTTTGTAGGTACTCAAATCACTAACCTTGCCAAAGAATAAGTTTGTGAGCCTCCTTTTCAGAGGTTCTGTCTCTGATATTTCAGAAGCATTCAATTATAATTCTGCTGCTTCCTTTTATGTGGCAGTCATGGGTTGTCAGCAAGGATAAAATTAAGAGAGGCACGTGAAGTGTGCTACGGCGTCTCATGCCTAAGGATCTGTATTTCTTTTGTTCATTGTGACAAATGACAGCCTTAAAGATATTTGTCCTGATTCCTCACTGTCCCTATGCAGGTAAAAACTTCCATTGAAGTCAAACAAGCTTCACTGAAGTTAATGGGAAGTAATAACCTTGAAGGGAAGGGAGAACTAGGGTGATTAATTTTAATTAGCCAAACATAAACAAGCATGTGTCTACAAGCAATGACAGGAAAGTGGATGTTTGTAACTCCTAACTTAGCTTTAGGGGTCTAGGTAAGGCAATTTTCTAAAGGATCAGAACTATTTCAACCCAGCAATGTAAGACTATCCATGAAGAATAAAATTCATTCTCCATAGGTGTATCCCTGAGATATCTCCTCGAAACATTAATTCAACAAAACGTACTCATATATGATCACATGCCAAACACCTTCCAGGCTCTGGAGGTAGAAAGAAGAGGACAAGTAGCTGCCCATACGGAGTAAACATTCAGTCTATGGAAATAGCACAGTGAACAATTCTGTAACAAGTTATTAATTTGTATCTCTACCATTTATTCATTTATTGATTTATTCAAGAAATATTTAACAGATGCATTCTCAGTTTTGTTTGTTTGTTTGTTTTTTTCCACTGTTCTTGTAACAAGAATGTGCAAAGTACTATTGGAATCCAGTGGAATAGGATTTGATTTGGCCTGAAAGGCTGAGTTATAATCATGTAAAGCTTCTCAGAGATGGTGCCATTTGACCTCAGTTTCACATGAGTAATGTTTAGTTAAGCAAAGAAACTCAACATTAAAAAAACTCAGATCATGTCATTCAGTTCCATCACTTCATGAGAAATAGAAGGGAAAAAAGTGAAAACAGGGACAGATTTTATTTTCTTGGGCTCCAAAATCACTGTGAACGATGACTGCATCCATGAAATTAAAAGACACTTGCTCCTTGGAAGGAAAGCTATGACAAAACTTAGACAGTGTATTTAAAACCAGAGACATCACTTTGTGACAAAGGTATACAGTCAAAGTTATGGTTTTTCCAGTAGTTATGTATGGATGTGAGAGTTGGACTGTAAAGAAGGCAGAGTACCAAAGAATTGATGCTTTTAAATGGCAGTGCTGGAGAAGGACGTTGAGAGTCCCTTGGACTGCAAGAACAAACTAGTCCATCCTAAAGGAAATCAGTCCTGAATATTCATTGGAAGGACTGATGCTGAGGCTGAAACTTCAATGCTTTGGCCACTTGATGTGAAGAGCCAACTCATTGGGAAAGACCCTGAAGCTGGGAAAGACTGAAGGCAAAAGAAGAGGATAGTAGAGGGTGAGATGGTCAGATAACATCACTGACTCGAAGGACACAAATTTGAGCAAACTCTGGGTGATAGTTGAGGACAGAGGAGCCTGGAATACTGCAATCCATGGGGTCACAAAGAGTTGGACACAACTTAGTGACTGAAAAAGGAAAATACAAAAGGAAAACATGGGATATAAAAATTCTATAAGGAGAAGTATGACGCACAGAACCTCAGGGCATGTTCAAGAAAAAATATGAACTATGCCAGGGCTCAGGTGTGGAAACTGCACACTACAGTCCTCTAGCCAAATCTAGGTCTCCATATATTTTTGTACAGTCCATGAGGTAAGAATGTTCTTAACATTTTTTAAAAGTTGAAAAAAAATCAAAAGAACCCTGTTTCATGATGTGTGAAAATTATGTGACATTCAAGTTTCAGTTTGTATAAATGAAATTCTATTGGAACACAGCAACTCAACACAACATTTATTTCATGTTGTCTATGGGCTGCCTTTGCTCCACCCAGCAGAGGGAGATGGTATCTGCAAGACTGTATGATCCACAAGCCCCCAATATTTACTATCCAGCCCTTTGTTAACAAAGTTCATCAGCACCAACTCTAGTATATAAGGTAGAGAAGGATTGAAACCAAATTGTGATAAAATTTAAATAGTATTTCAATGAATTTAGACTTTTTCTTCTGAAAACTGGTGAATACGAAAGCTTAAGGTTTATTTTTATGTTATAAAAATAACATTGTGATGACTTTGACATTCGTTAAATTGATAGAACTTTCCATTCACACATAAGTGCCCCATGATCACAGAAGCATGATCAGGATACCTAACAAATGTCTATATTTCCTAAAGATAATTAAGAGATAGCTCAGATATGTCAAGGCTTATAGGTCAAAGAGAAAAAAAAATGAATTTTATGTTTATAAAGTCCCCAAAGTGACTATTTGGCAGAGAATTTCCTGTGGAAGGAAGTCAGACATGTACTTAATTTATGGTGTAGTGACTAAAGACTAAAAGAAGACTGTCATTTGATTAAAACTATTTTTCCAATGTTTTTGAACAAAAAGAATACTCCCTTTCAGTTCAGTTCAGTTCAGTTACTCAGTCGGGTCTGATTCTTTGTGGTCCCATGCACTGTAGCACGCCAGGCTTCCCTGTCCATCACTGACTCCCAGAGCTTACTCAAACTCATGTCCATCAAGTCAGTGATGCCATCCAACCATCTCATCCTCTGTCATTCCCTTCTCCTACTGCCTTCAGTCTTTCCCAGCATCAGGGTCTTTTCCAAGGAGTCAGTTCTTTGCATCAAGTGGCCAAAGGATTGGAGTTTCAGCTTCAGCATCAGTCCTTCCAATGAATATTCAGGACTGATTTCCTTTAGCATTGACAGGTTTGATCTCCTTGCAGTCCAAGGGACTCTCAAGAGTCTTCTTCAACATCACAGTTCAAAAGCATCAGTTCTTAAGTACTCAGCTTTCTTTACAGTCCAACTCTCATATCCATATATGACCACTGGAAAAACCATAGCTTTGACTAGACAGAACTTTGTTGGCAAAGTAATGTCTCTGCTTTGTAATATGCTGTCTAGGTTGGTAATAGCTTTTCTTCCAAGGAGCAAATGTCTTTCGATTTCATGGCTGCAGTCACCATCTGCGGTGATTTTGGAGCCCCCCAAAATAAACTCTCTCACTGTTTCCATTGTTTCCCCATCCATATGCCATGAAGTGATGGGACTGGATGCTATGATCTTAGTTTTCTGAATGTTGAGTTTTAAGCCAACTTTTTCACTCTCTTCTTTCACTTTCATCAAGAGGTTCTTTAGTTTTTCTTCACTTTCTGCCATAAGGGGGGTATCATCTACTCATTGATATTATTGATACTTCTCCCAGAAATCGTGATTCCAGCTTCTGCTTCATCCAGCCCAGCATTTTGCATGATGTACACTGTATTTAGTTTAAACAAGCAGGGTGACAATATATAGTCTTGACATTCTCCTTTCCCAATCTGGAACCAGTCTGCTGTTCCTTGTCCAGTTCTAACTGTTGCTTCTTGACCTGTACACAGATTTCTCAGGAGAGAGGTAAAGAAGTCTGGTATTCTCATCTCTTTAAGAATTGTCCAGTTTGTTGTGATCCACATAGTCAAAGGCTTTGGTATAGTCAATAAAGGAGAAGTAGATGTTTTTCTGGTACTCTCTTGCTTTTTCGATGATCCAGTGGATGTTGGCAATTTGATCTCTGGTTTTCTGCCTTTTCTAAATCCAGTTTTAACATCTGGAAGTTCACAGTTCATGTACTATTGAAGCCTGGCTTGGAGAATTTTGAGCATTACTTTGCTAGCGTGTGAGATGAGTGCAATTGTGTGGTAGTTTGAATGTCAACATTCTTTGTCATTGCCTTTCTTTTGGATTGGAATGAAAACTGATCTTTTCCAGTCCTGTGGCCACTGCTGCATTTTCCAAATTTGCCAGTGTATTGACTGCAGCACTTTAATGATATCACCTTTTAGGATTTGAAATAGCTCAACTGGAATTCCATTACTTCCACTAGCCTTGTTTGTTCATAGGATGCTTCCTAAGGCCCCCTTGACCACATCCAGGATGTCTAACTCTAGGTGAGTGATCACACCATTGTGCTTATCTGGGTCATGAAGATGTTTTTTTGTATAGTTTTTCTGTGTATTTTTGCCACATCTTCTTAATAGCTTCTGCTTCTGTTAGGTCCATACAATTTCTGTCCTTTGTTGTGTCCATCTTTGCATAAAATGTTCCCTTGGCATCTCTAATTTTCTTGAAGAGATCTCTAGTCTTCCCTATCCTATTGTTTTCCTCCAATTCTTTGCACTGATCACTGAGGAAGGCTTCCTTATCTCTCTATGCTTTTCTTCGGAACTTGGCATTCCAATGGGTATATCTTTCCTTTTCTCCTTTTCCTTTAACTTCTTTACTATTCTCAACTATTTGTAAGGCCTCCTCAGACAACCATTTTGCCTTTTTTGCATTTCTTTTTCTTGGGGGTGGTCTTGATCAGTGCCTCCTATACAATGTCACAAACCTCCATCCATAGTTCTTCATGTACTCTGTCTATCAGACCTAATCCCTTGAATCTATTTGTCACTTCCACTGTATAATCGAAAGGGATTTGATTTAGGTCATACTTGAAGGGTCTAATGGCTTTCGCTACTTTCTTCAATTTAAGTCTGATTTTTGGCAATAAGGAGTTCATGATCTGAGGCACAGTCAGATCCTGGTCTTATTTTTGCTGACTGTTTATAGCTTGTCCATCTTTGGCTGCAAAGAAAATAATCAATCTCATTTTGGTATTTTCCATCTGGTGATGTCCATGTGTAGAGTCTTCTGTTAAGTTGTTGGAAGAAGGTATTTGCTATGACCAGTGGGTTTTCTTTTTTTTTTTTTTTTTTTTACCTTCTTTCATGTCAAAAATAGTCACAGGCCATCTTGCATGAAAGTAGTTATACATGTGTAAGAAAATGAATAATAAAATCACACATTTAAATTTAAATTTAATTTAAATAAACTAATTTACAAAACATAAACAGACTCAGTCAGACACAGAAAACAAACTTTGTTTAGCAAAGGTGAATGGGAGAAAGGGTTAAGTTAGGAGGTGAGATTAGCATATATACACTGCTGCTGTTGCTGCTAAGTCGATTCAGTAGATGACAACCAAGGACCTGGTGGCTCAGTGGTAAAGAACCAGCCTGCTCATGCAGTTCAGTTCAGTTCAGTTCAGTCCAGTTCAGTTCAGTCGCTCAGTCGTGTCCAACTCTGCGACCCCATGAATCGCAGCACGCCAGGCCTCCCTGTCCATCACCAACTCCCAGAGATCACTCAGACTCGCATCCATCGAGTTAGTGATGCCATCCAGCCATCTCATTCTCTGTCATCCCCTTCTTCTCCTGCCCCCAATCCCTCCCAGCATCAGAGTCTTTTCCAATGAGTCAACTCTTCACATGAGGTGGCCAAAGTACTGGAGTTTCAGCTTTAGCATCATTCCATCCAAAGAAATCCCAGGGTTGATCTCCTTCAGAATGAATTGGTTGGATTTCCTTGCAGTCCAAGGGACTCTCAAGAGTCTTCTCCAACACCACGGTTCAAAAGCATCAATTCTTTGGCGCTCAGCCTTCTTCACAGTCCAACCCTCACATCCATACATGACCACAGGAAAAACCATAGCCTTAACTAGATGGACCTTAGTCGGCAAAGTAATGTCTCTGCTTTTGAATATGCTATCTAGGTTGGTCATAACTTTTCTTCCAAGGAGTAAGCATCTTTTAATTTCATGGCTGCAATCATCGTCTGCAGTGATTTTGGAGCCCCCCCAAAATAAAGTCTGACACTGTTTCCACTGTTTCCCCATCTATTTGCCATGAAGTGATGGGACTGGATGCCATGATCTTCGTTTTCTGAATATTGAGCTTTAAGCCAACTTTTTCGCTTTTTGCAAAAGAATGCTCAAACTACTGCACAATTGCACTCATCTCACACGCTAGTAAAGGAATGCTCAAAATTCTCCAAGCCAGTCTTCAGCAATACATGAATCGAGAACTCCCTGATGTTCAAGCTGGTTTTAGAAAAGGCAGAGGAACCAAAGATCAAATTGCCAACATCCACTGGATCATGGAAAAAGCAAGAGAGTTCCAGAAAAACATCTATATCTGTTTTATTGACTATGCCAAAGCCTTTGACTATGTGGATCACAATAAACTGTGGAAAATTCTGAAAGAGATGGGAATACCAGACCACTTGACCTGCCTCTTGAGAAACCTGTATGCAGGTCAGGAAGCAACAGTTAGAACTGGACATGGAATAACAGACTGGTTCCAAATAGGGAAAGGAGTACATCAAGGCTGTATATTGTCACCCTGCTTATTTAACTTCTATGCAGAGTACATCATGAGAAATGCTGGACTGGAAGAAGCACAAGCTGGAATCAAGATTGCCAGGAGAAATATCAATAACCTCAGATATGCAGATGACACCACCCTTGTGGCGAAAGTGAAGAGGAACTAAAAAGCCTCTTGATGAAAGTGAAAGAGGAGAGGGAAAAAGTAGTAGACAAGGTTAGATCCCTGGGTCTGGAAGATCTCCTGGAGGATGAAATGGCAACCCATTTCAGTATCCTTGCTGAGAAAAACCCCATGGGGTCACAAAAAGCCAGACATCTAAGCTACTAAGCACACACACACACACACACACACACACGACTTTTCTGTATATTTGAAACTAACATAACATTGTAAATCAACTATATTTGAATTGGAAAAAATTAAGATGTATTTGTAGACACAAAAATGGTAGTATAAATATATGTAAACTTTATGTAATCTCTTGAATCCTACTAGTCCATGTGATTTCCGGGATCTCACAAAACCATGGGGACCTAAATGTTTATGATAAAAAGGCAGGAAGTCAACTGGCATATATAATTCCATGGAATAACTTTGACTGAACTGCTTAATAAATTAGATGTTTTACATTGTGCTTGTGTAATCCTATAGCCATCAATTTTTTTAAAAAGCCAAAGAAAACATTTGGTTAAACAAATTATCAAAAGCAAACAATTTGGTTGACCATTTACTTTACAGTAGACCTGATTGGATGATTCCTTCCAACAGCTAATCCCTTCAGTATTTAATTGATATGTCCTGCAGTCCATGGGGTCACTAAGAGTTGGATACGACTGAGCGACTTCATCTTCACTTTTCACTTTCATGCATTGGAGAAGGAAACGCAACCCACTTCAGTGTTCTTGCCTGGAGAATCCCAGGGACGGGGGAGCCTGGTGGGCTTCCGTCTATGGGGTCACACAGAGTTGGACATGACTGAAGTGACTTAGCAGTAGTAGCAACAAAACAAAAGACGTTAAGACTAAAAAAATTCAACCATAGCACACCCTTTATTTGGGTTCTAATTCTAACCTCTTATCTTAACTCTTTAGATAAATTCTAAAATTGGTTTAGAGGTCACTTGCAGAACAGACCAATAATACTATCTTTTGCAATTAAATCAAAAGTAAATAGCTTGTTCCTAACAGTTTAGGAACTACCTGGAAAATGAAGGATGAAATACATCTTGGCAGCAGGCTGATAAACTGATGATATCATTAAAGTTAACCAGGCCACAGGATTCCTCAATCACACAATTAAAAAGCAACCACTGAAAATGCAATACTCTGGCTTTCTCTTTAGAAAACTCAGCTGAATCTAGCTGAAAACTGCATCCAGTGAGTCCTTTGACATTCTGACTGAGGGGTGATCTGGAGGTCAGGTTTGAGGTCAACAATAGGACAATGTAGTGAAACTTCCATTTCACTGTCAATCATGCATTTGAATGAAGTTAACGAAAGGCCAGTAGGAATATCCTTGGTTGTTAATTACTGTGTGTTTTGTGTCTTTAATTACTGGCCCTAGAACCTGAAGAACTCTTTCTATTTGTTTGTTGATAAATGACCCAAGATTCTTACTTTAACCCCAGAATACTTAGTAAACTTCAGGCTTACTAGTTTTGTTTTAGTTATGATTACTACTCCCAATGTCATTCTGTTTATGTAATGCTTTTGACATTTTTATTACCATCACCTCTAATCTTCTTTGATTTTTCACAATAGTCTTGTATTGCTATTTCCACTTGACACATGAAAAACATAGTTGGTCATTTAAAGACTGAAGTCAGACATTTTGTCTATTTTAATGAGGAAAATTTCTGAGAGTTCAAGAAAATTCAAACTATTCTTAATTACATCTCCCCCCACTACACAGTCTATAGCCAAATCAAACATATTTGGTTAGGTCATGCTTCTATCTGAACACCATACTCCCAGCTGGACATTAAGGGAAAGAAAGATGGACTCTTAATAGTTTGGTTGGTTAGTAGCCAATTTAGCCCAAAGAAGTTGATATAGTTTATAACTAGTCAAATGCATTTCAGATACTACAGGACTAAGAACCTGAACCAAACACATCTAATTAGAAATTCAACAATTATCCATTAGTATCTCTTTATGGACAAGGTATTGTGTTAGGCCATGAAAGACTGATAATAAATAAGATAGTGCTTTTATCTTCAAGATATGTTACAAACTCATTGAAAGAAATGTATTAATTTATTAAAGCTCATGTAGAACTTTTGCACTGAAACATGATTCTAATGTAAGCATTTTCAGGAAAGATAAAAGTAATTACTATATTCAAAGTTGAATGGAGTCTACATGATAAATATGTAGTTATAATATTCTCTAAGTTAAAGGACCCAGGATTTGATCATAAAAGATTCATGGACCCCCAGAAAGAGATCTAAATAATATGTGTAAAAAATTCAAGACAATACAGTGTGTGGGGAAATTAACAAATTAACATGATGGCGCCAGTCAGGCCCTCTCACTCTATGCTCTCACGCCCTCTCACCCCATGTTTTGTAAACAATGACTTTGCATGGTTATGTAACAGCTGAGATTACTTAGAGCTCTGCGCATGTGTATCAGGAGGTACTTGTTTGGTCGCGGGTCACTTTGTACAGTACGCCTGTATAAGCTTCACTTGGAAAAGCCAGGAAGGGTTGTGTGTATGTACATTATGTCTGCTGCTCTGGCTGCTGTGCCAGCCCAGAAGAGAATAAATGTGTCTGCAGTTCCTATGACTCCTCGCATTTTCTTCCAGGCTCTTAGCTCGGCACCTTGCCTACCATGGGTTCAGTGAAGAGTGCTCAGTGAGATACAGTGAGACAATTGGTGCTGTGAGCAGGATTAGCAACACATGGTAAAATGAAGACAAATTTTTCAAACAGAACACCTGGATCTAATTCTGTTTTTGTCATGAACTAGTTTCATCTTTTGATCTTGAGTAAGTTACTTAACTAATTATCTTTAAAATGGTGATGGAGTTGGGATAGATATTGAGCTAAAGCTGCTTTCACTTTAATCCTTCATTACCTTAAAAATATATTGAATTACTATTAATTACTAAGTATTATCAGATCTATGTATGCTAGTCCCACTCATGATAAATGACAAATCCACCAGTCAATTTCCACTGTAGGAAGCACAGTGTAAAAATTTCCTAGAAGTATGGCTTGGTTTCTTTAGACTTTCTGAGAGTTCTCTTTTATTTTGGTAATAGGTATGAGTGATTGGTTTTCATTATCACATAGATTAGAATGTTTGTTGTTCAGTCACTCAGTCATATCCAACTCTTTGAGACCCCATGGATTGCAGCACGCCAGGGTGTCCCGTCCTTCACCATCTCCCAGAGCTTGCTCAAACTCATGTCCGTTGAGTCAGTGATGCCATCCAACCATTTCATGCTCTATTGTCCCCTTCTCCTCCTGCTTTCAATCTTTCCCAGCACCAGGATCTTTTCTAATGAATCTGCTCTTTGCACCAGCTGGCCAAAGTATTGGAGTTCAGCATCAGTCCTTCTAATGAAATTCAGGATTGATTCCTTTAGGATTGACCAGTTTGATCTCCTTGTAGTCCAAGGAACTCTCAAGAGTTCTCCAACACCACAGCTCAAAAACATCAATTCTTTGGCATTCAGCCTTCTGAACACCTTCAGAATTTAGAATAGATGATACTAGAAATGTTGAAAAACCAAAGCAGGGTGGAAAAGTATAGGGAAATGAAGCTTATAGAAAGACTTTATTTTTCAACTCGTAGTGAGATAATTTTAGCCACTTTATTGGGCCTTTTGCATTAAGCTCTTCAACCAGAATAACAAATGCATATGTTCTCATGGAAAATTTCCTGTTAAGAGAAAATCCACCACATTACTTCACTGAATTGGAAGTATAAAAATAGATAACTGTTCCATAAATTAAAACACCATCCTAACAAATATTTAGTAAAGACCCATAAAGTACTGCATCATTATCTAAGATGGCTAATAAGGATTTTCAACTTTGCTCAGCTTAGTTCTTTGTTGGAGGCAAAATGGTCATGAAACATCAGCAAGAGCTCTAATATTGGAGCTTGAAGGAGTTTTTATCTCAATTGCTTTTTAAGGGTGTTAGGCATGCCTATCCAGAGGAACCAAGGTGGAGGATCTTACGAGGACTGACTACTATTGGGGCCCCAGCTAATAATTCCTACTGTGATACACTTCAATGCCAGTCCACAACAAGAAGCTGAGATTGGATTTAGAGCCAATGTAAGCTCTAAATGGAGTTTAACTGTGAAACAAAACACCTGTCTTTCATCCCAAGCTAAATTGACAAGCAATAATTTAGTTGTCTAAACTGAGAGCTTTCAGGATTCCCAACTGCATAATGTCAAAAGACAATGTATGAAGTTGCATTTGGAAGGTTCAAAGGTAGAATGCCATGTAGGCAAACACATTAAATAACTGGTCTTTTCCCCTCTCTGTCTAATTCTTTCTTCTGTTCTCTCTCCTTTCCTTTGCTACTCTTCCTATGTGTGTAAGGGGTGTGGAGTGGTGGGATGATGAGAGGGGTGGGCTAGGGTGGAAAGGTTGTAACTAACTATAGAACTTGGATGGGTGTGAAACAAAGGAAATCCTAAATCTAAAAAGCAATTTCCTTTCTTGTGCTTTCCGCTAGGTGAGCATTTTTGATGATCAGCTGAACTAATCAGAGATTAAAATAGCAGAAAAGCAATAAAGAATCTTTGGGCCCATCAAAAAAAAAAAAGGAATATTTGGATGAGATTATTAAATTCCTACACAGCTGCTTATATAAATGCAAAATAATAAAGCCAGGATTTTCTAGTAACTTTTCCCATACAAATTATTCAGATTCCTCTATCTTCCATGTCAGCTTTATTTGTTAAAAATCAGAATACCTGGCATTAGAACATCCAAACTGAGACCCCTCCACTTGAGTAAATTTCACACTTCTCCCACAAAGATTTTAGAATAAGTAGCAAAAATAACTATAGCCTTTGTTTCCTACAAACTGAGACCACATATGCACACCCTAAGCATTTTTTGTTTGTTTTGCAGATTCACCTAATATCTCTTCTTCTGTTCTCTTTTCCAGAGAGCAAATAAAAGAAGTAGGGTTGACTAGCAAAATGTAACAGATACTACCAAAGTTGTCAGTTTTCTGCAGAGATAGCTGATTGGACTCTGCCAGCTGTCCATTAGCATTTCCATGTTTTGTTGCTGAAGTGGTATTTACTTTTCTGGACTTCCATTGGCTAAGATGTTTAGTGTAATGAATGCTGAACTGAGCCTAGATAATTTTTTAAATAATAGCTTGGGGCTTAACAGCCCTTTAAATGAATTGTATAAACAAGATAGCTGTTAATTCTCAATCAATGTATCATTAATCATCAAATAGTATTAAAAAATAGAAACTGTCTTTAAAAAGCTCAATAAATTCTATTCAACTTACTGAATTATCCATTCAGGGGCTGTTTTCTCATTCAGAAAGTATTAGGATTTTAACAGATTTATAATTGAAAATGCATATTTCTGTGGGCTAGTAACTGGGATATATATATATTCATATATATATGTCTCATATGTGTCTCATGTGGTGGTTTAGTTGCTCATTCGTGTCTGACTCTTTGTGTCCCATGGACTGTAGCCCACCAGGCTCCTCCGTCCATGGGATCCTCCAAGCAAGAATACTGGAGTAGGTTGCCATCTCATTCTCCAGGGGGATCTTCCTCACCCAAGGATTGAACTTGGGTCTCCCACATTGCAGGCAGATTCTTTACCCACATTTGTCTTCATAAATTAACGTGGCCTCAAGAAATTAGTTAACTACTATAGCTTTAAATCTGTATTCGTTAATAGAATTGGAAACTATATCCCACGGTTGAATCCCATGTGTCTTTAGATTGCCAGCACCCACAACAAGCATTGCACTAATCTCATGTTAGAAAATTCAGTGTGGCAAAATACAGAAATTGCATGTAAGCTTTTCTGTCCTGTAACATACATGTAGCAATTTAAAATCTCATCTATAACTGCATACACGCAACCTTTGGGAAGCAGTCCAATGATTCTAGCTTACCCTATTGTTTTCACTGGACTATAATTCTGCCTCACATGTTCATATGATCCTAGCATAGCATCTGGTATTTGTGCATGTTTAGTCTAGTGGAGGTGATGGCATTCCAATTGAGCTATTTCAAATCCTGAAAGATGATGCTGTGAAAGTGCTGCACTCAATATGCTAGCAAATTTGGAAAACTCAGCAGTGGCTACAGGACTGGAAAATGTCAGTTTTTATTCCAATCCCAAAGGAAGGCAATTCCAAAGAATGCTCAAACTACCGCACAATTGCATTCATCTCACACGCTAGTAAAGGAATGCTCAAAATTCTCCAAGCCAGGCTTTAGCAATACGTGAACCGTGAACTCCCTGATGTTCAAGCTGGTTTTAGAAAAGGCAGAGGAACTAGAGATCAAATTGCCAATATCCGCTGGATCATGGAAAAAGCAAGCAAATTCCAGAAAAACATCTATTTCTGCTTTATTGACTATGCCAAAGCCTTTGACTGTGTGGATCACAATAAACTGTGGAAAATTTTGAAAGAGATGGGAATACCAGACCACCTGACCTGGCTCTTGAGAAATCTGTATGCAAGTCAGGAAGCAACAGTTAGAACTCGACATGGAACAACAGACTGGTTCCAAATAGGAAAAGGAGTA
>SJYQ01002722.1:595608-663168 GCA_006410935.1 Redunca redunca | reverse complement strand
ATTTAATATATCACAACCATATTTTTAGAATTTGAATAATGACAAAAAGCTTACAATGATAGGTGTTTTTATCTCTGAGGTCATTTTCTCCGAGGGAGTATTCTTCATTCTCTTTTCTGGACATATTGTGATGCCTGGATGCCTAGAGTAAGTGACAAATTCAACCTGTGGCTTCAGAATGGAGGTAACAGTAAGAAGTATGTCGAAAGATAGGGCTTCTCAGGTGGTTTAGTGGTAGAGAATCCACCTGCCAATGCAGGAGATGCAGGAAATGCAGGTGCAATCCCTGGGTCAGGAAGCTTCTCCTGGAGGAAGAAATGGCAACCCACTCCAGTATTCTTGCCTGGAAAAATCCCATGGACAGAAGGGTCTGGAAGGTTACAGTCCATGGGGTCTCAAAGAGTCAGAAACAACTGAACACACATACCTGTTAAAGGATAAATGAGATTTTACCAGCTGAATGTGGATAGAGAGGACAATATTGTAAGTAAAGGAGAAGCAAGTAGAAGACTTGGAACTGTGGAAGTTGCTGTTATGTTTGTGTAGCTGAGAGTGTGAGATGCCTGTGTGTGTTTGAGTAAATGGAGCAATATAGGCATCAGGAAGCTGGAAATAAAAGCTTGTACTCTGCATAAGGGACTTACATTGCTATGCTGATGAATCTGCCTTTTGTCATGTATTTAGAAAGACGAGTGAAAGTTTAAGGAGGCATCAAGTGTGTATTTTAGAAAGACATGGCAACAACCTTATTGAAAATGGATTGGGGAGGAAAAGAAGCAGGGTTAAGCCAGCTAGTTCAGAGTCTATTGTGGTCATCCATTCAAGAAGCAATGAAGACCTGAACGACAACTATGTACTTATTGTGGTCACTGTTAATGCCCTGCCCAACAGCCCAATTCTTGCTTTCATCCATAATGAAATTCCAGTTGTGTTTGTGCATCCACTCTCAGTGAGGCATCCCCACCCCACATTTGGGAATAAATCCTGATTAGTTAAGGCATTTGTGGAAAATCCACTTAATTTGCTAGTGACTGACTAAGGGTATATCACAGGACATAATATGAACAATGGGATGCAAAGAGAATTTTGCTAGGAGTTTTTGGAAAAGATATTTCTTTCCTTTTATAAAGAGGTACTGGGCTGGACAGCTCCTTCTACTGATTATTTTCATGCTCAGATAAGATGTTGTGAAACATCTGACCATGTGGAAGAGCTGAAAGAAAGAACCTGGACTTTTTTATGACATTGTTGAGCTGCTGAGTTAATTCTTATTTTCCTATTGTAAGAAATAATAAATTTTCATTTATCCAATAGGTACAGCATTTACCCACCCCCTCCCTCTGCTACTGCTGGAAAAAAAAAAAAAAAACACACACACACACCATGTGTTTAAGAAATTTACCCCATACCAAGCACTATCTAAGACAACTACTAAACAAAGTGAATTCCACTGTCATCCCTATTCCGCAGATGTGGACATAAGTTCAGTGAGGTTAAGTCATTTTCTGAAGGTCACACAGCCATTGAAGCATAGGGTCAGGCAGACTTTGAATCCACACTTATATCCAGACTATGAACTTTTAACCTCAATGTCACATTGCCTCTCAAGATAATAGTCAAGGATGGCAGGGTGGACTTTTGAAAAATATATGAGGTTATATTTATATGTGTAAGCTTAGGGACTTGACATATTAGATAACAGACAAGCTATAAAAGATAAATACAAGAATTTCTTTTAATTGAGATGAACACTGTTAAGATGAACTGAGGCTTGGACTTAGGGCAGAGCTTTGAGGTTAGGAATTAGAAATAAAAAGCAGCTGAGTTTGGGACCTGTTAAAAGAATAGTATCTGGAATATGTTGAATAGGCTGTTGGCAACGTGAGAACAGGATTTTTAATTACTATTACATTGCCTTGTCTGGGGGAAGCGGGTTGCTTAGCACATGTTTGTGTAATAAAAGCAATTAATACACAAATCACCTTTGAATATGTATATAAGCTGCTCTTTCCCCTAATATCAACTTCCACCACCTCACTCAGATGGATATATAATCAAAGGTTAATGTAAGGAGCAAAGGGAGAATGTAAACTATCTCCACTGGAGCATGGACGATGAAATCGTCCAAAAGACTCCTTGGTTATATTTCTTACCTGTTCAGTTTCAAATACAAATTCTAAGTCAAATACACATCATAAATATTTTCATTCTTTCACTGATATTTTCAGTTATCTAACTAACAATTAGATCATCCCACAAGGTAGTTTTTCAAGTGCTTTGTGTATTTGTTCCCTGAAAGCAGTAACAGCAAGGGTCAGCAGCCCTATGATGGTTTTGGAATGACAACCAAGTGACAACATATTGCACTGAGGCCTCTCTTGCCATCCATGTGGTTGAGGTGCTTGTGGCAGAGGTATCAGTGACACAACCAGGCACTGTGCTCTCGGACAGGAAAGTGTTTTCTTTTGATGAGCTATTTTTTCTTGCAGTTATTACTGCAAAATCAAATTGAGGGAGAAATAGCTTGTTGTAGCCATGAGACACTTACCGAAGCCTTAAGGGTGATGCAGCGAGAATCTACTACTGAAAATAAAACAAAATCTAGTCAGTCAGGTGCTTTGCCCATTTATTAACTTATTCCAGTTATTTATTCCTGCACTATTTATGGTACCTCCAAGGTGCCAGGCATGCTACTTATGCACGTATTTGTTTCTACAGCTAGACTGAAAACAACTCGAAGACAAGGAGTGTCTGTAGGTCAATTTTACATCCTCAAGGCAAAGGTGAGATGGTTTTATGAACTGAAGCGAACTACACAAGACCCAGGTAACAGGATATCAAAAGGAAACATGGTCCATGGGATTCCAGTCTTGCAATGTACAACAGTCTTCATGGATATGGCCCCTTAGTTGAACAACTTTGATGCACTTGATTTTCAATGATGTTCATAGTTTATTCAGGTAATCAGTCAATAAAAGACATCAAACCACTGGTGTGACAATCGTTTCATTGATTTATTTTAAAGACATCATGTACCTTTGTGATAAGAAAGACCTTTATTTAAATCCTGGCTGTACTACTTTCAACTGGATATCTGTGGTTGCACCAGTTATTACTTTTAAGCTTTACTTCTTATCTTTTAAAATAGTGATTGATATAACAATCACCTAAAAGTGATATTCAAATTAAATAGTAAATATAAAATGCTAAGCATGACATGGAGTACAGGGTAGGTACTCAACTAAAGCTGATGCATGTAATTAGTTCTTTTTGTCATAATGTTGATGTAATCTAAACATTGCCTATGTAGTATTTGACCAGGGATTCCTGGCGGCAGCTTACTTTTGTTTTCCTTTTACCTTAGAATGTACTCGCAGTTAGCAATTACCAGTGCCATGGCATACCATCATTGTTTCTCAGCCATTCCTCTAAACCAGAAAGTACTCTGCAACAAAAAGCTGAAAATTATTGATTAGTACAAGTAAATCCTGAGTGATGAGCTACCTTTGGTGGATACAATCTTTGCTCTGTTCCACAACCACAGGCAAGACCAGCAGCTCTATGCCTTAGTTAGGGAAGTATTCAGTGGCAAAAAAGCAAGCAAAGAAAACCTAACAGCAGACTTACATAGTCCAAGTTTAGTGCGGTGACTTAGAAATGTCAAAATGGGCACAGGCATTGGTTGTATCTCTTTGTTCTCTGTTATCATCTGTCTGTTGGCTTTGGGACTTGCCTCCTATGGTTGTTATTTTAGGACCAGAAGATGGCTGCTACAGCTCCAAGTCTTGCCTCTGCTTTCCAGAGGGAAGCCTGGCAAAGGTCTTGTCCTTTTGAAGGTTTGTGTTTTTTATTCCAGGAGTATTGTCCTCCTCAGCAGACCTCCAACTCTACCTTGTAGGCCAGAAGTAAGTCAGTCATATGCTCATCTTTAGATCATTTGCTGGCAAAGGTAATGAGATTTCAATGATTAATTTTGATGAGACAAAGAATCGAGGAACATACACTGACGGACATTAAAGCCCCCTCGGCGTGTCAATTTGATCAAGAGGATAGACAGGGACATATCTACTTTTCACCTCCTCTCTGAACTCACAGGGAAGAAATGCAACAAATATCTATTGGAAAGGAAACAGGGCCTTCCACACACTCTTTGTATTTTGGGAGAAATTGTATTTGGTTTAAATGAAGGACAACTGGGGCATTTGCATTACAAACAGGATGACCTTGGGCAAGGTACAGAGCTCTTTGAACTTTATTGTGAGATGGGGAAAATAATACCCATCTGAATGTTTGAAAGCTTCTGGCCCAGTCCCTGGTTGCTAGCAGCTTCACACAAAGATACGACAAACAGAGGACAGATACACATCAGCCGAGAACACAGTACTAGGTCTTTCACGGCCCCCCTGAACCTTCCTTTCCCTCAAGGTTATCTTACCAAAGGGCGTCCACTGCCCACCAGATTCAGGATCAGGGGAGAGGCTCTCTCCCTCACAGAACCGGCTGCCTTCCAGCGCGGTGCTGGGCCTCGGCCTTACGCCGGCTAGGACGACTAATCTGCCCTTGACCAAACCTGACGAAAGCTTTCTCCTTACCAGAGCCAGCTGTCTTCCAGTGGGCTCACTGGACCTCAGCCTTACGCTGGACTTAACCAGACCTAACACTGGTGTTCAGATATCTTTCCTCCTAGTGAGGAAACCTCTTTTGCCGGGAGAGTGTTATTTTTCCCAGTTAAAGGGATCCCGGATGAGCCCCCAAATGTTATGCCCAGAGTCTGAGTCCCCAAAACCAAGAGAATAAGACATCCACAGCAATGCAAAAGCATAAAGGGGTTTATTGCTAGCTCGAGCTAGGGCTCAGGTCTCTCAGTGGAATCCAACAAGAGCCCTGAGCTCTGAATCACATCTACTTTTATACAGACGGTTCTTTGTTCCTGTAACAGCATAGCTGATTGGCTAAACCTTACGCACACAGGACTTTTAAACCTTGAATCCCTATCCAGATTGGCGCAGGCAGGGTTTTCCTGATTGGCTCAGGCCGGGGCTACAGGGATTTCTTCTGATTGGTCGAGCTACACTGCCTGCAGGAATTCCCAGTGCCTCAGCTTTCCTAGAGACTAAACCTCAGGCCTAGCCTTCCCTGGCTCCAGTTTGGTCCTGACACCAATAACTATTGATCTCACTGAGCTGTTGACTGAATTTACTGCAAAACTCAGTTTATCAGCAATATGGGTATGATAATAATGAGTTAATTCTTGCAAATCAGGCAACCTATCTTCAAAACGGGCTCAGTGGTTGTTGCTCATGACAGTGGAAGACAATAAAGTTGATGTAGACCGCTCAGTCTATTTGGGTAATGTTCTTTGAGAATATGTATATATATGTATGTATATGAGTGGTTGTGCTCAGTTACTTCAGTCTTCACCATCTGAGTGAGCCTCCAGGGAAGCCCATACATATATATGGTGACTAGGTGGGTAAAGAATTTGCTTGCAATCCAGGAGATGCAGGAGAAATGAGTTTGATCCCTTTCTGAGTGAGCCTCCAGGGAAGCCCATACATATATATGGTGACTAGGTGGGTAAAGAATTTGCTTGCAATCCAGGAGATGCAGGAGAAATGAGTTTGATCCCTGAGTCAAACATCCCCCTGGAGAAGGGCATGACAACCCACTCCAGTATTCTTGCCTGGAGAATCCCATGGATAGAGGAGCCTGGCAGGCTACAGTCCATGGGATCACAAAGAATTGGAAAAGACTGAGTGACTAACACACACACACACACACGCATCAGTTCAGTTCAGTTCAGTCGCTCAGTCGTGTCTGACTCTTTGTGACCCCATGAATTGCAGCACGCCAGGCCTCCCTGTCCATCACCAACTCCTGGAGTTCACTCAGACTCACGTCCATCGAGTCAGTGATGCCATCCAGCCATCTCATCCTCTCTCGTCCCCTTCTCCTCCTGCCCCAATCCCTCCCAGCATCAGAGTCTTTTCCAATGAGTCAACTCTTCACATGATGTGGCCAAAATATTGGAGTTTCAGCCTCAGCATAAGTCCTTCCAATGAACACTCAGGACTGACCTCCTTTAGAATGGACTGGTACATAAACACAAATAGGCTGAAAATATTCACATTCTTGAAGCTCAACTCTAAAATGGAGATTCATCTGGGCCTTGAGGGATCCTTTATCATTGAGAATTTCTTCATTTAAATTCAAAAGGAGCACTGATAGTAGGTAGTCCTTAATTGTATTAGCGCTTATCAGCTAACACTTTAAAAACAATGAGTGAGAAGTATCTTGAGTCTTTCTGTATTTATTTACTGGTTTAGTAGAGACAGATATGAAATACTCTTTTTTCCCCTCCCCCTTTCTCTGCTTCTAGATTTAAAAAAATTATTTATAGTTCTTGTCAAACAGACTCCTCCAAATCCAATTTCTCTCTTAGGATTTTAAAAAGTTGTTTCAGTATGGCCAACAGGACTGGCTTCTGCCTCAGGCTAGATAAGCCCACCCAGGAATTGTCAGGGGTTAAGCTCTGGACTGCAAACCCTTCCCAGGGGGAATTCAGCAAGGCGGGGTAAAAGTCTTGGCCTCCTTTGGAGGCTCTGAGAATTCTCCTCTGGCTTTGTAGGAAGCTCTGGAGAGTGTTTTGTTTCCCTCCCTGACCCCTGCTCTCCCTTTCCTCACCTCCTAACAATTATGCCATGTTTTAAATATTCCAAATGAAAAGGCCTTTCTCATTGCTCTTAGGGAGATAGATTATCTTACCTTCTTCATGCTTAGTGAAGGATTTCTCTAAGTAAAATTCAGGAATCAGGAGAGATCCCTCAAACTCCAAGACTTCTAAAATAAGGAGAACCAGATGGGGTTAAAAAAAAAAGTAGCAAGAAAATTGAACTAGTTGGGCTTGTTAATGTCTTAAATCTCATTGTCTTGTGGCCCCTATTTTATTTTCTTTGCTACTCACCCTTCTCCAAGCCTACAAGCCAAACTCAATTGGGTATATCAGTTTCATCCTAGAAAAGTCTCTCTCAATCCCTGTAGTTTTTGCTTCTTGACTGAAACTACTTTAGTTCAGATATGAAGAGAAGCATTGTAGCAACCTCACCCCCAATCACCACCAGCATCACTCTGCTGTCCAGAGACCACATCCTGTTAGAAGACATTGTCCTGCAGGGGCAATCAGGTTATTCCCCTCCTGCAATCCTTCAGCAGCTCCTCACTGCCTGTACCATTAAGCCCAAGTTCCTGAGCTCTGCATGTAGGGTACAATATAATATAGATATGGCACTATTCTGCTTCTCTCATTATGCTTATATCCTTCTCTTTCTCCATCTGTGATATTGCAATTTATAAAAAGATGAATATATTTGGTCTTTATTCCCATTTCTGGCACAGAGCTCCTAAGATCCTTGGAATTTCCTAAATGATAAGAAGGATAAAGGTGTTTTTTTGATATTCATGACAAACCCCTTTCAACCATACCTGAGTTGATGTTAATGTGAGGACTCCTGGAAGGACCTAAATGGGGGTCATTTGCCAAGGAGTCACAGGATTAGAGGGTTGGAACTTTTAGCCCCACCCCCTGGATCTCTGAGGTAGAGATTGAGTTCAGTCATTAATGACCAGTGATTTAATCAATCATGCCTATGTAATGAAGCCTCCATAAAACCCAAAAGGTAGGGTTTTTGAACGCTTCCAGGTTGGGGAATATGGTGATGTTGGGAGATTGGGTTGCTTGGAGAGTGTTGTGGAAGCTCCATGTCCCTTTCTTCGTACCTATCCTGTGCTTCTCTTCTATCTCGCTCTTCCTGAGTTATGGTGTTTTCTAATAACCAGTAATCTAGTAATTGAACTGTTTTCCTGGGTTCTGTGAGCCACTCTGACAAATTAATTGAGGTCCAGGAGAGGGGTATGAGAACCTTCAGTCTATAGCCAGTTGGTTAGAAGATAGGTGACAACCTGGACTTGCAATTTGCTTCTGAAATACATATATGTGTTGGGGGATGAAGGTGGCAGTGAGTAGGATGCAGTTTTGTGGGAATAACTGAGTTAAACTGTAGGACATCCAGCAATGAGACAGAATCGCTTGATGCAAAAACCTCACACATTTGGTGTCAGAGTGAGGTAGGGGAGTAGAAGAGAATGATGATAAAGGAGAGGCAGACAGGAATGTGTTTTTCCCTTACACTGTCTTATTCCTGACTGCTGCCATGCTCCTCATCTGTCTTAATGCTTCCTTCCATTTAGAACTGAGAGCTGGAGGAGAAGAGGGCAACAGAAAATGAGATGGTTGGATAGCATTGCTGACTCAATGGACATGAGTTTGAGCAAACTCTGGGAGAAAGTGAAGAACAGGGAAGCCTAACATGCTGCAGTCCATGGGGTCGCAAAGAGCTGGACAAAATTTAGGGACTGAATAAGAACAGGACAGCCCTCAGCCCTGGGCCTAGGCTCCTGCTTGTTCATCTGTCAGAACCCACACGGCCCTGTTGGCCTCTTGCTTCTGTGATTGTGCTCAGTCTCTCAGTTATGTCCAACTCTTTTGGACCCATGGGTTGTAGCCTGTCAGGCTTCTCTGCCCATGGGATTTCCCAAGCAAAAATATTGGAATGGCTTTCCATTTCTTCCTCCAGAGATCTTCCTGACCCAGGGACTGAACCTGCCTCTCCTGCTTTGGCAGGTGGATTCTTTACCACTAGCGCAACCTGGGATGCTCTTGCTTCTAGTGCTTGTTAACTCAGTTTGGGAGTTATTCTGGGCTTTTGTCTTTATTTAACATGCCACACCCTGTCCATCAGGAAATGAGAACATTTCCTTCAAAACATGTCCAGAATCTGAACTCCTCTCAGCACCTGGTCTTAGGCACCATCACTACTGGGCCTGGGTCATTGCAAAATGTGCCTAACAAATCTCCCCACTTCCAGATTTGTCTTCTAAAGTCCGTTTTCAGTACAATAACCAGAGCAATGCTTTAACAGTGTCAGATCATGCCACTGCTCTATTCCTCTCCTAAAGGGCTCTAATGGCTCCTTATCCACATTCTGGAGTGAAATCTAGAGATTTCATTAGTGGCCTCCCACTCTCCCCTTGCTCACCCCATCACCCCAGCCATACTAACTTCCTCGCTGTTACTTTAACAGCCTAGATTCTCTCCAACCACCTTAGAACTAGCCTATCATCTGCTTCCTCCCCAACCCCATACTTCTCCTACACACACACCCCAAATCTGCTTTCTTCCCTCTAGTATCTCCTTCCACTGTTTGATCTAAAGTCTCCTTCTCAATGAGCCTGGCCTGATGATCTCATTTAAAATTGCACCTCTGTTCCTGCCCCACATTCCTGATCCCCTTACCCTGCTGTACATGTTCTCGTTTCCATAGCACTTGTGTAACTACTTGTTTACTATGCTTGCTGTTTGTCGCTGTCTCCTTACCTCCCATCGTTCATGCCCCCAACCTTGGGCGACTATAAACATTTTGAGGTTGGGGATCTCTGTGTGGAGCTACTGAAGGATTGTCAGAAAAGATTACCTATTCGTTTATTTATCTATACATACATGATGATTACCACATGCCAAACAACTTATTTAACCTAGTAGCACACCCATAAAAATGTTCTTTTGTTATCTTCAGTGCACAGGTGAGGACACCAAGGTGTGCACGTGTGCTTAGTCACTTCAGTCGTGTCTGACTCTTTGCGACCTGTGGAATGTAGGCCACCAGGCTCCTCTGTCCGTGGAGATTCTCCAGGCAAGAATGCTGAATTGGGTTGCCATGCCCTCCTCCAGGGGATCTTCCTTACCCAGGGATCGAACCCACATCTCTTGTGTTTCCTGCATTGGCAGGCGGGTCCTTTACCACTGGTTCCACCTGGAAAGCCTGGAAACTAAGGCCTGTAGAGGTAAGTATTCTGTCAGGACACATAGCCAGCCAGTGGCACAGCCAGGACCCAAACACAGGCAGTCAGGCTCCCGAGTTCTTGCTCTTCACTACCACATCATTTGGCCACTTATGATGCTACACTGAATAAATTAATCAATGGCTGTTTTCAGACTCAGCTCCAATTCTAAACAGCTAAAGCTCTGTTCACTACTCTTTTCTTTCTCAGGAAGAATTAGTTGCTCTGCCTTAGTACTTACCATATGCTATGGTAATGCCCCTCCACTGTAAATTCCTGGATAGAGAGAATCTAGCTTAGAACTGATCCACTGAAGAACACCCATCAACATTTGCTGGTCCAGTTGGAGTTGAAAGAGAACAGTCATGAATTGTTGGTAGAGTTGAATGTTAAAGACTACTGTATCCAAAATACTCCAATGTTACTATTAGCCACTTGGAAAGATAGAATGTTACAGGTACTAAAAGAATGACCTTTCTTTGGCTGACAGACCGTTTTTTAAACAGGCATCCTAAACACATTTTTATCACTTTTTTGGTCTTGAAGTCAAGTTCATTGAAACTTGGATACACTTAAATAATGGCATTATCACTGATTAAAGAGATAAAATGGGGGGGGAAGTAAATCTCTCCAATAGTATACACTTTAAAACTTCTTTTTCTTTTTGTATGTCTTTAGCCATATTGGGTATATATTTGATATTGTAAAGAAACATAAACAGCAGGGCCTAAACATGAAATGTACCATGCTCACTTTTTTTTTTTTTTTTTACGTTTTCAGCTACCCAAGGCACTTTGCCGGGCACTGTGAGGAGTACAGAAAAGGTTATGAGACTATATTTAAACCGATAGTCCTTATAGTCCTTTAATGGGGAAGGTGGAATAATAGGAATTGAATAAGGAGATTCTAGTAATAATATCAATAACAAACTAATACTCGTGGTCATGGCAATAATAACAGTTCAAAACTTCTGATTTAACAGGCATTGTGCTAAAAAGATTCATACAATTTTTTCCATTTAATTTTCACAGTGATCCAACAAAAGGCCTATTAATGCTCCCATTTTATAGAGGAAAAGACAGGTTCTACAGAACTCAGCAATATAAATAGTCACACAGTTTGTGCCAGAACTGGAAATTGACACCAAATCTATTGAACACTAGAGTCTACATTCTAGGATTAAATCTAATAATGGAAAATTCAGGAGCTGGAGGGGGAGAAGAATAGTTTCCAGGTCATCCAATATATCTAAGATCTAGGCATTGATAACAGCTATGAAGGGAATTAGTAGAAATACTCTGTATTTTTATTATTAATTACATATTCATGGTGGTGATAATGTTGAAACAGTAAACCAGGATTTCTTATATATAAACCTTCATGAAGGAAAGGTGTTTAGTGTCATAGTTGTAGATTATCCTTTTAGATCCTTTTTTATTCTTTCTCTCCAGCTTTTCTTCTTTCCTTCCTTTTGCTGTCTGATATTGATGTATCACAGTTCCATATCAGATCAAAAGCATATGGGATTTTGAACTTATTGACACTGTTCTGTTAAAAATTACATTTAGAAGCATGTTAAAAGGTCACCTCTCTGGTTACTTATTTCTTGACACTTTGCAAGCACAGACTGTAGCCTTGGTTCATTAGTCAAGGATATTAACAGCCAGGGTTCGGCTTTCTGAGGTCACATGATACAGCCCAGGCCCACACATATTTCTAAAGCTTGTTAGAGTCTTTATTCTTTAAGAATTTCCCATTAATCTCTGCCCAAGAAGTGCAATAATAGGTTAGTTAGTCATCAGATACAAATCAGAAGCATTTCTAGAAGTATCTTTAATAAGATTCATTAGTTTTGCACTTATGTTTTAAGGGAATAAAGGTGGGGGAGGCAAATGCCCCCTCTTCAACACAGAACCTTTTCCAGCTTCAAGAGCATCTCATTTGGGAACCATTGAAATTAAGACACTGAGAATGTGCCAAATGATATGCAGACAATGTGCTTTCCTGTGGAAATGAGGGCTCCTACAATCTTGATTTATTTTTTTCCCCACATAGAGGCATCATCTTTGATCATTATCAGACTTTACAACTCATTGTTCCCTTCCAGTCCTCAGGGTGAGAGGATCACGTAAATGGGCAGGCAAACATTTGGATTATAGGAGGCATCTGATATTAATAATGGCAATAAAAAATGTTTACCTACCTTGGATAGACTGTGTGTATAGATAGGATTTGTGTGTGTGTGGCATGTGTGTGTGTGTATTCACCGCCCCCCCCCGCCCCCCACCACTCAGAAAGGAAATATCAGAAAATCAGGAAATGCATTATAGAGTTTTGTATGCAATATTAGTCCATTTCTTGGCGGAAACCCAAATCTATTGTGGCGAGAAAGTAATAGATGAACTAACTAGGGACTCAGACGTACTGGCTAGTGTCCAAGAAACATTAAAAAATTGAGTACTGAACATAACAAGTAGGATGGTGCATGCAAATTTAGATGTCTTATTGAAAACAGCACATTTATTAATATATTAGACTTGTAGACGTGAGGGTATTTTAATACCTACTCAGAAATTACTCATGGGTCAGCTTCACAGAAATATCACTTGCCTAAGTGTGAGTTTACAGAAATGGTGCCAGGGATGAGTGATCATGGCTGGACTATTCTAAAGAAAATTAGGAAATAGGCAAAATATGTTATTATCATGATCAAGGCATCATCCTTTCTTCTTAATTAACTCCATACTAATTTGTTGAATGCCTACTATGTGCCAGGCCCTATTCTAAGATACTGGGAATTCCCATATTAAAAAATATATATATGTGACTATCACCCAGGGACATTTTTTAAAAGCCAGGGTTTTAAAATAGAATTTATATATAGTTAAATTTATCTTTTTTAAAGGTCCAGTTTGATGAATTCTGATAAAAGTGTACAGGCATATAAACACCATCACAACTAATATAAAGAACATTTCTGTCTCCCTAGAAAGTTTCTTATTGATCCTTTGTAGTCAAAGTCCTATTCTGATCCCCATCCCCAGGTAACCATTAATCTGATTTCTGACTCTCTAGTTTTACCTTTTCCAAATGATACATAAATAGAATCATACAAATTATAACCCTTTGAGTTTGGCTTCTTTCACTTAGCATGATATTTTTCAGATTTATTCTGTTTTATGTATGACAAGTACATATCTTTTAAATTGCAGAGTAGTATTCCATTTTTTTGTATATTTACTAGTTGATAGATTTTTGTATTGTTTCCAGTTTTGATGATTTTGAGCAAAACCACTACAACCTTTTGTGTATAGGTATTGTCCATTGTGTGGATGTATATTTTCACTTCTCTTACATAAATATCTAAGACTGTAATCACTCAGTCATATAGTAAGTGAATAGCTTCAAAAAAAAATTGCCAAAGAATTTCCAAGTGATTGTACCATATTGTTTTCCCACTACAATGTATGACACTTTTAGTTGATCAACATTCTTTTTTTTGTTTTAATTTTGTTGTTTGCTGTCAAACCTCAACACAAATCAGTCAGTAAGCACTGAGTGCCATCAGTCATTTTTAACTTAAGTCATTCTAATAGTTGGGTAAAGGTATTTCATTATGGTTTATATCTGCATTTCAATAATGGGTAATAATGTTGAGCTTCTTTGCACCAATATCTCTTCAGTAAATTGCCTATTTAAATCTTTTCTCCTCTTTTGTGAAATTGGTTTTTAAAGCTGTTTTGTGCATGTAAATATTCAGTTTCTTCATCTGTTAAAGGGAGAGCATGCCTACCTCACTGTACTTTCATGAAAGTAAATGAAATATTGTACATAAAAATATTTAACATAGTTCTTAATATACTATGGACAAATAACTATTACCCTATTACTATTATTGTCAGACATAATTCCTATCCTAAGGTGCTTGAAGAGTGAAAGCAAAAGCAAAAGTTGTTCAGTCGTGTCCAACTCTTTGACAGCCCTTGGACTATACAGTCCATGGAATTCTCCAGGCCAGAATACTGGAGGGGGCAGCCTTTCCTTTCTCCAAAGCAACTTTCCAACCCAGGGATTGAACCCAGGTCCCCTGCATTGCAGGTGGATTCTTTACCAGCTGAGCTAAGGTGCTTACCATCTTGTTAAAACAAATGCCTTCACTTTCTTCTAAGTAACATCCCACCGCATCCTATTCATAGTCTTATCCAATCTCATCAATATCTGATGTCAGATAAAATACTACATAATAACTAACATTTAGCATGGTAACAGATAACTATATGAACTTCTAGGGTGTCTTCATTGCTTAAAGATAGAAATGTCATCTAAAACTTGGAAGAGTGGGGCCATGTTGTTGGAATGACAGATTGATTAGTTAACAGGTTGGTGGACTTGTCTTCTGGTGCAATGACAGTTGACTAAATAGTTTGACTCTCAGTTCAGTTCAGTCACTCAGTCTTGTTCGACTCGTTGTGACCCCATGGACTGCAGCATGACAGGCCTCCCTGTCCATTGCCGACTCCCGAAGTTTACACAAACTCATGTCCATTGAGCAGTGATGCCATCCAACCATCTCATCCTCTGTTGTCCCCTTTTCCTCCTGCCTTCAATCTTTCCAAGAATCAGGGTCTTTTCCAAGGAGTCAGTTCTTCACATCAGGTGGCCAAAGTATTAGAGCTTCAGTTTGAGCATCAGTCTTTCCAATGAATATTCAGGACTGATTTTCGTTATGATGGACTGGTTAGATCTCCTTGCAGTCCAAGGGACTCTCAAGCGTCTTCTCCAACACCACAGTTCAAAAGCATCAGTTCTTCGGTGCTGAGCTTTCTTTACAGTCCAACTGTCACATCCATGCATGACACCTGGAAAAACCATAGCCTTGACTAGATGGACCTTTGTGGACAAAGTAATGTCTCTGTTTTGTAATATGCTGTCTAGGTTGATCGTAACTTTCCTTCCAAGGAGTAAGTATCTTTTAATTTCATGGCTGCAGTCACCATCTGCAGTGATTTTGGAGCCAAAAAAAAATAAAGTCTGACACTGTCTCCACTGTTTTCCTGTCTATTTGCCATGAAGTCATGGGACCAGATGCCATGATCTTCGTTTTCTGAATGTTGAGTTTTAAGCCAACTTTTTCACTCTGTTTCACTTTAATCAAGAGGCTTTTTAGTTCTTCTTCACTTTCTGCCATGAGGATGCTGTCATCTGCATATCTGAGTTTATTGATATTTCTCCTTGCAATCTTGATTCCAGTTTGTGATTCATCCAGCCCAGCATTTCTCATGATGTACTCTGCATAGAAGTTAAATAAGCAGGGTGACAATATACAGCCTTGATGTACTCCTTTCCCTATTTGGAACCAGTCTGTTGTTCCATGTCCAGTTCTAACTATTGCTTGCTGATTTGCATACAGATTTCTCAAGAGGCAAGTCAGGTGGTCTGGGATTCCCATCTCTTTCAGAATTTTCCACAGTTTATTGTGATCCACACAGTCAAAGGCTTTGGCATAGTCAATAAAGCAGAAATAGATGTTTTTCTGGAACTCTCTTGCTTTTTCCATGATCCAGCAGATGTTGGCAATTTGATCTCTGGTTTCTCTGCCTTTTCTAAATCCAGCTTGAACATCTGGAAGTTCATGGTTCACATACTGCTGAAGCCTGGTGGAGAATTTTGAGCATTCCTTTACTAGCATGTGAGATGAGTGCAATTGTGTGGTAGTTTGAGCATTCTTTGGCATTGCCTTCCTTTGGGATTGGAATGAAAACTGACTTTTTCCAGTCCTGTAGCCACTGCTGAGTTTTCCAAATTTGCTGGCATATTGAGTCAAACACTTTCACAACATCATCTTTTAGGATTTGAAATAGCTCAACTGGATTTCCATCACCTCCATTAGCTTTGTTTGTAGTGATGCTTCCTAAGGCCCACATGACTTCGCATCCCAGAATGTCTGGCTCTAGGTTGGTGATCACACCATAGTGATTATCCGAGTCATGAAGATCTTTTTTGTACAGTTCTTCTGTATATTCTTGCCACCTCTTCTTAATATCTTCTGCTTCTGTTAAGTCCATACCATTTCTGTTCTTTATCAAGCCCATCTTTGCATGAAATGTTCCCTTGGTGTCTCTAATTTTCTTGAAGAGATCTCTAGTCTTTCCCATTCTATTGTTTTCCTCTATTTATTTATAGTTCTTTGGAACTCTGCATTCAAATGGGTATATCTTTCCTTTTCTCCTTTGCCTTTAGCTTCTCTTCCACTCACAGCTGTTTGTAAGGCCTCCTCAGACAACCATTTTTGACTCTCAACCCTACAGAAGTAATTGCCTTTAAAGGCCACATACTGAGAAGGCAGAGACCAAGGCTTTTCTAGGTGTCTTGAGGAGGGCAGTGGAGACTAAGGCAAGGTAATTTCATTCCTCTGAAATTTATAAGACTAGAATGAAAATGGAAGCCCTATTCATCACTGAATAGGGGGAAAATGTTTCATTCCATTAGTGATTAGCAGATATAAATCATAAAAGTAAGGTAATGCCATTTAAAATCTATTAGGCAAAAGCTGAAAGTCTGATAACATCAAGGATCTTGACCATGTTAAGAACATGATTAAAACCATTTTGAGAGAAATTTGGCAATAATTAGAGACATTGAAGATGTCCATTTCCCATCACCCAGTAATGTCACTTCTATGTGTCTGTGTGTGTGTCAGTCACTCAGTCTTGTTGAACTCTTTATGACCTCATGGCCTGTAGCCGTCCAGGCTATTCTGTCCATGGAATTTCGCAGGCAAGAATACTGGAGTGGATTGCTGTTCCATTCTCCAGGCGTTTTTCCCGAGCCAGGGATTCAACCTGGGTCTCCTGCATTGCAGGCAGATTCTTTACTATCTGGGCCACCAGTGGTGGTCATTTCTATGTGTTTACTTTAGAGAAATATTCTTATACTGTAAGGAGAAATGTTCAAGGGTGTTCATTGCAGTGTTATTAACATGCAAAATTATTCACCTATTTTTTACTCTTAATCAGTATTTATATAAGCAACTTCCAATCTTTAATTAGATCTTTAGCTCTTCCTTTTGCTAGGAATTACTAGCAAAAAACCTTTCTCAAGAAAATGTGACACACTGCTGTGATGAACTGGTATTCTTGTCTGTTATATGTTGGGAGCATTGGAATCACCAAGAGGTATTTCTACTACCTGAGTAAATTCAGGAGTGTGCCCAAGACAATCTGCACTCTACAGGTAAATATGAAAAGAGCCTGCAAGAAGACTTTAAGGAGCAAATTGGGAAATTTAGATAATTTCTTGCTGAAGTGCTTAATATCTGGTAATATGAGTACTTGAAATGTCTTTGAGATGCCAGTTGGGAAAGGAAAAAATTTCATTTTCTAGAGTAAAACCTTGATTTATTAGAGCCCTCAAATGAGAAGTTTGAATCCTCTTTTTTCTTCTCAGAAAGGGGGAAATAATCATACCATAAGTTCATATTAAGTACAATTTAAAATATAAATCAAGATACCTCTATAAATATCTTCTGTAACTTCTACAGTTCCACTAGGAGTATTAGATGATTATTGGTATTTAGTGATTTAAGAGTAAGCTTGAGGTCTTAGAAGTACCTTAAAGTTGAAAAATATTTGGTTTTGCTCAAAGTACTGTCTAATTATGAAAAAGAATCAAGCTCTTGATAAAATGATTCTAAACAATTCTAGATTTGGGAGTATAAGCTAAGTTACTAAGAAAATGTATTGTTTAACTCATATCCATTTAGCACATTTCAAAAATTTAATTTTTTAAAAAATGTGTATCAAAGGCAAGGTTATCAAACTAATGCTACACATGGTTGGGACAAAAATACACTGTGAAATATTGTTACCAAAAAGAAGGAAATGAACATATTGCTTCACTCAACAATTCTACTCCTATGGCAAAAAATGGACAAGATGTATTCTTCAAAGATGTTTATTGCAATATTACATTAAATATCAAAACATTATAAAGAGTGTGTGTGTGTGTGTGTGTGTGTGTGTACATGTGCATGTCTGCACACGCTTAGTCATGTCTAACTCTTTGTGACTCCATGGACTGTAGATTGTCAGGCTCCTCTGCCCACGGGATTTTCTAGGCAAGAAAACTGGGGTGAGTTGCCATTTCCTCCTCCAAGGGATCTTCCCAACCCAGGGACCAAAACCTTATCTTCTGTGTCTTGCATTGGCAGGCAGATTCTTTACCACTATGCCATCTGGGAAGCCCTATAAAGAATCTGCTGCTGCTAAATCGCTTCAGTTGTGTCCGACTCTGTGCGACCCCATAGACGGCAGCCCACCAGGCTCCTCTGTCCCTGGGATTCTCCAGGCAAGAATACTGGAGTGGGTTGCCATTTATAGTACCCCCCCCCCCAAATGGAGCTGATTGAGTTACAGAGCAATCCAATTATTTGAATACTCAGCACCTATTCAATATGACAGATTGGAAGCAATATATCAACAAAAATGAAAAGCATACTATATATAAAAATACTATTTCTATACTATGGTTATACTTACGCTAAATTTATGAATTTCTATGGATAGGAATTTGAAAGAACATGGCAAATGGTCATTTGTTTTGTTGGCCTTTGTGGGTTATAGATGAAATTTTTAACAGTTTATTATTTTTACTTTTATCCTGTCGTTTTAAAAGAGAAAAACTTTAAAATAACACTTCGTTCCTTAAGTATACTGATTTATTTAGAGCTATGCCTCACCCCTGTAGACAATGGTTAATATTTACACGAATTTTCTGAAGACATTTAAATGAAATGAAATCCACATTCTTTGCAAAGTGGCAACAGTTTTCCTACATAATCACATCTTTTTTTTCCCAAAAAGAAGGAATATTTTCCTTCTTTTCCTCTGGGCTCCAGCAGAAGGGATCACCTACATAGGAAGTGTCTGCAGTAACTTATTCCCCTACTGCTTCAGCTAAGCTTTCCCTGAGTTTGTATAATCAGAACACCCTTAAAAAACCAAATAAATAAAAATCAGCAAAAGTGGACTTCTGAGCTGGAAGAGTTTTCTTAAGCTCTCATGGCTCTAATTGTTACATGCAAATTGTTCAATAAATAACGTTGGCCATAAAAAGAAAAGATATTAATTAAGAAAAGGATTTAGGCTGACTCAGTCTCATACATGAGACAAAAGGTTAAGTAAATGCCAAGGCCGCTGTGCCTCTTCAAACAATGAATATTAGTTTTAGAATCATTAATGTCTGCTTAGAAAACAGAGTCATATTGGAGACTTGTATGCCAAAATAGCCAAGGCTGGAGCTGTTTCTTTCAATATGAAGCAAAATTATTCTACAATTGAGGGCTAAATGTATGCAATTAAGAGTACTAGGTAAGACAACAGGGACCAGCATTTTTAATATGTAGCCAAATTGAGATCATGTTTTTCTCTGAGTATTGTAACTTCAGCCATTAATATGTATCAGTAAGGTTGTCTGGATCGACTTTGGCGAGAAAAAGCAGAGTTGACTGGTTGTGGGAAGCCATTCCAATCTCTGAAGTGGTTGCACTGAAGCACGGTCCCAGAGCAGGTCATTACGGGACAGGAGTAAGGACTTGGTTGGGACAGCTGTCTGCCACGGCTATGCATGCTTCCTCTAAGAGCATAAATATGTAGGCATCTTCAAAGCAAGATATTTTGCAGACTCACCTCAATATCCCCAAATTATTGATCCTTTGATAGTTCCTGTGACAATCTGGAAATTCTGCAAGTTAACTTTATTTTGCAGTGAATTTTTTTTAAAATTAGGGCTATTCTTTAACCACTTTCTACCTTCTTGCCAGGTAGGTACCCTGTTGAAATTAAAGTGAATGGGAAGGAGAGCTTTTAGCACCCATTGTTTCGGTATAGAGTTTATAAATAAAACTTATATTTCTTCTATTTTTATTGTTTTCCATATACCTTGTGGATTCCAACGCCTCTATTGAGCCAAAAGTCTCTTAACATTAATACTTCCAAACACAGGCATAAATTATCAATATTTACACATCTTGGGAAGTGAAGTATGACAATTCAAATTCTAAAATTTAGAGGGATTTTTCTGTGGTAGTTTATTTTATAATTATTGCCAAGATTGATTTGTATGGAAAAAATATTTAGTATGTAATGTAAAGATTCCCCTTAAATTCCTGCCATGTGAAATATCTGTGGTATTGAAAATTATTGGGCTTCAACAAATGCCTTTTGCCTCAACTCCTATTCTGCTGAATGTCTAAACATAGGTATTTGAAACACAGCTCCATCCCTTCTATCTCATGCATTTATCTTTGTGATTTTGGCTTCTAAACTCAGATTTTTGTTTAGCTAAACTTGGAAAATAAAATCCTGTAATTCCAGTCTGATCCCAAAATGGATCCTGAAGTACACTTTGAGTTTGGATGATTTCTAAACTGGGGCAACAAATCTGGATGAAATGTGATGTGAAGGGTGAAGGAGGGGCATTGGTTAGGTGTCAGGTCCCCACCTGTTTGATAGAGCAGATTCAGTAATTAATCAGGTCCTGTCCTTGTTTCTTCACTTTGAAAATTAGATAATACAACCTGCCTTCATTCTACCCTGCTAGTACTTTTCTCAGCTCACAGGAATATATTATGAGATTGAAGAAAATGTATATGGAAACAGAGCAACAGTAAAAGAGTCAGTCGGTAGAGATAAAATAATTTAATGTGAAGTGGTGTAAACATCTTTAAAGTATGATAAAATTTCAGAGCATTGTTAGTTTTTATTCTCTAAATAGACAATCATGAATTTGATAGAGACTATTTCTTTTTCTCATTATAAAGCTCTCACTGAATGCTTAACTCAATTATTATAATTTCAAATACAAGAAACATATATATAAAACATTATGTATACAATGCATATGTATGTTACATATGTGTGTATTATATATGTAATATGTATGCATATGAATATTCAATGTGTATATATATACACTTTAGATATGTGTTTATATATATGTGCATATGTATATGTATGTGTGTGCACTTATACAAATAACTACACACATAGAGAGTAAAGTCCCATGCTGTATATATGTATGAATGCATGTATGTATGTTTGTGCATGTGTGTGTGCACATTACAGACACTATAGGACTAATGAGAAAACTCTTTCCTTTGACGATGTCTCCAGAGGTAGCTGGTAAACCAAGAATCTCTGTCATAGACAGAACAGCCCAACACTGAGATTTTTTGCTTAAACTCCTCTGGATTGAAATTCAAGACAAATTGTGCCTGCGCTGAATTATCTTTGCAAAAACTGCAGCAGAGAGGTAGACCTGTCTTTGGAGGTGATAGATGGTGGGAATCTTGCATCTGAGATTGACCTTGCTCATCAGGTCCTGAGCCGTGGATAGAGACAAGGGTGTAAAAAGTGAAATCTCCTGTTGGTCTTCCTCTATGCTGAAAGGGGTGAGAGGCTTTATGTGAATATGGCCGTATAAACAGAAAGGTAACATAACAGGATGGGTGAAGGGAGTGGCACAGAACGGGAACAAGCAAGTGAAGTGCAGAGAGGAAAAAATAAAAATGGAGATCATATGTATGTAGAGTGAGATAAACAACAGAAGCACAGAAGGTGACAGATGCAGAGGCAGAAACAAACAAACAAAACTAGGGACCCCAATTAAGGAGACAAATGGGATAAAGCATGAAAATATAGGAAAAGTGGGAACTGAGCCAAAGTTAGAGACTGTGAACTGGGGTGGGGAAAAGAAATACAGAAAGCAAGGAGTGACTGGCTTAAGGTGAAAGCATAAAGAAACCATAGCAAGTGAGAAAGTAATAAAGACAAAGGGAGCTCTGAGAGGGGACTGGAGAGTCTGGAGTATCTGTAAAGTCATGCACAAAGGCACCGAGGCATAGTGAAAGGAGGGAAAAGAGAAGTGACCTGAAGAATAAGACATTCTATTTTTAAAACATAGGCAAAATCATTGTATTAGAAGCCCCCTTTTCCAAGAAAGAACAGGTGTTCAGAATGGGGTGGAGGCGAGGGGGACAAAATTATGGATGTCATATTTCCCTCCCTTTAGGGGAAGTGAAAAATACTTACATATGAAATACCTGTGTAATACACAGAAATCAACTATTGAGCAAAAGTACTAAACATGTGGTAAGGACACTCAGTGTTATAGGAGTCTGGAGGCAAAGAAGGCCAAGAAACACTGGTAAAATTTTGATTTAAAAAGTCTTAAACTAGGTCTCAAAGGAGAAGCAATTTTCCACCGTAGTTGAGAACTGTAGAGATGGCTGTCTATTCATGTTCCCTCTAAACCTACAGGTAGATTTGACCTTAGTTAGGGAAGTTTTGGGACTCTGACCACCATCACATATAATGCCTTACATTGCTCTTCTTGGACCTGGGCCAACATGAGAAGATGCCACTTCGACCCCAAATGTGTCCCTTTTAGCATTAAGGGCAATAATGTTACTTCCATCATCTGGTTAATCCATCCTGTTTTACCGTAAAACATCTTCATGCATAAATCATCTATATATTCTTCTAGGCCTAAGCCAAACAGCATCTGCTGCTCCTCTAACTAAATGAAACTAAGGTGTTGCAGTTACAGTTTCTGGGGCCACCGCCTGAATATGGAAGACCACAAATAGTTGCTCGTTTCCAATTCTCTGGAAGATACAGAGGACTGGACTACTAAGTCTTTGTTTCATCTTTCTCCAATTTGAAAAATGTTGGAAAACTAAAACTATGTTCCCTGTTTACCTTGCAGTTAGAATTCAACATAAATTCAGTTCAGTCAAATCTATACCTATGAGATTTAATAGGGAAGAGGTGAAGGCCATGAAAACACCAGGCCTCGCTTGTCCATTTTCCAGTTTCCTAAATATGTTGACAGGCACTGAGGTGTTTACAGGGGTACGTCCTTGACCCTAGTTCCTTTCTTAGCTCTACAGGCAGCTTTAGAGGGTATAACTGCTCTAGAGAACCCAAGTCATTCTCAGCAATATTCCTGAAAGCTTAGTGTAGAACCTAGCTTTGACTCTTCTACTATATTTTAAGTACTCAGTTTCCTATATTAAATTCTGCTTAAATTAATTTGATCATCTTTTCTTTCCTTGCTGATAAAATAAATTCTGATACAAACAGCTATAGACATTTGGAAACTCACTTGTAAGCCAGTGATAATATACTGCTGTACACCATACTAATTACACATGGCTACATTGGTTTTCTTGCCCATGGTGCTATACACCAGGCCATATAGGACAGAACCAAAAGTACAAGGCAGGATAGCCACAAAAATGGGTTAAATGACTTCATTCAGTTTTCCAAATAGGGTCCAAGGCAACATGAAAATTACCTAAACTCTTTAGTTCTTGTTGTTCTCCTGGACCACTCGTTCTCTACTCTTTAATCAATAATTTGATAGGGGAACTAAGTATACTGACACATCATACCATTTCCAATCTGCCAATATGTTCCTTCTTATTAGTGTGCCTTTTAAGGGTTGGGTGGGGTCGAGGGAGGAGCCTTGGTTTGTGTGTGTTTATGGGTTTTCTATTACCCTGAGAGCTTCATTCCAATGACCACAGTTACCTGAAAATGGGATTTCATATATCAGTTTGCTGGAGGAGAAACCTTTATGCTGATATGAAATAGGTAAGCAAGAATCAGGCTGGTAATTTGATAGTAGTGCCTACACATGAAGTAATAAGATGATGCCAAAGGATTTTATTGTTGTTGGCCATTTCTGCAAGTCTCATCGTAAATTCTATAATTAAACATGTTTGTATTTGTAGTTAAAATATAAGCCAGTTAATAGGAGATCATAAGCTTGAATTTGTAAGCTGCTTCTACACACAAGCTTTGGGAATTTTGAGACATTTTAGCTATTTTGTGATGCAGTTATTATCCTCTTCAGGCTTCAACTCACAAATATCGGGTTCATTTTTGGTTTTCTTACTCAATTTGTAAATTATCTAGCTCTTAATCATTATCAGTTAGCAAAGAAAGCAGCTAAATATTTTTGTTAGTATTAATTTCCTTTCCCTGTATTACACAATCCTAATCCGTTCCAAGTACTTGCCTAAAACATGTACAAATAATGAACACTGAGAAAGTAAAAAACAAAACCAAAAAACAGGATATCGATTCATTGTTGAAGACCAGCCTTGATCTAAAACAAAAAGAGGAAACATCATGGTGTATAAAAATGCCACTCTTCAGTCTTGTATATGGTTTTCAGAATGTATGACTAAGAAATAGTTTTCAGACCCTTCCATTCCACTGCCTCCCACTTAGTCCCACTCTGCAGAAGTCCACATGTCATTATATTCCAACATTTAAACTGCTGCCTGGCAAAGATATATTTGGCTTTCCCCCAAATGCCCATACATCCATGTCATGCAGATACAGATGTTACTGGAAGAAGGTATGTCATGCATTAAATGCCGGATGGTCTAAGTATATGGACATGTGCTCTTGATGGCACTGTTACTTATCTGGGTTCTTCTTTAGTTCAGACCTAATTTCTAGTCCTGTCCTTAAGTGAGGGTAGTACTGAAATGTGCAAGTGTCACCTCCTTTCATTTAGTGAGAAGCTACCATATTTATAATTAAGAAAAAGGAAAGGATCAGGAGGAAGCAATCTTTTCCAGTTGCCTTGTGTTTCTCTCAGAAAGGGGCTGAGCCCATAGAAAGGAAGCCAGATTTTTACCCAAGGGGGTCCTACACCCTACACAGTGAAATGAAATACACATTTCACTCCTTAATTCATTCTTTCACTTTCTGTGTGCTAAACACAAGGATTACTGATATTAAGAAGTATGATCCCAACCTTCAAGAGCTCACAGTCTCCTGGGGGAGACAAATACATCAAGATAGCTGCCCTGCTCAGTGGTATTTCCTGCCTCACAGGCACCCGCAGGGCACTCTGGGAGAATCGAGCAGGTGCAACCGGAAGAGAAGCCTTGAATATGTTCTCAGTAAATACGTGAACTTTTCTCAAAATGTGTTGCAGTGGCAGTGGAGGACAAGTTGATGTCATTATATTCCTTTTAGAGAGGAAAAAAAAAATAACTGGAAGTAAACTTTTCCACAGCCATCATACAGAGCTGAGATTAGAACCGTTTCTGAAGGCACAGTGACTCAGCCCAACAAAATAGATGTGCTGTTCCAAGCATTGCTTGGCAATACGCCCTCCTTGCCATGAGTAGAAAAGATGCTACATCTTGTTTCATATTCAGAATATGTTATATAACCCAGTTGGAATTCACTGAAACTATGTTCTCATTTCATTCCAGACCCTTTAGGGACACCTGGAAGTGAACTGTGGGCAACGGATCACCTGTTTCTGTATTTATAGTTTTTTTTCCCAAAGGCATTTCTTCCTCTTAACATGCCTCGTTGTGTAAGGTAGCTACCATTTCCTGTTATGCAAAAGCAAAGAGTTAGAATCAACTGTGAGTCTTGTCTTTATTCCTCCTACTCCTATCTACTCATAACCTAAGCTTTACTCATTCTTTCTGAGGGTCACACACCCAGAAATTCACTTACCCTCTTTGCTATCCCCTCCCCCCGACTCACATAACATGACACACCTCCTTCTGATTCTGCCCATGGCACCCCTCCTACCTGCCCATCAGCTGTCCTGATTTACACTGTCTGATTTGTCTTCCTACATTTCTCCTGTCATCAATGAATCATCAACCTCATGCCAAAACCTTAAACACTGTCTTCTTTGTACAAGAGATAATCTTAGCCCAATCCCTATCTGCTTTCCAGACTCATGTACGTTGGTCTCTTTCTCAATTCCCGACCCAATCATTTTCTCCTTCTTGTCCGTATTCACCTGGAGTTCTGAGTTCCGCTGTGGATCATGCCACTGGCCTCTCCTGGATTACTTTATGTATGTGCCTGTGTGCTTAGTCACATCAGTTGTGTCTGACTCTGTGACTCTATGGCCTGTAGCCCACCAGTCTCCTTAGCCCATGGAATTCTCCAGGCAAGAATACTGGGGTAGGTTGTCATGCCTTTCTCCAGGGGAACATCCTGACCCAGAGATTGAACCAGTATTTCCTGCATTACTGGCAGACCACAGAGCCACCGGGGAAGCCCTGGATTACTTTACATCTAGTACAAAATCCCACTCTTTGACTCTGCCTCAGCCTCCGGAAATCTCTCCTGATTGCTAATTACTACTGGGAACTCTGAAATGCCTTATAAGCCATACCCTTAACATGGACTTCACCTTAGCAGGCTTGATTGGGAAACGCTGTCTCTTTACACCTGTGCATCAAATATTACTACTGAGGGCTTAAAGTATGCAAGTCATTGTGATAAATGTCTTCCTTATTTCATCTTAATAAAATCTTGCAAAAGTCTCATCAATAAGATAATAAATAAATAAATCCCTGCAGGACTTACAGCCACACAGCTAGCTAGCATTCTGTCTGGATTGGAAGCTCAGGTCTGCCAGACAGTAGGTCCATACAGTTTCCCTTGTGATTTTATACCAAAAGTTCTTTGATTAAAAAAGAAAAATACTATGCCTAGGACCTCCTTAGAACTCACTGGCCATTGAAAGTGAAAGTCACTCAGTCATGGACTGTATAGTCCATGGAATTCTCCAGGCTAGAATACTGGAGTGGGCAGTCTTTCCCTTCTCCAGGTGTTCTTCCCAACCCAGGGATTGAACCCAGGTCTCTTGCATTGCAGGCAGATTCTTTACCAGCTGAGCCACAGGGAAGCCCAAGAGTACTGGAGTAGGTAGACTATCCCTTCTCCAGGGGATCTTCCCAACCCAGGGATCAAACCCGGGTCTCCTGCATTGCAGGCAGATTCTTTACCACCTGAACTATCAGAGAAGCCCATTAATATAAGGCATAATATTTTAAGGGTGTTCTGTAACCTCAATTTTGAGAAAGAATAACTGGAGTTTAAGCCAACTATAGGCTTTATAGGATTGGGCTTCCCTGGTGGCTCAGCTGGTAAAGAATCCGCCTACAATGCAGGAGACCTGGGTTTGATCCCTAGGTTGGGAAGATACCCTAGAGAAGGGAACGGCTACCCACTCCAGTATTTTGGCTTGGAAAATTCCATGGACTCTATAGTCCATGAGGTTGTGGAGTTGGACACGACTGAGCAATTTTCACCTTCACTATACAGGCTCTAAGTGTCTAGTTACATTTAGAGTCTCAGGAAGTACACACCTGAGTCCAACCCCAATAGAAGTGTACGAATGCAGATTTGGCCATTGTTGGGAGAGGGAAGATCTTAAAAATCACTCCTGTAAGTGAGTAAACAGAAGGTTCAGTGTGTCTCCCAGACCTTCCCTCATTGCCATTAGATTTGAGGTTACGATGCTGAAACATATCCTTCAGGTTATGCTTTGACATAGAGGATAATGACATCAAATTTGTGAATTTATATAGAACTGCTCTTTGTAAACTGGTCCTCTGGGAAAACCTGCCATTTATCTCCAAAGAAATTAGGCCACCCCAAGTGGCCCCAGTGAGAAGTAGTGACCAGTTATATTGTCATTGTTCCAGAGAGAGTGGAAGACCCATCTTGAGACAAATCTTCATATGTAGAAAATTCTTCATTATACCAGGTCAGAAATAGGAGCATCAAGCATCTGAGGTTCCTTAAAACACTGAGGAGAGATATGACTTGCTTTGAGTTCAAAAAGTTGGTGTCTGCACAGCCAGTGATTAAGGAAAGTTTTTGTAAAACTCAGAGATTCTGTGAAGATTTTGGCTACTAAGAATATCAGTCTCTAAGAGGAAAGATAAGTAGAGTCAGGTTAAAGAATAATATTTGCATCTTCACTGTGGGTGCATGAAGCTATACACCACTAGAGTTAGCTAATATTATGCAGGCTTTGAAAAGAGACGTTTTGTGACTAGGACAACCTAGGGAGAATAAAAAGTCTTATTTGATGAGAAGCCTCTGGTAAAATTAGAACCTGTTTCTATGCTTATTCACAGAAAATAGAAAGTAATGAAAATTGAAAGAGTGGCAGAGGAATCTTGCAAAAATCTTGACAAGATGGCAATCTAGAATTCAATAGAGCTGATTTTGTCTTTATAGTTTCTTCAATTTTTTTCTCATCCTTCCCATTTCTTTTTCTTTCTTTCTTTCTCAAATAGAGACACATTTCTCAGTATATTCATTATATGCATAAAAACAGTATTTTCAGAGTGCATATAAGCTTTTCAAGAAGTGACTCTTGCATTGAACAACAGGGAGACTATGCTCATCAACAACCCATCAACAAACATTTATATTCTGGTGTGAACTCTTAACTAAAGGAGCAGAGTAAGGTTCTATAGAGAGGGAAAGTGGTTGATTATAGGCAAGATTCAAGGACCAGGCTGTCAGATGGCACTTGTCTGATATGATTTAGAATTGGTTTATTATATCAAGAGCCAGGTATAGAACCTGGACACCAGCATGTTTAACGAGGGGGGTCAAACAGAAGCTGTAGCCAGAGCACAAAGCATGACTGAAGTGTGTTACCCACAGAGGACAGTTAATATCAATGTCAGGAGACATGGAATTAGCCAATTTGAATCAGCACAGCATTCATTAATTGCTTTGATCTAATAGGTGCCATACTCTGCTCCACAGGCTTCAGAGTGTAAATACAGGCAGGATCAGATTCCGTAGACCAAAGCACACTCTTAAGTCAAAGTTGGGGGTACAAAAGCAGAAATCAAGAGAGGAAAGTGAAGTCTTCATCCCAGGTCCTTCAAAAAAACACCTGTAAATTGCTATTGAATCAACTACAATATTAAGTGGTCTGCTTATTTCAGAGGATCAGGTCTGATCCCTGGGCATGTTTGGGACAGGCCAGGGGTTCAGTCTGATTCTGCAAGCTAGGAGCAACTCAGGTCAGTGAGGACCTTTTCTCCTGTTGCCCACTTTAACATAAGAGAAGAAATAGTATCATGCAAAGTGGGTAGGACTTCTCATAGAGGTGTTGTAACAGGTAATTATACACATGGAGCATGGAGTACACTTCCTGGCGAATAATAAAGTACTCAGATAGTCTGAATATGTGTGCCTGTCAAAGGACTGTCTGCTTTCCATTAAGCCCTTGGGCCCCTATTTTAGTCTCCATCCCCAATTCTTCTTCACTGTGTCCTTATGCTACATGGATTTTGTTTTCATAGCAACACAAACACACACACACACACACACACACACACACACATATGGCTTTGCATGTGAAGTTAGATAATATTTTTAAGTTAATGTTTTATTCTTTTCATGGTCATAAACGTGCTAGGAAGAGCAGGCCCTGATGAAACACTTGTGTTCTGGAAGAAAGCCTTAATGTTCCAATTACTTCTTTTTCCACTCTCATGGTAGTTTGTTAGAATACTCTGTTTCCCGTGTGGTCTGTGTCTTGGCATAGTTTCTTGGAGTCCATCTGATGCTTTCTCACACAGCCTGGGAGTCTTGTACATGAGCTGTAACAGGTCCTGTTACAGCGGACCTGAAATTTTATCACAGGCTAGGTTTTCTTGGCCACAGTGTAAGCACTTGTGTGTCCAGCTAGAAGAATGAGTAGTTCATTGAAATTGTTAACTACAGATGTATTTTCCATCTATGGGCTACCATGCAACTTCTTGCCTAGAAGTACAATTAATATCCCCTTATAGATGTGTAGAATAGACCTCTCAATCAATCATCATTTGTCTTCAAGATGAACTTTTTTTTTTTTAATTGTGCTGCTGATTCAGAGACACTCTCCTGTGTCAATTTTGGCATGATATTTAACCTCTTTCAGCCATAGTGTCCTCATCTATAATACTGGCAAAATAGCTGCTTCCTAATATGAATTTTTTCAAACTTACAAGTATACAGGAAAGTGAAAGTGAAGTCGCTCAGTCGTGTCCAACTCTTTGCAACCCCATGGACTGTAGCCTACCAGGTTCCTTCATCCATGGGATTTTCCAGGCAAGAATACTGGAGCGAGTTGCCATTTCCTTCTCCAGGAGATCTCCCCAACCCAGGGGTTGAATCCAGGTCTCCCGCATTGTAGGCAGACAATTTACCATCTGAGCCACCAGGGAAGTCTACATAAGTTGTCTTAAAAATCAAGGGATTGAAGGGTTACAAGACCAGTAAGTGGGGAAAAGATAGTTTTCAACATCTATGTGCTGGGAAAACTCAATATCCACATGAAAAGGAATGAACTTGGACTCTTATCTAATACCATATAAAAAATTAACTCAAAATGGGTCAGAAACTACAGTGTAAAATCCAAAATCTATAAAAGTCTTAGATATAAATACACGGCAAAATTTCATGACATTGGTTTTGGCAATTGTTTCTTGCATATGATATGAAAAGCACAAGCAACAGAAGAACAGACAAACTGAATTCCTTGAAACTTTTAGAATTGTGTGTGTCAAAACACTATCAGGAGAATAAAAATTAAATCCACAGCGTGGAGGAAAATTTTGTAAACCATATGTCTGGTGAAGAGTAATATCCAGAATATAAAGAGAAGCCCTAAAACTCAATAACAAAAAGCAGCCTAGTTCATAAATGAGCAAAGGACTCAAAGACATTTCTCCAAAGAAGATATATAAATGACTAATAAGCACATGAAAAGATTCTCAACCTAACTAATCATTAGGAAATTCAAATCGAAACTACTTCCCTGGCAGTTCAGCACTTAAATCTTAAGCCTCCAGTGCAGGCAGCACAGGTTGGATCCCTGGTCAGGGAGCTAAGATCCCACATGCCCTGTGGCCAAAACATAAAAAAGAAGCAATATCGTATACTCTAATAAATTCAATAAAGACTTTGAAAAGGGTCCACATCAAAACAATCTTAAAAAGAACACAGAGATACCAAATCACATTCATATGTTACTATCAAAAAAATAGAAAAACAAAACATGTATTGATTAGGATGTAAAAATTAGAACCCTTGGACACTATTTGTAGGACTGTAAAATGATACTGTTGCTGTGAAAAAAAAAGTATAGCAGTTCCTCAAAAAATTAAAAATAAAATTACCATATGAACCAGCAATTCCGCTTCTGGGTCTGCACCCCACAGAATTGTAAGTAGGGCCTTGAATAGATATTTGTACACACATGTTCATAGCAGCATTAATAATAGCTAAGATGTGGAAGCAATCAAAGTGTCCATCAGTGGAAGAAAGGATAAGCAAAATGTTTTATGCATATGTAATTGAATATTATTCAGTCTTAAAAAAGGAAGGGAATTCTGACATATGCTTCAACATGAAAGAAATTTACAGACCTGCTAAGGGAAATAAGCTAGTCACACACACAAAAAACAAATTTGCATGTTTCCACTCTTATATGAGATCTTATGGGCGACTGAACTGAACTGAACTAAAAGTAGCAAAAATCAAAGGCATAGAAAGTAGAATGATGGTTGCCAGTGGTTGGCAGGAGGAGGGAATGAAAAGTTATTATTCAATAGACAGGGAATTTCAGTTTTACAAGATGAAAAGAGTTTTGGATGGTGGTAATGATAGCACAAATTATAAATGTAATTAATACCACTGAACTGTACACTTAAAAATTTTTAAGATAGTAAGTTTTGTGTTACCACAAAAGTTTTAACCCCGGTGGATCCATGAAGTAGCAGTTTATTCACCTCAGAATAAACTGGAGACTTGGGGATTGAATGCATGCGGGAGTTTGAGTCTAAGAGCTTTGTAGAAGAATGAGTCCCTTGGTCTCCAGTGGCTACTTGAGTGATCATCATCCTATGTCTTATGTTACTTAGAAAACCAAGACATGCAGGTTAGGCTCTGTGGAAGGTATGTAATTAGCATAAAACAGCTCTTGTCCTCAATGAGGTTGTAGTTCAGTTGAGGAGAGAAAAAATCATACTTCCTTTCTTAGTCCCCTTCAGCTCTTCTGTCTTGTTTAGCTGCCTTAAAGAAAGCCTCATGCCTTGCAAAGTTTGACCTATTTTTCATAGGGAGAAGCCTGCAGATCAGTGGCAGCAACTATTACTCTTGCTAAAATTTCTCATATAATGGAGGAAAATTTAGAGTGTGAAGTAAAACACATCTCAAGCTAAATCGGGAGCCCCAAAGCAAGCCCATGTAAAAGCTCATCCTTTAAGGTTGAGTCCTCAGTCTCCCGGACTGACTCACCAAACAGAACTTAACCTAAAGTGAGCCTCCTTCCTTTTTGAGTAATCAGCTTTAAAAATCTTCCATTTCCCCCATCTTGTTTCTGTACTACTTAAAACTCTGATCTCCCAAGCTTTGTTGAGGCTCTGGAAAAATTGGAGGTCAATAATTTAGAGACCCAGTGTCTTGTGCTTCTTTCTTTGAGTCTAAGTAAGAAGCAGGAAATTTACCTGTAGGAAAGTCAGCACCAGGAACATTGTTACGGGTGTTTCTCTTCACATCCTTTAAAAAAAGGGACTTCACAACATTATATGGCAAACTTTAGAGAAATCAAAGGCAAATGGGTATGCAAACTATGGAGGTTCTCATTGTTGGGGGTCTCTGATTTTGAGAGCTCAAGCCTAGATTAATAAAAAAAAAAAAAAGTGGAGCATTTGTAGAATCAGCAGATAGTTTGGACAGAGAGAGGAATGGGGGCTGGGAAACATGCTTTTTCTATTGCCAGCTCCACAGCTTTTTCTAATTTAATGATCCAGTTTTGTTAACTTTTAGTGGCTTTCATTTCCCACCATACCACTTCTTTTCTTTCCCTTCTCTCCCCCTTCTTTCTTGCTCTTCATGTTGCTTCTGTCTGTAACACCAACAATAATCACTGTGGTATTGTTGGCGTAGGCAGTTTGAAGAGTCAGAAGTGTGCTGTAATTGAAGAGTTCATTACCAAGATCAGTTGGTTCCCTGATTACAGTGGCAAGGTGAAATATTTATCCTCACCAAAAAGCTCCCCCACAACCGTTTCCGAAGTCACCCACTTTTCACTTTTTTTTTTTTTTTCATTCGAACCCCAATGAGCTTGTCAGCAAAATTAAAGGTATGTCATTCACATCGTGCCTGCATTGCAAGGACTATAAACCTGCCAACCTCTTTGATGAAATAAAAGGGTTTTATTTATGATTCATGTAGGAATATGAGGTTATTTTTATTCCGTCAGTACACTAATAATCACACGAGGGCTCGGGAAATGAGGAGCCCAACTGACAGGGAAGGTTCTGATAAAGGGGAGCCCTCTAGGGTGTTTGCCCCTCTTTGTAATCTCCTTTCTAGTGTGAGGTTATGAGCATGGCAGAGTGTGAGCCAGATATAAGGCTTGGCTGCAGGAACAAAGACAGTTGCAATCCATCAGGACTTGGGTTGCCATTCGATGAAGGGGAGGAAGGAAAAAAAAAAAAACACCGCAGTCCCTTCAACGAAAAAAAGTTTTGCTCCGGCCTCAGGTTAGCAATTTGGAGCCTCCCCAGTTTCCTGTGATGTCTCCAGTTCAAAAGACAGCCAATCTTCCAGTCTGCACTCCTACTGGGCATTCTAGCCAAAGTTAAAAAAAAAATAATAATAGTATAAAAAGACGAGTAAAAGAAAGAGAAAGGAAGAAAAGCCAATTGGCCAGGTTCCTTCCATAATCATTAACCATTTGTTCCTGCCACCCAATGTCCTTGGTTAAGGTGATCTGACTTGAAGGCAAACAAATGTGGCTGAGTCTATTTCAAAGGACACCCTTTTCTTGTGATTTCAAACACTCCCATAATTTGGGGTCCCTTTCATCTTTGTTCCTGCTCTAGGAAGTGCTTGGAAGTTATTTTAATTCAAGTTGGGGGTAAATTCTCATTCCTGCCCAGTCCTCCCATTGAGATGACCTCAAGCAATTCTGAATAAAAAGTTATCACTGCATGAACTGGGCAGCATTAAGACCTGTGATTTGTTCAACAGTGACATCTTGGCAGAGAAACATAAAGGCCTACAATCTACTGATGATGAAGTGCAAGGAAGTTCACTGGAGGAAGGAAAATAATACTAATTCTTTATTCAATAGACAGTGAGTAAAATGAGATGCTTTTTTTAAAGGTTAATTAAGTGAAAATTAATAGAGGAGGAAATGGCAACCCACTCTAGTATTCTTGCCTGGAGAATCCCATGGACAGAGAAGCCTGGTGGGCTACAGTCCATATAGTTGCAAAAGTCAGACACTACTGAAGTGACTTAGCACATATGCATGGAAGTGAAAAGTAAATTTAAAATGGCAGTGTCCGTTCAAATGAGGCAGGGTTGGTTATCTAAAGGGACCCACCGAAAGAGTTGTTTTAATGGCAAAGTGCCAATCGGTGTTATCTGCAGGTGTTTATGTAAATATATATGTGTGTGTCATTCTAGGGAAGTCACACCAGCAGGGACGCTGGTTTGAAAATTAGGGGTCCTGGCTGTTCCTTCGGAACTGAGATTTCAGTTCTCCAGTGTTTGTCTTCCTTATACTACAGGACAGGGCACCTATTCCAAGGATTTGATTGCAGTTGTCGAAACATGGTTTATGAGATAATGAAATATTCTTCCAGGATGACCAATTACCTGGAAGTATTATTTCCAGAAGTAAAACTTTGACTGTACCCCAAAGTAACTACAGCTTGGGCTATACTTCCTGTGAGAAGGCATAAACAATGTTTCAGCCCAGGACGTCTGCTTGGGCACTTGGGACAAGTGATTGAAGTTTCACCTGTCACCCTGCACTATTATGAAATCAGAGAAAAATGCTTTTCTTGGGAACTGTCTAGTTAAAATCATTAATCTCTTCAGGGAGCCAATTTTTTCTTTCAGTTTCAATGCATAAGCTAATAAGGGAACCCTTAGTTTAACAGAAGTGGCATGTTTGAAAGCAGCCTTTGCTGGAAGCCCAGGAATCCTGTACATTATTCTAGTCTTTGTTCCATGGCTCAACTTCCGTGTGGGCTTTAGCAAGTGGTCTAATATCTGTGTGTACCTTAAGGTCAGCATCTTTAGAACAGGATTCTCCTAGCCTCTTGATTGACTGTTTAAATGACAAATGGGTGTGAGTGTTTGGGAAAGGATAAAGCTCTATACAGGCTTCCCTGGTGGCTCAGATGGTAAAGAATCCAAATGCAATGGGGGAGACCTGGGTTCGATCCCGGGTTGGGAAGATCCCTTGGAGGAGGGCATTGCAACCTACTCCAGTATTCTTGCCTGGAGAATTCCCACGGACAGAGGTGCCTGGCAGGCTACAGTCCATGGGACTGCAAAGAGTCGGACACAACTAAGTGACAAAGCACACACACACATACAAAGCTTGGTAGGTACAGAGTCAGGCTGTTTCAAGTGTGAAATTCTAGTTCAAAAACGGGCTCTGTCGTAGTGTGTGCCAACCAGTCTTACATCTGGGTTCGAGAAAGTGTTCCTCATCTAAAGATAGAAGCTGTCATTGCTCTTGTTGACTTTCGATGGGGAAGAACTATGAATGACCGAGCCCAGACGGGCAACTGTTACATCTTACACTTTGCCACCCCCCCAACCCACAGATTTTATTACAGAAAACAGCTGCCAACTGGTCATTGTCAGAACAAAGTGGGAGACTTCCTGAGCCCCCAAATATTCTAGGACAATCTAGTTCATGGCATCCAGAGATTCCAGTTCAGTTCAGTTTAGTTCAATCGCTCCGTCGTGTCCGACTCTTTGCGACCCCATGGACTGCAACACGCCAGGCCTCCCTGTCCATCACAAACTCCCAGAGTTTACTCAAACTCATGTCCATTGAGGCGGTGATGCCGTGGCCTTCTTTATTTTTATTGAAATTACACAGAAATGATGCATCCTCCATCTTGGTAGCACTAGATAACTGACAAAAGCAGTTGCTATGGAAGTATTTAAGAAATCACAGCACTTCTCTAGTCCCAGAGAGTGATCTTTAAATGCAGCCTCTTTCACCCTGGCAGAGAAAATACCGAGATATCTGAATAAGTGGCCCCACACCTTCATTCCCACAGCCAGAAAGTACACCTGCCCCAGTGCCAGGAGGTATAGCAGGTAACTTCTCCATCAGCCCTAGATTTCATTTTCCTGGAGCAGGGAGGTTCATTACACTCCCTTTATCAGCAGTGAGGTTTACAGCTGAATCCATAAGAGATATCCATGTGAAACACGAGCCGAGAGAGAGGCACTGTGTCTCACCATTAATAAGCCCTCTTCTGGGATCCGGCATTAGCGAGATTCAGCGGATCATGGAGCACAGGGGTATCATTTTTACATGATTACTCTAAATTCTTAAACCAGAGGCTTAAGAGAGAGGCTTCTTACAAAAGCAGCCGTGGGAATTGTTGAGTGATTGGTACAACACTTGCAGTGGGTTAAACCACTTCAGGTAGCTCCACTTGTAGGGCTTACAACCAGGTATTTAGCAACCTGCTTTCTGGAGGAAGGGGTGAGGGAGCAGAAAGAAGGAAAGGGATGTCATGAGGGGGAGGGGAAAGGTTTACTCTGTTCACCTTGGTGGGGAGCCCTCCTCATTCACAGCACCCGCAGCCCTGGTGAGCCCCACTCACGCCCCTGCTATATTTTCTTGGCTTCTCACCAGTCCCAAGTTTGGAATTATCTGCTTTTAGATCACTAATGCCACTTCTTGTCTTTAAAGAGGCTGACACTTGTCTCCATAAATTCACCTTCTTCCTTCTCTGAACAATGAGAGGCCGGGTTAGACTGGCTGATTCAGAAAACCAGGAATCTGCCTTCTTGCCATAGACTGATATTTTCTAAAATAACATTGATCTGCTGAAAAGAAAGACCTGATGCTATTTCTTTTATTGGTCCAAATACCAACGACTCCCAAAATCTACAGAGAAAGCCTTCCCTGAGATGCTGTGCCAAGTGTGCTGGGTGGTACTTTGCCAGACCTCTCTGTCTGGGCATTGACTGAAGTTTGATTCCATCAGCTCAGGTCAGGGGCTACCAGCCTCCAAATAGAAAAAGCCAACACTCAAAACAAGGGCATTTTCTCAGAGGAAATGTGATGCATCTTTCCGCTTTGCCTCTGAATGTGGGAAGTCCTGAGGGCAGGGCCAAAGTCTCATCACACCCTCAGTATTTGAACCCTAGAGATGCAGTTTCTATCTTGCAGGTGTATTATTTGAAGCCTCATCTAGCCCTTCATCAGAGTGGGCTTTGTGCTATTCTCTCTTTGTTTCAAAGTTGGTGTCACTTCCCACATTGAGAGACTAAGCGGTTGAAGGGTCTGGACTGTGCCGTACACTTCTTTTCAACACTTGGTGGTTTCTAGCACGGCCTTGGCCATATATGACATACTAAAAACAGACTGTTTTCAATGGAAATGCAATTTGTGTTTTATACTCCTTCTCCTGAAGCCTCTGACATTTATTTGAAAAGTGTTTTCAAAATGTTTACATCTATCTGAGATCTAGTTATCTATACTGTTATGGACTGAATCATAACCTCCCCCAAATTTATAAACTGAAGCCTTAACTCCAATGTGACTGTCTTCAGAGATGTGGCCTGTAAGGAGGAAGATAAGGTTAACGAGGCCATAAGGGTGGAAATCCGATCCAAGGGGACAGGAGCCTTTGCTGGAATCCCAGGAATCCTGTACATTATTCTAGTCCTTGTTCTGCAGCTCAGCTTCCGTGTGGGCTTTAGCAAGTGGCCTAAGATCTGTATGTGCCTCGGAGTCAGCATGTCTAGAACAAGATTGTCCTAGCCTCTTGACTAAGTGACAAATGAAATACTGGGTGTGAGTATCTTAAGAGGAAGAGACACCAGAGGTCATTCTCGGCACAATCTCAGGGGAAATGCCCAAGGAGGATATAACAAGAAGCTGGCTTTCTGCAAGCCAGGACGACAGACCTCAGCAGAAACCAACTCTGATGGTACCTTGATCTTGAACTTCTATTCTCCAGAACTGTGGGAAGATACACTTCTGTTGTTTAAGCCACCCAGTCTATGATATCTTGTTATGGCAGCCCAAGCAGACTCACGCACACACCTACCCATTTTACAAAGGATTCAGAGAGATGAGTGGTCACACCGTGACAAAGCCAGGGTCAAAACGCACATCTGCTCTCACATTGTGCTCACTTCACTCTCGTTGCAGTCGAGGAGTGTGGAAAATACTGGGAGGGAATGGAAGGGTATTGAAGTCTACAAACGAAATCTTGGCATTAAACCATACTGGGGTGCTTTTGTTATCTTCTCCTTTGCGTGTCGATTGATGTGAGATACAACAGCCTTTGGCAACCTACTGACCTGCAGATAGTGGGAAGGGATGGCTGGTAGCTTCTTCTGGAAGTCATATACCTTAGCAAATCTCAAAATCAGTTGCAAGAGAAAGTTTTCCATGAGCTCGTGTAAGGAAGCACCGTCTAAGGAGATGTTTTGTCCTGTTTCTCCCAGATCATGCGTGTGTATATTCAGATTGCTGTTCAGAACTTTTCTCTCATAAAAATGAGGGGATTGACAGCTATTAGGACAACAGACTGACAATTTAGAAAATAAAATTAACCTTTAGATCAAAGATGGATTAAAGATCTATGTATAAAAATAAGCCATAAATATACTGGAAGAAAATTTAAGTCAGTATTGATTTAATTTTGAAGTAGAAGTCTTTACACATGTGAAGTTGAAGACAAATTCCAAAATAAAATATATTTTTTACCTCATAAAAATCAATATCTGTATAATAACAAATTATTGATAGTTAAAAATCATAAGCACCATGTTTCAAGAAATGTATTTGAAATACATAGCCATAAAGAATTGATACATTTAATATGTGAACAGTTCTTAGTTAATAAGAATAAGACAAATGTTGCAAGAATACAGTGGGCATAAGCAATTCCTAAAATAGAAAATTCAAATGGCAAGCATATTGTTAAAAAAGTTCATCTTCTCTATGAGTCAAATAAATGCACAATTAAAAAAGAAAATATTTTATATCAGAACATATGGGTAATAGTTTTCTAATTATAATATCTGGGTTGGCAAGAGTATGTTTCCTCACGTGTATAAAGTGCTACGTAGAGGGCAAATCAAGAAACATTTTTTGGGGGACATTTTTCAACTTATCAAAAGCTTTAAAATCTATTACCCTTTAACTTGACAATCCCACCACTAGAAATTTGTACTAAATGAAAAATTGAACAAATAGGCATATACACAGGAATGTTCATCAAAAGATTGTTTATAAGGGTAGAAGTTTTGGGAAAAGCTAAACATTCGTCACGAAAGCACTGACTAAATAATCATATATATGGCTAATGGAATAGCCATTAAAATGGTAATGAAGATGGTATGGATCTGCCAACATGCAAATGTATTGATATATGATGATGTATTGATAAGTGAACAAAACAACCTATAAATTATATATATGTTCTGTGCTTAGTCACTCAGTTGCGTCCAACTCTTGTGACCCCATATACTGCCGTCCATGGGATTCTCCAGGTGAGAATACTGGAGTGGGTTGCCATTCCCTTCTCGTACATATATATATGTATATATATATATATATATAAAAAATGTGTGTGTATACAAAATTTCTGGAAGAATACACAACCAAGGCTAATAGTTTAACATGAGTTATCTCTCTGGGTATCAGTTCCAATTATGCTATTTAATTTTTCTTTTTATTCTTCCAAATTTCCTAATTTTCTAACAATAATCCTGCTTTCCTTGAAAAAAAAAAAAAAAACAGCCACAACAAAACAACAAAACGGATGAGACAAAAGGACAGAAGATATAATTGGAGAAATGCTTTTTGAAGTGGAAGCAATGAGAGAATTCTTACTCTACTGGCTGCTCTCAGTGTTTCTAAAACTGTGGTCTGAACATCAGGACCATTGGGAGGCCTTGTTAGAAGTGTAAATTCCAGAGTCCTACCTACTCAGACTTATTAAATCTGGATCTCTGGGACAAAGCCTGAGTATCTAACCATTTAACAAGCTCCCCAGGTCGTTTTTATGTACTACAAGGTTTGAGGACTATGGCTGCAGAAATCACCTAGATCCTTTAAGTTTCAGAGTTACTGAATAACGGTCAGTTGCACTGAGTGGCAATCACATGCTAAGTGGCTTCTGGTAGCTTCCTTATCTGTGCAGTGACGGCTGGATGTTCACTAAGCCTGGGAGTGGTGCAGCTCAGGGTATCCTGGATACGAGGAGCAAAGCTCCTCTTCTAGCTTGCACTGATCCTTGCTTTCTCTAGACCTTCCCCTTCCGTGATTTGTGGAACACAGAAATCCCTGATCTCTTAAGTCTCTGCAAGTATCAAATGTCTCAGGGTACTTTCAAGTAATGACAAAGTAGACATTATTCTTTGGGAAAGAGCTCCAAGGGCTGGAGAAGAAAGAGGCTACTTAGGAGCCTGCCCAAGGAGAAAGAGTTGGAGTAGAGTGAAGAGAGGCATCCAAAGAGACTCAAGTCCTCCCCAGGCTGAGGGAAAGAGGAGAAAAGGTTCTTTTTAAAATCAGCCAGTTTTCCAGGGGTGTGAGATGCCAGAACTAAGTTTTCCATAAGTTTAAGCACAGGCTCAGGATCTGTCAGCCCTCCAGACTCCGATGATAAAATGATACCCAAAGAGTGTGGTTGCTCCCAAACGCCACAGCAAGTGCGTCAGTCCACGTCTGGCATTTAATTGCTTTCCTAAATTACCAGCAGGTGGTGCAAGAGTTTCCAAGTCCATGAACTTCCCCTTCACAGGGCTCCTGCTCCAGGGGAGTCTCTGTCAATAGCCTACCCCGCCTTCCTGTGAGTTCCTCTCTAATCTGTACATGGCTCTTCGGTACTCAACTAATCACAAGGGAACAAGAAGAAGCATCTTTAAAAGGCATTTTGTACCTTTTAAAATGTGTTAAATATAAATGTAGAATCAAAGAAACATGCGTTAATTATAGAACTGTGTTAAGAAAAAGGGGGAAAAAAATCCCATTACTAGCAAACCCAGCAGAAACACATAGCTTCCTCCTGTTAGCAAAAGAGAAATGAAGAACTTTAACAGAAACCTTTAGGATTTAATGCTTTTACCTACTATCACTAAGAAGTGTGTTAACAGGAGTTTGGGAAGCGGTGTGGTGTGGGAGAGGGGATTAAATTAGCCCAGCTGGAAAAATCTAAAGGAATGAGAGACCCTGAAAATGGCCACTGGCCTGAATTGCATTGGTAACTTTCCTGGTTATATAAGTGAGGGGCATTTTCTGACTGGGAACTTCCAGAAGTGTTGTTTTGGAATATTTCAGGCCAAGGAAGAGGCTGTTTGAAAAAGTGTCCGGCAGTTAGAGGGAAATCCAGCAGTGCCTAGGTCTGTGCTAAGAAAGAGCTGGAAGCATGAAAGACTAGTGAGATGAATACCAACATGCCCTGACTGAGAAGGAAACTTTGACCAAGTCTCAGATCAGGGATGCTGTGGGCTTTCTGGATCTTAGCAGCTAGATCTAGCAGAGCACAGAGTTAGAAGGAGAATGGTGGAGCTAGGACTCCGTGTTCACACATCACATACAAGAATTCAGACGCGAAGGAGATAGTTTGCACTGTCTCACAATTTCAGTTCATGGACTCAAATGGGAAATCATAAGGACGTGAGATTCATGCAGTTGGGAACACTGGTATCTCTCCAAGCCTGAGAATGACACTAGGATCTCAGAACAAACAGAATTCTGAAGGAAGAAGATAGTTTAGCTCTTGCGGCAGAATATAGTTCACACGGAATGAATCTGCTTTTAATGGTTCTGAAATAGCTAACTACTCTAGAAAACTTGGCTATCAAGACTCTGATCAAGACATTAATATGCTGGGTGACTTTGGGCAAGCTTTTGAAACTATAGGAGCCATTATGTTTTGAGGCTACAAATGTAGAGTCTCCCACTCATCATGAAAAATTTGATTTTACTCTGAAAACAATGGTTAAAAGGAATATACCATATCTAAATATGGAGAGGGGCATGAAATCAATTTTATTATGTGGATTTGCTGAATCATATTATATACATAAGCCTGTTTGAAAATGCAACTGGAACACTGTTCACTGCTTGAAATTAGGGCTTATTGTGATAATTCAGGATAGGCCCATTGTCACTAAAGATGACTGTGGGCACATAATGAAGTGAAATGCGCTGGTTGATAGGTAGGTGGAAGTGACGTATGACAGCTAATAAGACAATAGAATGTGTAATTGGAAAATGTACTACCCTGGTAACTAAATTATATCACCCTCCATAATTAAGGGACCAAGACTGTACATCAATAGTGAGTCTTCCAACACAATTCCTGCATAAATACAGTGAGAGAAGTAGGAGCCCAGCAAAATGTTGACAAACACGTGCTAAAAGAACAAACAAAAGCATAGGTAAAAGGCTACTTTCTTGTACAAAATGACTTCATTTTCCTAATGTTCTCTCCAATGAAGAGTAGTCTCTTTGGTTTCATTTGACATTTTTACCTTTTTCTTTACAGGGAGAGGTATTTCTCCTCCTCAAAAGACTGAATGTTCCTTGAGAATATTTCTCCTCTATAAGCACATATCAGCATCTAACAAATGACATACTTTGCTTATTTTATTTCCTGTCTCTTCCCACTAGTGTGTAAATCACAGGAAGCAAAGATCTTTGTGTATTTTCTCATCTCTGTGTCTCTAGTGCCAAAAAGAGTGTCAGATACATAGTATGTGCTCAATAAATAATTTTACACTATCTCTCTAAATCTTTAAACTTAAGAATTTATGTGAAAAGAATAAGATTTCTGCCTCAAAGCTATTTTGAAACAACCTGCTCCTTCTTTTTTCTGCCCCTGTAAAGTGAGCTGCTCTTGACCAGCTACCTCATTCTCTCTATCTAAAGCTATGTTTTACTCATTGCAATTCAGTCAGCTTTCTCAAATGTGACTTACAATGTCAAGGGGTCTTTTTGTGGTCAATACCCTATGTAACCTCTCTGCCACATATAACCCTGATGATTACTGCCTCCCTCTTGAAATTTCCTTTATTTCTTGTTCTCTGGCTCTGCATTATCATGTTTCTTTCCTATTTCTTCAAAGGATCTCTCCCCCATCTCCGTAAGCCAAATTGTGTGTATTTAATGATGAGTTGCATGTGTGGTGGGGTGGAAGTGGTGGAGTTTGCTCTCCTTTTTAGGTCTCCCAGTCTTCTTTCTTCCAAGTTCTCTTCCTCTACCTTTAGATACAATAAAAAGGGATATAGATATGTAGGTAGACAGACAGATAGATTTAATTTTCCACCACTTTTGTTATCTGTTTGGAGGGATATGTCTGACAGATAGTTGACTGTTCATATGAAAGTGTACCATTGATAGACTATAGCCCTTGTAGTATTTGTACTGTTTGATTAAGAGTATTAAGATACTTGATATCTCACTGTTTTTTAAATCTCTTGCCAATTCAAGAGCAGAATCCAAACACCGTTAAACTGATGCACCCAAACTCTCACAGTTAATAGATAGTAGGAAAAAGTCTTTGTTTGAGCATACAAAACTATGGTGCTATTAAACATTCAAATTAATGTACTTTCCTAGTTCTGACAACCTGTTCAACAGTACACCTTCTGATTATGGTGGTTCCTATATAGATCTGCCTATAGGAAGAGGATGGGTCATTTAAGCCAATAGAAGTAATCCTTTTTGTGTGTGATATCTATGGTTCTCACTGAAAACTGAGAATTCTATTTCCTTCATCAGATTCTGTGAACTTCGATAGTACAACCCTCTCCCTAAGAGACAGATGCATTCTATAAGTGCTAATGATATAAACACTTAAAGCCACAAGTGTGGTAACTTTCCAAAATAAGAAGGAATTTTCAATGCTTCTTGATAATGCAAACTGACAAAGCAAACAAACATCATCATCTCTAGATTTTCACAACTAAGATCAATAATTGTGTAGATTTAACAGGAGATGATTAGAAATTAACAAAGTGTATTTTGCATAACATATAACAGTTTGAGAAGATTAAAGTCTATTCTTTGTTTTAGATTACCTTATTGCTTCATGATAGAGTAGGAAATGGCAACCCACTCCAGTATTCTTACCTGGAAATTTCTATGGAGGAACCTGGTGGGATATCGTCCATGGGGTTGCAAAAATGTGGACATGACTGAATTACAGAGTACTGAGCAGATTGCCTAAAGGATGGGCTTCCCAGGTAGTGCAATGGTAAAGAATTCACCTGCCAGTGCAGGAGATGCAAGAGAGGCAGGTCTGATCCTAGGTCAGGAAGATCTCATAGAGAAGGAAATGGAAACTCACTTCAGTATTCTTGACCGGAAAATTCCATGGACAGAGGAGCCTGTCCAGCCACAGTCCATGGGGTCACAAAGAGTCAGACACAATGGAGCCATAAGCATGACTGCCTAAATGACCCCTTTAATGATAAGTTTTCTAAGGTATATATATTTTATTAACATGTTAGTAAATTATATTTTTAATTATAAATATTTATTTTTAATTAAAATATGTTCCCTGAATCCCTGCTAGGTCACAGTCATCTTTGAAGCCTTTCACTGAGACAGTCACTAAATTTCAGCACACACAGGCATCATGTTGGTAAAATAATTTCTTGATACCCATAATATATATATATTTAAACAAAGTATGTCACCAGAATACAATCCCCAGACTGCTGTGAACTACTTGATAAAGACTTACGTATTCTTCTAATTCATTAAAACCATGCTAGCACTTTTGGTGCTGATCAAAATGGAGTAAACCTACTATTCCTATCACTCCCACTGATTGCAAACAAAAGTTCTAGACAACATTTTGTGGCATATCCAAGAAATCATCATGAGACTTGTATTTAGGAGATTTTCACCATACATTTTTTTCTAGGGGTTTTAGAGTTTAAAGTCTTACATTTCCTTTTAATACAGTTTGAGACCATATTTTGTGTGTATTGTAAAATATGGTCCCAATTTTAATCTTTATATCTGGATATTCAGTTTTCTCAATATCATTTATTAAAAAGACTATCTTTTCCCCATTATGTATGTATTCCTGATACCCTTGTTGAAAATTAGTTGATCATGTGTGCTTTGGTTTATTTCTGGACTCTCTGGTCTATATGGGAGAAGCAAATGGAAACTCACTCCAGTATTCTTGCCTGGGAAATCCGATGGACAGAGGGGCCTGGCAGGCTACAGTCCATGGGGTGGTGAAAGAGCTGAACACAACTTAGCAACTAACAACAACCACAAAATGTATCCATACAAATATCATACTGTTTTGATTACAGTAGCTTTGTGGTTTATAATTTGAAATAAGGTGTGATACCCTCAATTCTATTCTTCTTTCTTAAGATTGTTTTGAATGTTTGGGACCTTTTGTGGTTCCACACTAATTTTATAATCACTTTTTCTATTTCCATGAAATTGCCACTTAAATTTTGAAAGGGATTGCTTTGTTGTGGTTGTTCAGGCACTAAGTTGTGTTTGTCTATTTGTGACCCCATAAACTGGAAGATGTCAGGCTTCCCTGTCCTTCACTATCTCCCTGAGTTTGATTAAACTCATGAACATTGAGTCAGTGGTGCTATCTAACCATTTCATCCTCTGCACCACCCCACTGCCTCTTGCCTTATCCTTTTCAGCATCAGGGTCTTTTCCAGTGAGTCAGCTCTTTGCATTGGGTAGCCAAAGTAATGGAGCTTCAGCTTCAGCATCAGTCCTTCCAATGAATATTCAGGGTAGATTTCGTTTAGGATTGATTGGCTTGACCTTCTTTCAGTCCAAGGGACTCTCAAAAGTCTTCTCCAGAACTACAGTTCAAAAGCATCAATTCTTCAGTGCTCAGCCTTCTTTATGGTCCAAGTCTCACATCCATACATGACTACTGGAAAAATCATAGCTTTGACTATATGAATCTTTGTCAGCAAAGTAATGTCTCTGCTTTTTAATATGTTGTTGAGATTGGTCATAGCTTTCCTTCCAAGAAGCAAGCTTTTTATATTTCCTAGCTATAGTCAGCATCCGCTGTGATTTTGGAACCCAAGAAAATAAAATCTGTCACAGTTTCCACTTTTTCCCCACCTATTTGCCATGAAGTAACGGGACCACAGGCCATTATCTTCATTTTTTGAATGTTGAGTTTTAAGCCAGCTTTTTTACTCTCCTTTTTCACCATTATCAAGAGGCTCTTTAGTTCCTGTTTGATTTCTGCCATTAAAATGGTATTATTTGCATACCTGAGGCTGTTGATATTTCTCCTGGTAATCTTGATTCCAGCTTGTGCTTCATTCAGCCTGGCATTTCATGTGAGGAGCTCTGCCTATATATTAAATAAGCAGGGTGACAATATACAGCCTTGACATACTCCTTTCCCAGTTTGGAACCAGTCCATTGTTCCATGTCTGGTTCTAGCTGTTGCTTCTTGACCTGAATACAGATTTCTCAGGAGGCAGGTAAGGTGGTCTGATATTCCCATCTCTTGAAGAATTTTCCACAGTTTGTTGTGATCCACACAGTCAAAGGCTTTAGTGTAGTCAATGAAGCTGTAGTAGATTTTAGATCTGCATATTAGTTTGCTAGTATTTTATTGGAAATTTTTGCATCCATGTTCTTCAGATATATTGGCCCGTAGTATTCTTTTCTTGCAGTGTCTTTGTCTGGCATTGGAATCAGTAAAATGCTTGTCTTATAAAATTAATTTAAAAGTATTCTTTCTAGTCCTATTCTTTGGAAGAGTTTAAGAGGATTGGAATTAATAATTCTTTGAATGTTTGCTAGAATTCACCAATGAAGCCATCTGATTCTGGGCATTTCTTTGTTGGAAAATTTTTTTGAAATTATTTTACTTCAATCTTCATTTTTAAGATTGGTTTATTGAGATTTTCTATTTCTTTTTCATTTAGTCTTGGCAAGTTTTATGTTTCTANATATATAGTTAGGTTGTTTGTCTGATATCTTTCTTCCTTTTTATGTAAGCTTTCTCAAAGGGAGCATTTTTTTAAACAATATGGGAATAATTTTCTACCATCCCTTCCACTTCCAGATATCAAGAAACAAGGAGAAAGTATGAAATGAGAACAGACAATCCTCTGTTTAGAACAGCACATTAATGACTCTAGATACACTAAACCTAGAAATAAAGATTTGGTGCCTATAGAGATCTTTAGAAACAGCAATTTGTAAGGCTGGTCATTCAAAATGGGAGTCAGAGAAAAAGCCCCATTCACAGAGAATTTGGACATAAATCTCCAATATCAAGGTATGGGGAGCACCTGAGTTTGATTGTTTAATGGCCACAAATACTTCCAAATCTATTGTGTGCAACTCTTTGCAAGGTGACCTTGGCATGCCTCCTATCCACACTTAGAATCTATTTCTCTATCCCTTTGAGTTGGCTTTCTGACTTGCTTTGTCCAGTAAAATATGGCAGAAATCACTTTGTGCAAGTTTTGGAGCTTTGAGTGCATGCATCTTCCATGTTCAATATATTGGAACATAGCCTTGATAATGTCACAGAGGAAGCCAGTCTTGCCTACTGGAGGATAAGAAGCTTATTGGAAGAGGATAAGGATGTTTTAGACAATAGTCAGAGCCAACATATTCAGCTCAGTTCAGTTCAGTTGCTCAGTTGTGTCCGACTCTTTGCAACCCCATGAATCACAGCATGCCAGGCCTCCCTGTTCATCACCAACTCCCAGAGTTCACTCAGACTCACGTCCATTGAGTCCATGATGCCATCCAGCCATCTCATCCTCTGTCGTCCCCTTCTCCTGCCCCCAATCCCTCCCAGCATCAGAGTCTTTTCCAATGAGTCAACTCTTTGCATGAGGTGGCCAAAGTACTTGAGCTTTAGCTCAGCATCATTCCCTCCAAAGAAATCCCAGGGTTGATCTCCTTCAGAATGGACTGGTTGGATCTCCTTGCAGTCCAAGGGACTCTCAAGAGTCTTCTGCCACACCACAGTTCAAAAGCATCAATTCTTTGGTGCTCAGCCTTCTTCACAGTCCAACTCTCACATCCATACATGACTACTGGAAAAACCATAGCCTTGACTAGACAGAACTTAGTTGGCAAAGTAATGTCTCTGCTTTTGAATATGCTGTCTAGGTTGGTCATAACATTTCTTCCAAGGAGTAAGCGTCTTTTAATTTCATGGCTGCAGTCACCATCTGCAGTGACCTTGGAGCCCCCAAAAATAAAGTCTGACACTGTTTCCACTGTTTCCCCATCTATTTGCCATGAAGTGATGGGACCAGTTGCCATGATCTTCGTTTTCTGAATGTTGAGCTATAAGCCAACTTTTTCACTCTCCTCTTTCACTTTCATCAAGAGGCTTTTTAGTTCCTCTTCACTTTTATGAGGGTGGTGTCATCTGCATATCTGAGGTGACTGATATTTCTCCTGGCAATCTTGATTCCAGCTTGTGCTTCTTCCAGCCCAGCGTTTCTCATGATGTACTCTGCATAGAAGTTAAATATTAGTGAGTCCTTACTAGAATTTTCTACCCAGCCAACCTCCCAGCTATATGCAATTATATGAGTGGATCTAGGCTAAAACCAGCAGGGCAGCCATTCGTCGAATTCACTGAGAAACCATCGTTTCTCTGTTTCTCTGTTTTCTTAATATGAAAAACAGTTAACTGAGTTTCAAAACACTTTGTTTGGGGGTTCTTTGTTATACTGAAAAAGACAACTGATAGATCATAGTAAAACAGAAATATTTAAATTTTTTGAAGTGAACAAAAATTGCAAAAGCCCACTTGTGATCTCTGAAACTCTATTTCCTAAACACTGAAGGCTTAGATATTGGATATTGAATAAAATCAGGAAAATCAAATAGAAGAAATAAAGATGATACAGGCAGGGTAAGAAAGAATGAGCACAGACAAGAGAAACAAGATAAGGAAATAAGAAGGATCCTTCTTTCACTTATTTTTCTTTTCAGAATAAGTAGTTCTGTGTTCCTCTCTAAATCTTTCAAGATTTTCTTCTATTGGGGATACATTTAATGTGTTCATCTAGAGGAGTAGAAATAGATAATAAATTCTTAGAGGAAGGAAAATAAAAAAGGAAACCAACACTCAGTGAGCATTTACTATATAACAGAAACTTGTTATTGATTAATATCATTGAATCATCACAACATCCCTGTGCCATGCATATTTTTCCTTATTTCACGGAAGAAGAAACTGCAGCTCAGGGAGATTAAGTCACTCTCTCAAGTTCACTGATCTAGTAAGTGGTATTGTTTTATTTGTTTCTGTTCCAAAACCCACACCATTTCGACATCCACAAGCTAGCTCCCAGACTTTACTGTATTCATTTTGCTATCAGCAATGCTTAGTTTGTTTCCTAGAACAATCTAGGTACTCAAAAGGCTCTCTTTGAGGATATTCAGGGGAATAAATCTCTCACGACAGGAATTTCATTAATCTTTTTACTCTAGCGTTATTAACATAAATAGTTCTTTGTACACAGCTTGCTTCCTTTATGTGTTCATTAACTCACAACTGAGACATTCATTACTTCATTTAACAAATAGGTACTGAGTACCTCATAAGTGCAGCTTTCTGGGCCTAGAAACCCAGTGATGAGTGGACACACACACACACTCTCATAATTTCAGAGGTTCTGACTTCCTAATGATGAGTTTTGGTTACTTCTGCGTCTTCCCCAGAGATACTGATGGGTGGTAGAGTCAGTTCTTTACATCACTAGCTAAGTTGGTTTCTCATTTGTTTCTCTTCTTAGCGTCCTGATAACACAATGAAGGTAAATAACATGATACTATAATGATACACATTTCTTTGATCCTCCTCAGTAAGTAACAATGGAGTGCCTCTTTCCAGGATTTGACCCCTTGTTTACCTTTAGGGGTCACAATGCTTAAAAAATATATTTGCTACCTGTGGAGAACTTACATTTAGTCTGGTTATAATGATTTTAACATAATCTTAAAAACAGCAATTATTCTATCACGTATATCAAAGCCCCTGGCACTTTAACTTAATTGCAATGTGCATCTAAGTCAGACCACAGTCTCCTAAAGTTTCTATGGCAAATTTGTCAAAAGTTGGAGAGTGTCATTTATTCCCAGCTGTTTCTAAGGTTCACAACTTCCACCCCCCATACGTTGTCTGCGATTCTTGGCTGAGAGAGCTGTTTGTTTCTTTATTTAGCAAAAACTAGCACAGCTCTGCTTAGCAGAGGGACAAGCTGGAATTTGCAAGTCTCTGTGATATCACTCAGGCAATTGCCAACTTGTCACAGGTGTACACAACAAGAGCAGTGGGAAGGAGAAATCTATGGACTCATGTGGACCTGGATGCTGGGGCTCCATCCAACATATCCCACACTTGTTCCTGCATCTGTTAGGGAAAATCAGCTTTTAGTGATGGGCAGAGGTGAGGGGTACAGGTCCTACTTGCAGCTTATAAGATGTTCTGAGTCAGCAGTTATAAACAGAGCTGTTGACAGAATGCTGCCTGATCATTAAGCCATGAAGAAGGGAATGGCAAGAATAACTGGGAAAAGAAAGAAATACAAAACAGTGAGTTTTCTGAGAAGTAGTGAATAAATTGAGAGATTAGTTTTATTTTTAAAAGCTGCTGAGTTGGTCTCACTTCTTTGCTAAGTCTCTTGATTTTTTTCCCCCAGAAGACTTGAATACCTGACCTGAAAGGTATTCAGGGGGAAATGCTGAGGGTCAGCATACCGACAGGTGGGCAGATAGGTGGCTGAACAGGTACGGCATTTTGGTCTCAGGTCAGCTTTCTATGGGACTGAATTGAATAATATCACCTCTCACTTTTTTTTTTCTTCCCCCTCATTGATCAAGCTGCTTTTGAGAAAAGTGATACTTTGCATATCTGGCTAAGTGCTGTTAACAGCCTCTGCCTGTGGTTTGTTAAAATTAAAAAAAAAAAAAAAAAGTGTGATCTTGCCGGAGAAGTAATTTGCTTCTCTCCAACCAATGATGGCTTGTACTTTATGCAAATTGGTATCTAGGGACAACAAATCCCATTTAATACATATGCATAGTTCATAAAAAAAACGACGTGAGAGAAAGAGGAAAAAAAGATAAAGCAACCGAGTCAGCAAAAGAACAGGTTCCGAGGAAATTTATTGTCCCAAATTGGACATTTGTAACAGATGATGTGAACAAGTGTTAACTTTGTTTTCAGCAGCTCTTCACGTACATTCACTAGACATCACACAGATTATGTTTTAAGGATCTGAACTGTAATAAAAAAAAGTGTCTATGGGCTTTAGAGTGTTGTGTTCCATATGGTTAGGGAAGTACGGAGTTATTGCGACAAGCATCTTGTGAAGCTCATTACGCGCGGTGGTGTTAGATGCGAATTGCCGCGCATAGCTATAGGGTAAGTACATGACATCCCACAGTCAGCAGATAGCAACTGGAAATGAAAGATATGAAGGAACAGAGTACAGCTTCAGGGAACATGTTAGACACAACATCTGCTGGTATCAGAACACTGCATTATCAGATCATTGTGGCCATGAATTTTTTATAAAGATACTTGTTTCCCCCCCAAATTGCAACTTTGAAAGTGACATTTTGTACAAAAAGTTTTTGATTGAAGTGTGATGTCAGGAGGAAGTCCAGTGAAGTGATTCATTGCGGAGAGAACCCACACTGGCTGCCCAAGAAAACTTCTTTCTGCAAATGAGGACGATGCCTACTCACAAAATCCATGCTGTAGTGCATGTACATGGGAATGCACAAACAAGAAAGTTTTCTAAGCAGAAACATGATGGAGGTGCTTTGGCCTTTCTTACCACTCACTGTGGGGAATGGTCCATATTCTAGACAACCATTTAACATTCTCTTTCTCATGTGGACAGAGTGTCGGTTACCAGCTCCCATTAAGTAAGGAGGTCATATTCCATCCACTCGCCTCTGTGCTCTGCTTGTTAATGGCAGCCATTAACAAGCCATTCCTTGTCCCAAATCTTGCCATTTCTGCTCTTGTAAGATATTCCCTCATTTCAGGAAACATGCATAGATGAAAAACTAGCAAAGTTCTGATCTTTAGGAGTAGGGTGTGCATTAGTGCCCCTAGTCCTAGGGAGAGGGTAAGATGAGGGCCTGAAGGGAAGGAATGAGTAAGTAGACGGTACTTGCCTTGAAAAGAGTCAAGGATCCTGACACTTCGGTCCCATTACAGGAAGTCACCTATTTCATCTTGGGAGATAACAATGTGCTTCTAAAGCACTATGGCTCATGGAAGAACCAGACTATCTACATTCATGTTTCTGTTAATGTAGCTCTGGGAAAAGGCATAATTTCACTGATTCAGACTACCCAAGTTATGGGGTAGAGGGATAAACATATTTCTTTTCAAAAGCTAAACAAAAGAGGGAACAGAATTCAAAGACAAGTGGTCAGTCCCTGGAATGGATTCTGAAGAACCGAGGGGATGTCTTTTTCTCCACTGTGCAAACTATATTCAATTTGACTTTTTTTTTTTTTTTCCAGTAAACCACTGGGTTCCTCTTCTAGCCTGTTTAGTGTAGTGACACTGGATGAGATTAGTGAGAGGCTGGGAAACTCTCAAAAGCCAAATACATTCATAGGAGTAGATATGCAAGAATATCTGTAGAGTAATTGGCAATAGTTTCAGATATGGGAGAAATATGTAAAGGTACTTATGAGTGACTAAACACCAGCTACAGAGTCTGATACTTCAGTTTCACCTCTGTGCAGTTTGCTCATCATCCTATCACTTTTTCCCTTTCTCTTTTCTTCTTGTTTCTTATTTTTCCTGTTTCATTTTTTTTTTAAACCAAATTTTAGGTAGGAAAGAGAGTTCCTCTTTTCTTCATAATTCCTGTTCTGTATTTCTTTATGGAAGAGAGAAAAGCAACCTAGACAGCATATTAAAAACCAGAGACATTATTTTGCCCACAAAGGTCCATCTAGTCAAAGCTATGGATTTTCCAGTAGTCATGTATGGATGTAAGAGCTGGACTGTAAAGAAAGCTGAGTGCCAAAGAATTGATGCTTTTGAACTGTGTTGTTGGAGAAGACTTGAGAGTCCCTTGGACTGCAAGGAGATCAAACCAGTCAATTTTAAAGGAATTGAATATTCCTTGCAAGGAATATTCAGTCCTGAATATTCATTGGAAGGACTGATACTGAAGCTGAAATTCCAATACTTTGGCCACCTGATGCGAAGAATTGACTCATTTGAAAAGACCCTGATGCTGGGAGAGATTGAAGGTGGGAGGAGAAGTGGATGACCAAGGAAGAGATGATTGGATGGCATTACCGACTCGATGGACATGAGTTTGAATAGGCTCCGGGAACTGGAGATGGACAGGGAAGCCTGGTGTGCTGCAGTCCTGTTTGCAAAGAGTTGGACATGACTGGACTGAATTGAACTGATTGATATACAAAAAAACCCGCTGGGAAAAGGACTTATTCTCTACTATTCTCTGTGAGAGTTTGAATGAAGAATCAATAAACACGGGAGGGCCTGAAAAATCATCTGTTCATTGATCCACCAAATATTTCTTGAGTACTAGTTACCATGAACGACCCTTCTGCTAAAAACAAGTGAATTGTTTTATATCTATATTCATTTTGAAAAATATTTACAAGCAGTAAATTAGTAAGTAAAATTCAGAAGAAAGGAAGAACAATGAGAGTTAAGTAACCCTGAATCTGTCTTTGTCTTGAGAACATTTGCTGCTCTAAGTAAATTTGGCTTTTGCTTTCTTGATCTTTGAGGGAATGGGGAAAGCAAAGTCTAGGGGTCACTCAGAGTGGGAAATGTAATATAAGACACACCTGCATAGAACCAATCCCTCTGAGGGCCACATATTCAATGTAACATAAAGCACAAGTAAACACATCTCAGTAAAAAGCCCACTGTTGGCCCAAAATCCTTGCAAAAAGAAGGCAAGTAAAATTGCACCTCTGGAAACTGCATAGAATGGAAGAGGGATATTTTCTACTAAAAGTCCTAACTACAAACCAGTTATAACATGATTATGTCAGTAAAAATTCATATTCATACTACATTGGTGTCCAGAAATGAACACATGCATGCACGCATGCACACGCATGCACACACACACACACACGCACACTATGCATGCACAGAGGCACAAGGACTTAGGTAAAAATTCTAGCCCAGTGGCAGAAACAGGACAGTTTTCTCTAACAGAATGCATCTTTCATATAGGTCTCTAAGACATCCTGACAAATAAACTATTAAGAAATATGTACAAAAGGCACAAGAAAATAAGATACCGTAAGTGAGAATCATTAAAATTTTTGGACAATGTAATCAGGTAAAGTCTTCAAAGAGCAAATCAGATATTGAATATAAAATAATTTTTTGTAATAAAAATCTAAGAAAGAAAATAGGAGACTGACATTATCAAAAAGGTAAATATTATAAAAATATCACAGCATATTTGAACAGGAAACAAATTGAACTTAACATAAAGGAAAAAAAATTGTAAGCTGGAAGGCATAGCTGAATAGAAGCAAAGAGATGCAAAGCATTTAAAAAGTTAAATCAAAATGAGGGAGCAAAAAGTTCTAAAACATGCCTAATTAACAAGAGGGAAGGGGGCTCAAGCAGTATTCAAAACCATAGTTTTTTTAGAATTTTCAAGAACATATTTTCAAAATTCTCATATTCATGACCAGATGAATCCTAGCCAGAAAAATATGTACCTAGTTATATGAAACTCAAGAGCAAAAAACATAAATATATTAAAATACCAAGAGAAACATTAGAACCTTCAATGGTTTAATGAACCGACAGCAAACTTCTCAACAGTGACAATGAAAACCAGAATACAGTGTGATGATATCTTCAGTGTGCTCAGAGAAAATAACTTTTAACCATGATTTTTTGCTAATCAAAATAATTTTCATTTTTTTTAGCTTTGAGATATGATTGACGTATAATGTTGTATAAGTTTAAAGTATACAATGTGGTGATTTGATATATGTATATATTGTGAAATGATTACCACATTTAAGTTAGTTAACATATCCATTACCTTACCTAGTTACAATTTTTGTGTACGTGTTGAGAATTTTTGAGATGTACTCTCCGAGCAACTTTCATATATATAGCACAGTATTGTTAGCTATAGTCACTGTGTTGTACATTATATCCCCAGAACCTATTTATGTAATACCTAGAAGTTTGTGCCTTCACCCATTCTTCCACCATGCTCCTCTGGTACCTAACAGCCACCAATCTACTCTATTTCTACGAGCTGAGTTTTTTAGATTCCACATGTAAGTGAGATCATATAGTATTTGTCTTTCTATCCACTGATAGACATATCAGTTATTTCCTTGTCTTAGCTATTGAAATAGTGTTGTGATGAACATGGAGGTATAGATATCTGTTCATGGTAGTGATTTCAGTTCAGTTCAGTCACTCAGTGGATAGTGATTCAATTTCCTTCAAATACGTAATTTCAGAAATGAAATTGCTAGATTATGTTATAGTTCTATGTTTAATTTTTTGAGGAATCTCTATACTGTTTTCCATAATGGCTATAACAGTTTACACTCCCACCAAATGTTATTTCCATTTTAAGGTATTATCAACCAATTTCTATTTTAGTAAACTTTTTCCCTAGGAACATTAAATTTTATACATATCCTTTAGAATCTCTAGGGTGGGTGATCATATAGTTTTTATTATATATTAATTTGACAAATTATATGAGTAGATTTTTTGATATAAAGGACTGTTTTCCTAGCATAAGATCCACTTAGTTAGACAGTATTCTTTTTGAATTTTATTCCGCAGTCTTTACTGTGAGATTTTATTTAGGATCTTTGCATTGATATTCATGAAATATTGGTTTGGAGTTTCCTTTTTACATGAAATCATTTTCAGTTTTTGGTATTAATATTATATTCAATACATATGAAGAATGTGGAAATATTGGAGTTATCCACTCCTGAAAGCTTTTACTTGTGAACATGTCTAGACTTGGTACTTTATGGAGAGCAATAACGTGAGAACTATGTGGCTTGGACAAATGTGGAAAGAAGACAGACTTTTCATTTTTGTTTTTTAACAGCTTTGTTGAGCTAAAATGTACATGTATATATCATAATGTTCACTCACTTCCTGTGTGCAATTCAATTCAACATTTAGAGTTGTGCAACCATCTTCATAATCTAATTGTAGAATATTTTCATTATTCCCTCCCCTTCAAAAAACTCAAACCAATTAGTAGTCACTACTCCATTCCACCTTTTGCCCCTACAACCAGTCATGGACAACCACGTATCTAATTTCTGTCTCTTTAGATGTGCCTATACTGGACATTAAAAAAAAAATGTTTCATACAACATGTAGTGCTTCCTTCATAGCACAATGCTTTTGAGGTTTGTCCATGTTGTAGCCTTAATCAGTACTTCATTTCTTAATATTCCAAATTATATCATACTGTATAGATATATCACATTTTATTTATCCAGTCAGTAGTTGATGGGCATTTGAATTGTTTCTACTTGTTTCCACTTTTGACTATCATGAGTAATATTATTGTAAATATTTGTGTACAAACTTCTTGTGGACATATGTTTTCAATTTTCCTTAGGTGTACACTTAGGCAGGTATGGAGAATTTGTAAGCCTTGGTGGACATTCAGTTAGAAACTTAAAAGTTGAGGTACTCCGGGGAAGGGCTAAATAATTGGGAGCTATTTAAAATCAAAAGGTTTTTGACAATACATAGGAAGACATCAGATGGATTACATGGGCTATATTGTAACTCTATGTTTAACTTTCTGAGGAACTCCTGAACTATTTTCCAAAGCAGCTGCACCATTTTGTATTCCCTTTTGTATTCAGCAGTGTTTGAGGGTTTTCTGAGTTCCTCAAATCCTCATCAATACTTGTTGTTCATCACTTTGATTACATCCATTCTGATGGGTATGAAGTAGCATCTCAATGTGGATTTGATTTGCCATTTCCTTAATAACTAACGACATTAAGCATTTCTTCATGTGTTTATTACCATTCATATATCTTCTATGAAAATAGTCATTTAATTCAACATCATAACGGTTTACTCCTATATTTCTTCTAAAAGCTTTATAGTTTTAACTCATTTTATTTCTATGACCCATTCTGAGTTAATTTTTATGTAATGATGTGACATAGTGGTTCAAATTTATTCTTTTGCAAATTTACCTAGATTTATTCATTTGTCCCAGATATAAACTTTTGAAATTTTGTTTGTATTTAACTGTGTAAATGTATTCACAAAAATACTTGGATAAGTTAAGAGAAAAAAGGAAAATCTTTCACAAAACAAAATAGAGAATTTCATTATTATAGGGAATAGATATGACATGTTTTTCCAAAAGCAGATGTCATTTTATTCTTTCTTCAAATTCCCCAAACTGTCCATTACAGAAAGAGTTATCCAATAAGGTAATTTTTGAAAATAGCTCACAATATGTACAATAGGATATCCTACAATCATTAATAAAGGAGATGTTTATACATGCACAAACAGGGAAATGCTCCAGAATATATTGTGATAAAAGTTGCAGAGAAGTGTTTATATCATGCAAATGTCAGTGTGAAAATTATATAATGCATGTATGCAAATGCATAGAACATTTCTGTAAGGACTTACATAGAATAATAGTTATAAAATTAGTAAAGTGCATGCCTTGGATAGAATAATAGATGACTGGGGAGTTGAGAGAGGTGAAAACTTGTTTTACTCAATGCCATTTTGCACTTTGTAGATTGGAAAAATGCATATGTCTTGCATAGTTAAAACTTAATAAAAGTTAATAAACTTGATAGTTATGTCCCACTCTACATCCCCATGGACTGTAGCCCGTTAGACTCCTCTGTCCAAGGAATCTTTCAGAAAAGAGTACTGGAGTGGGTTGCCATTTCCTCCTCCAGGGGAATTTTCCCAACCCCGGGATTGACCCTGCATCTCTTGCATCTCCTAACTTGCAGGTGGATTCTTTACCACTGCACCACCTGGAAAGCCCCCAGATTGGCTTATTAGCTTTATTTAATTTTAATAGAGAACATCTTTCTCAAAGTTTTCTCTGAGTTATTGATTGTATAACTCTAAAATATTTTGTATATACAAATAATTCAGAAAAAGTTATCAGTGCAAATTCCTTGAGCATCCTAACAACTGCAGCCAGAACCCACTCAGTATTGAATAAAACTCAAAAAATACCCAAAGAGATCACATACTCTTCTTAAAGGGAACTTGATGCATCAGCACACACTTGTTCACAATCTCAGAACATTCAAACAAAAACCATACCTTGTGTTTTGAGAGAGGTACAATTTTACAAGCCAAGGAGTCCTGAATTATATTCTTCAAGAAGACAATAATTAAAGTTATGGATTTTATTTGCTTCCTTGAAGGGAAGATATGGGTGTTTGGGAAAGCATTTTCTAACATTCTTTTGAGGCTAATGCCAGAGAGCAAAACCATTTATCCCCAGTACTATGAGTTACACCTAATACTGTCTCTTTTAGTCAGCTGGGCTAATGGACCCACTGATCTGATCTAACACGGCAGCCTCTAATGCTCTCAAACTAGTTTACAAATACTGTCTAAATGTTCTCTCAAACGTGGCCATTTTCCAAGATATCTCTGTTACTCCAAAAGAAAGAATGTGTATATACATATATGTATACATATGTACATTACACACACACACACACACACACATACATAGACATATCTGTATGTGTTTATTACAATGTCTTGATTGCCCCAGACATTTTAATCTATCTCATGTATTGTATACTTGAAAACCACTATTTTTAGTCTGAATTTTAAAGTTTGCAAATTGTAAAGATAAAAGCTTAATGTGAATGAAGAATGCTTGGCTGTATCCTTACATCCTGTTACAAATTTGCTCCAAAGTCCATGTATATAGCAGTGGATATTAACAACAAATAACTAATTCCTTTCAATCAGAAGCCTGAGCTCTTCAAGCACAGGGTGTGAAAACTTAGGCAGTTAGTTTTAAAGAGTCAAAGAAATTTACAAATGCAGTTACCTGTTGTTAAATCCCATAATTGGGAACAAAGAGAGGACTTCTTTACATATTATTCACCCTACTGCTGAGTATGTCCAATCTAAAATCTGTGACTGATGATGTCACCAAAACAAAGGAGTGCATTTAGTCTAATAAGCCAACTTGAAGAGACATTGAAAGGTTGAAATTATGTATGGCAGAAGACAATTATGCAAACCAAATGATTCTTTAATTAGTAATGAGATCCATCATGGGCAAGAGAGAAAGGATTATAGGATGGAAAGCCTTGTGATTTACTCTGTGTGTGTCCATATATGCTTGCAGTATATATATTTTGGGATATAAATGATATATGCATAGTGTGAGTGCCATGGCTTCTGACTGAGTCATGACTGAGCTCATGACTCATTCATCCACTGGGTGGATAAATATCTAGAATGTAAGGATTGTTTCTTAAGTGATAGAATTCATTGCCTAGTGCCTGAAGCCATATGGTTTTCTTATTAGGGAAAAACGGAATTTAACTGATTTGCAATCTATATTCCCTTATTTTCAAATATAACTAGTTGCTTTATACTGGCCTAATTTAATTATTTAAAATATTAAATCAAGCATAGAAGTCCATAAATTTCTTCATGTGTATAAGGCAATACTCATATATCAACATCAATGTAAATGCATAAACTAACAAAATACTATTTGCTGTACTATTAAATGTTTCCCAGTCTTTGGATGATTAACTGATTTTAACCGGCAAAGTTACATTTGTTTCCAAATTTTAGATCTTTTAGATCACAGTGGGTTTCAAACTATGTTTCATAAAACCCACAGCTCAATGTGACTTCTCCTTCTTCCTTCTCCCCTCTTCTTTATTGTGATCACGTGTGGGAGGTAAAGGAAACAAGGAGACAGAGCTCCAGCCCAGAGNTCTTGCCTGGAAAATCCCATGGATGGAGGAGGCTGGTAGGCTGCAGTCCATGGAGTCGTGAAGAGTCAGACACGACTGAACGCTTTCACTTTTACTTTTCACTTTCATGCATTGGAGAAGGAAATGGCAACTCACTCCAGTATCTGTATTTTTCTGTCAGTATCTGTAAAATTACAGATATCTGTAATTTTATATGCTTTCAGAAATCTTTGTAACAGAGGGTTGGACTGAAGGAAGTAGCAAGGAGATTTAATTTTATGCACTTCTATATATTTGGAATTTTAAAATAATAAACATGTTTTATGTATCTGTGTTTCCTCATAAGACTTCATTTTAAAGTGTAAACTAATGAAAAATAAATGAAGTAGTATACTTTTAGGAGCATTCATTGTTGATATTAACTAATTACCAAGATGTAAAATACAAGAAAATAAAGTCAAAATGCATAGTTTAATTAACTTTTTGGCTTTGAAAAAGCAAGTGAAATGACTGTTAGTTTTGATTATAAGCCAGATAGTTTTATGCATTTCTACAGTTACTGCTTACCTATCTGTCAAATGGGACTGTGGATCTCAAGAGGTGACCTTGGGAAAAAAAGAGGATGACTTGGCTCAAATACACCACTGAAACTGGACAAAGTTCAGAATCCATACCAAATGCCAGATGGACTATGGGTCGATAGTGACATCTTCATGTACAAAGGGCAGCACATTAAAGAAGGGGATGAAATAGATGTCTACCTGTGGGAGCTATTGATTGAGTTTAATGCTAGGGCTTTCATCCTGTTATGCTGCATGTAATATGCTGAGGATTTCAGAAAAAAATAATGCATGGGCTGTCCCAAGTACTAGAGGTCAAAAGGGAGTGGATAATAGAATTTGAATAAAAAGGAAAAATTGATTAGCTGATAGTGATTATTAGGCAAGGTTACAGAAGGCTATGTTACAACTAGCAGAGCATTGCTAAAGGACACTCAGCTCTTAATACAAAGCTACCTGAATCAACCTGAAGTATAACATATGAAGATTCAAGTGACCAATGCAAATTTTAATTGAGATTACAAACATTACTTTGCAAAACATGGCTTAAGTTTCCTGAGAGTGTTTATGTAAAACTTCATGTTTTTCTTTCTAAGGTTTCTTACAAAGAGTTCTAAAAAAAATTCTTTTATTTCAGTTTATAGGTCTTCCTTATTTTAATGTTCTCCTCTCTGGTGGAAGAATATTATAAACCAAATTAACTACATTACTAATGCTTTTAATCTGATTTTACTGGTTCCTAGGGCTGATGACTAGGAATCAGCATGTATATCATTAAAAGAAAAGCACAGTTATATAGAAACTAAATTACATATCTAAATAAACACATTTATCCATGTGCCTTATTCAGTATCCCAACTAACCATAGCAGAAAGCCCCGACTATACCTCTTCAAAAATAAAGTAGCTTGAAAACAGTTTCTCTGACCACTGGAATTTTCTTGATATATGAACTGGTGAGAAGAGCCCATAATTTGATGTATTCTTTGTTTATAATTCCTGAATTTTAGGCTGGAACTATATATTTTGGGGGCACTTCATACATTTTTATGACTAATCATATGTAAGAAATAATTGACATTTTTTAATTCACTTAAATCAATTGCTGAGCAATCATGTTGGTTGCTGCAGTCTATTTGATCTGGTAATTCAAGACAAGTGAAGTATTAATACATACTGGCACTGTTGATTGAAAGTCCTCTGTCTGAGGCCATAACTTTGGACCTGGTGATACATGAAGAAAGAAATGGTAGAGCTTAGGCTGAGAATTTTTTTTTTTAAATTTTTATTTTAACTTTAGTTTACTTTACATTACTGTATTGGTTTTGCCAAGCATTGACATGAATTCACCACGAGTGTACAAGCGTTCCCAAACATGAATCCCCTCCCACCTCCCACCCCATGCCCTCCCTCTGGATCCTCTCCTTGCACCAGTCCCAAGCATCCTGCATTCTGCATCTGATATTAGGCTGAGAATTTTTAAAGGAATGATCAAAAGGAGAGGATGGCATAGCCCAAAATGTGAGAACCAGATCCTAAAATCACAGTGGACTTCTGCCTCAACTTACCTTTTCTTATATTTACTTTGCAGTAGTTCCAAATTCTGTGCTATGTCATTCATAAATCATCTCATCATGAATGGCCTTCTCCTCTTCAAATCATCTATCAAATATCTTCATCAACTCAGACACACCAGTGACCTGCCCTGGCCACGTCTTTGTGAGGGATCCTGTTTGTCTCCTTGCCTCTAATTATAGTATTTCCTGAGCTATTCAATAGGCAGCAACTCTTTTCTGGGCCATTGCCCTTCTTGTTACTTGGGGTTATTATTTACATTTTGTGCTGTCATTGACTTTTTTACATTACCTCAAGTACATGAGCTGCTTTTGGAGTGCAACTGATTGTGCTTTTGTCTTTTGTTGCTTTTTTCCCCATCCCCACTTCCCTACCACCACTGAGCCTGTCACAGTGCCTTAGACTAGGAAATCCTCAATATGTAGTTATTGCTCTATAGTTTTAAAACTCTGGTATAGTTGCACCCTTTGAGAACGTCACAGCTTTGTTAAGGCAGGACTTAAGGCAGGACTTTATTTGCACTTTGAAAAGGTTTTACTAATGTTATAAAGGCAAAGGCAAAAGAAGGGGAAACATGTTCATTTAACAATAATTAAATTTTCATAATACTATTTAATCTTCTAGATATGCTTATGAAGACATGGATATTATTATTTTTTTTCCTACTACAGATGAGGAAACCAGGCTGAGAGAGGTCAAGCAATTTGCCTAAACTTCGAATGCTTTTAAGTGGTTGGGCTGATTCAAACCTAGGTTAGTAGCCTCTGGGCCATTTCAACAATAAATAACATTAGAGAGAACTGTATTAACATCCTGTAAAGTAGGACGACCACTAAGGGACTGAGGAGTGAAGAAAGCAAACAGAAATGGGTCATGAATCAGGAAAGGCTTTCAGAATGAGGGAACAGAAAATGGAGGAAAAGAGGGGGAATGCAGCACTAAAAAACAGAGGATCTAGTAAGTGGAGCAAATTAATAAAGAAAAGAAAAGACATTTGCCATTAAGTCTGTAGAAATATTTATAGTTGGTTTCCAGCCTCCTCATATTTTCTATCTAGCCAAACAGCAATAAAGGTATGTGATATATAATATATAACATATATATTAAATTGCTAGGAATCAGATTTCTGATTTGATAACACTTGGTATGAAAATAACAATTATTACTCTTCACTTATCTAGCTCTGAGAGTGTACACAGCACAGTAAAATAAGTAGAATTTATCAGAGCGGGGACAAAATTGGTGCCGCGGGGGCTTTGCAGAGTAGAGGCTCAAGGGGAACCTGCATGACTCGGAAAGTCAAGGCACTGCCATCCCCACACAGGAAGAATCGTCTTCCCCTCCAGCTGCCGCTGGAGATGCGGGGCTCTGCTTTAAGTGGCATTTTTCTTTATGGGAGTACATAGAGATTTTCCTGTTTGTCTTTTAGAAAGATGTTAATTGGGGTCTTTTTCTAATGTTACGTACCCAATATTATTACATGTAAAAAATCCCCAAACGCAAAAAACTGTCTTTTGTGTAGTAGTCAATATTCACTCATGATCCACGGAGACCCAAAATCAGGAACAAAGTAGGGATGGGCAACTTTCTCCTCGGGGACCCAGGAACACAAGTTTGGGGCTCCATAACAAGTAAGTGTATTAGTGACAGTGTATCCATGTGTGCTAGTAAATACAGACACAAATACGCCCTGGTTAGGCATGGGGGCTCTGATATCCAGCAGACAGTAAAAAGACAGCAACTGAGCAAAATGAAGGTCCTTTGCTCAAATCAGAGCAAAGGCTCTCATTCACAGATAGCGAACTTTTATCCTGAAAATGAGCTGAATAAACTTGGTTTTATACTTTGCTAGCTCCAGTGATTTAGCAGAAGCAAATGAGAACTACAAAGAGGAGGCAGAGAGCTGGACAGCAAGGGTGAAGATTGAAACTCTGAAAACTGTGGCCAGGATGTGATGAGGGCACAGAACAGACAATCCTACACCTTAGTGGTCCTTGAGGACATCCATATTTGCATGCGGTTGTAACCCAGAGCGCAGTTTATGCTTGTTTCGGCTGCTATGTTTTATGTTATCCACAGCAAAATAATTATATTTTAATTAAAAAATAAAGTTGATACTGCAGAAACAAACACTGAGTCAACTACTCCAATTGAAACAAAAAATATAATTGGAAANCTTTTATCCTGAAAATGAGCTGAATAAACTTGGTTTTACACTTTGCTAGCTCCAGTGATTTAGCAGAAGCAAATGAGAACTACAAAGAGGAGGCAGAGAGCTGGACAGCAAGGGTGAAGATGAAACTCTGAAAACGGTGGCCAGGATGTGATGAGGGCACAGAACAGACAATCCTACACCTTAGTGGTCCTTGAGGACATCCATATTTGCATGCGATTGTAACCCAGAGCGCAGTTTATGCTTGTTTCGGCTGCTATATTTTATGTTATCCATAGCAAAATAATTATATTTTAATTAAAAAATAAAGTTGATACTGCAGAAACAAACACTGAGTCAACTACTCCAATTGAAAGGAAAAATATAATTGGAAAAAATAATTTAAAAATAGAGAACTCATGATGAAAGATAAAAGCAATAACTGGACTAATGCTTAAATAACCACTATTAGTCATGAAAATTTAAGTCATATGTAAAACAAAAATTCTTAAATTGAGACATAACACAAAATACTAATGATCAATGTGGGGGAAAATCAGGTTATTTCAAATAATTTATGAGATGGACAAGGTTAGAGAGAAAGTAAACTAAAGTGATGTTAAAGTTTAACATTGGTTTAACATGTCATTGGTTTGCCATTGAATAGGTATTTATTGAGCCACTATTATGTCTCGGAACCTATACTAGCTGCTAGCTGTGCTGTGCTCAATCTTGTCTAACTCTGTGACTCTATAGACTGTAGCCCACAGTCTGCTCTGTTCTTGTGATTTCCCAGGCAAGAATACTGGAGTGGGTGCTATTTCCTACTCCAGGGGATCTTCCTGACCCAAGGATTGAAGCTGCATCTCCTACATTGGCGGGCACATTTTTTACCACTGCTCCACTGGGGAAGTACTTTACTAGCTGCTACTTCAGTTCAGTTCAGTTGCTCAGTCGTGTCCGATACTTTGTGGCCCCATGCATTGCAGCACAGCAGGCTTCCCTGTCTATCACCAACTCCTGGAACGTGCTCAAACTCATGTCCATTGAATCAGCGATGCCATCCAACCATCTCATCCTCTATCATCCCCTTCTCTTCCTTCCTTCAATCTTTCCAAGAATCAGGGTTTTTTCCAATGAGTCAGTTCTTCACATCAGGTGGCCAAAGTATTAGAATTTCAGCTTCAGCATCAGTCCTTCCAATGAGTATTCAGGACTGATTTCCTTTAGGATGGACTGGTTGGATCTCTGTGCAGTCCAAGGGACTCTCAAGATTCTTCTCCAATACCACAGTTCAAAAGCATCAATTCTTTGGCACTCAACTTTCTTTATAGTCAAACTCTCACATCCATACATGACTACTGGAAAAACTATAGCTTTGACTAGATGGACCTTTGTGGGCAAAGTAATGTCTCTAGTTTTTAATATGCTGTCTAGGTTGGTCATAGATTTTCTTTCAAGGAGTGAGCGTCTTTTAATTTCTGCAGTGAACATCTGTAGTTACTTTGGAGCCCCCCCAAAATAAAGTCTGTCACTTGTTTCCCCATCTATTTGCCATGAAGTAATGGGACCAGATGCCATGATCTTAGTTTTCTGAATGTTGAGTCTTAAGCCAACTTTTTCAGTCTCCTCTTTCATTTTCATCAAGAGGCTCTTTAGTTCTTCAATTTCTGCCATACTAGCTGCTAAGGTTTTAGCAAAAAAAAAGGGGCAAACTAACTTATCCATAAATTATAATCCAGCATATAAACAGACAATAAATATGTGTACAAATATATAACATAATTTCTGGTTGTGATACATGCAACAAAGAATAAACAGGGTAAGAGTGTCAGGGGAGGGTCAAGGGGAGGGATTGCTACTACTTTAGATATGGTGTCCTTGGAAAAAGATCAATCACATTTCCACAGAGTCTTGTAGCTCAGTCAGTAAAGAGTTTGCCTGCGATGCAGGGGACCGGGTTCGATTGATGGGTCAGGAAGATCCCCTCGAGAAGGTAATGGCAACCCACTCCAGTATTCTTGCCTGCCTGGAGAATCCCACAGACAGAGGAGTCTGGCAGGCCCCAGTCCATGGGGTTGCAAGAGTTGGACATGACCTGAAAACAATAAGACCATTTAGAGGAACAGCCTTCCAGGAAAATGCTAGGTGAATGCAAAGGCCCTCATGCAGCATTGGCTTTGGTATATTTGAGAAACAGTAAGAAACAGGAAACATTTCCCTGGTGGCTCAGCATTAAAGAATCAGCCTGCTATGCAGGAGACATGAGTCCAATTCCTGGATCAGGAAGCTCCCTGAAGAAAGAAATGGCAACTCACTCTAGTATTCTTGCCTGGGAAATCCTATGCACAGAGGAGCCTGGCAGGTGACAGTCCAGGGGGTTACAAAAGAGTCAGTGGCTTAGCAACTAAGCCACTACCTCAAGGAAAAGGAGTGAGAAAAGGTAGATGAATTTGAAGACACAGGCAGGATTCTAGAGGAACAGAAGCTAATGTTGAGCTGGATGTGGAATCGAAGAATTTAGGATCCCCCCACCCACTCTCTGCCTATTACTCTGACATTGACACTTGGATAAATGGTAGAGCCAATTACTGTGATGGGCAAGCTGGAAAAGATGCAAATGTGTGAGAGAGTTGAGAGTAGAAAGGCAATAGGAGTTAGCAGATGATCCTGCTGGAGATCTGGAGAGTTTGGACTGAAGATCAATGATTAAGACCCGTCAGAATACAGATGGTATGAAGCTAGGGGATTAACTGAGGGAGCCCAGGCAGTGGGTGTAGACACAGAAGACAGGAGATCCAAAGACTGGCTCCATACTAGCATTTATAAATGGACCAGAAGGAGTACACAGAGGAGTAAGGGCTTGAACTCTTGGACTCTTTCTTGGACAAGAAAGCCACAGAGGGTGGAGTCCTGAAGGGGGAAAAAAAAAGAGGAAAATCTCAAGGATGAGTATGTAACCGAGTAATCTACTGAGAGGTCAGGTGAATCAGATGAACACTGAGAACTCACCATTAGACATGATGATCAGTGGATCATTCACAACCTAGATGAACTTACAGATTTACACACAATTAAATTCTTGACAATGATAGAGAAATGCACAAAGTTAAAGCAAACTCCCTGGTGGCTCAGATGTTAAAGAATCAACCTGCAATGCAGGATACTCGGGTTCTATCCCTGAGTTGGGAAGATCCTCTGGAAAAGGGAATGGCCAGCCACTTCAGTATACTTGCCTGGAGAATTCCATGGACAGAGGAGTCTGGCTGGCTATAGTCCAGGGGGTCACAAGAGTCAGACAGGCCTGAGTGACTAACACTTTCACTACTTTTTTTTTTCAAAGCAAAATCCTGATATAAAAATACACTAGAGAGGGATCAATTCTTCTACCCCTCCCTCCCTGGCCCCCACCCCTGCCTGGGGACCCCTTTTTCTGAAAGGTGCCATATCCTTTGATAGAGTGGGGCACAGAGCAACAGGATGGAACCATTCTTTTTTTTAATTTTTTTTT
>SJYQ01002722.1:579914-590551 GCA_006410935.1 Redunca redunca | reverse complement strand
ACTCTGGGAGGTGGGTCATAGAGGATCCTGCTATAATTTACATCAGAGAGGGTTTTGCCTATGTTTCCTTCTATGACTTTTATAGTTTCTAGGCTTTCATTTAGATATTTAATCAATTTTGAGTTTATTTTTGTGTATGGTGTTAGAAAGCTGTTCTAGTTTCATTCTTTTACAAATGGTTGACCAGTTTTCCCAGCACCCCTTGTTAAAGAGACTGGCTTTTCTCCATTGTATATTCTTGCCTCCTTTGTCAAAGGTAAGGTGTCCATAGGTGTGTGGATTTATCTCTGGGCTTTCTATTTTGTTCCACTGATCTATGTTTCTGTCTTTGTGCCAGTACCATACTGTCTTGATGACTGTAGCTTTGTAGTATAGCCTGAAGTCAGGGAGGTTGATTCCTCCTGTTCCATTCTTCTTTCTAAAGATTGTTTAGGCTATTCCAGGTTTTTTGTATTTCCATACAAATTGTGAAATCATTTGTTCTAGTTCTCTGTAAAATACTGCCAGTAGCTTGATAGGAGCTCATTGAATCTATAGATTGCTTTGGGTAGTGTACTGATTTTCACTATATTGATTCTTCTGATCCACGAACAAGGTATATTTCTCTATCTATTTGTGTCCTCTTTGATTTCTTTCATCAGTGTTTTATAGTTTTCTATATATAGGTCTTTTGTTTATTTAGGTAGATTTATTCCTAAGTATTTTATTCTTTTCATTGCAATTGTGAATGGAATTGTTTCCTTAATTTCTCTTTCTATTTTCTCATTGTTAGTGTATAGGAATGCGAGGGATTTCTGTGTGTTAATTTTATATCCTGCAACTTTACTATATTCATTGATTAGCTGTAGTAATTTTCTGATGGAGTCTTTAGGGTTTTCTATGTAGAAGGTTATGTCATCTGCAAACAGTGACAGTTTACTTCTTTTCCAATCTGGATTCCTTTTATTTTTTTCTTCTCTGATTGCTGTGGCTAAAACTTCCAAAACTATGTTGAATAGTAGTGGTGAGAGTGGGCATCCTTGTCTTGTTCCTGACTTTAGGGGAAATGCTTTCAATTTTTCACCATTGAGGATAATGTTTGCTGTGGGTTTATCATATATGGCTTTTATTATGTTGAGGTATGTTCCTTCTATGCCTGCTTTCTGGAGGGTTTTTATCATAAATGGATGTTGAATTTTGTCAGAGGATTTCTCTGCATCTATTGAGATAATCATATGGTTTTTCTCTTTCAATTTGTTAATGTGGTGTATCACATTGATTTGTGAATTTTGAAGAATCCTTGCAACCCTGGGATAAAGCCCACTTGGTCATGATGTATGATCTTTTTAATATGTGGTTGGATTCTGCTTGCTAGAATTTTGTTAAGGATTTTTACATCTATGTTCATCAGTGATATTGGCCTGTAGTTTTCTTTTTTTGTGTCATCTTTGTCTGGTTTTGGTATTAGGGTGATGGTGGCCTGACAGAATGAGTTTGAAAGTTTACCTTCCTCTGCAATTTTCTGGAAGAGTTGAGCAGGATAGGTGTTATCTCTTCTTTAAATTTTTGGTAGAATTCAGCTGTGAAGCCGTCTGGTCCTGGGCTTTTGCTTTTTGGAAGATTTCTGATTACAGTTTTGACTTCTGTGCTTGTGATGGGTGTGTTAAGATTTTCTGTTTCTTCCTGGTTCCTTATACTTCTCTAAGAATTTGTCCATTTCTTCCAAGTTGTCCGTTTTATTGGCATACATTGCTGATAGTAGTCTCTTATGATCCTTTGTATGTCTGTGTTGTCTGTTGTGATTTCTCCATTTTCATTTCTAATTTTGTTGATTTGATTCTTCTGCTTTTTTTCTTGATGAGTCTGGCTAATGGTTTTCTATTTTATTTATCTTCTCAAAGAACCAGATTTTAGCTTTGTTGCTTTTGGCTATGGTCTCCTTTGTTTCTTTTGCATTTATTTTGGCCCTAATTTTTATGATTTCTTTCCTTCTACTAACCACAGGGTGCTTCATTTCTTATTTTTCTAGTTGATTAAGTGCAGAGTTAGGTTATTTATTTGATTTCTCTCCTGTTTCTTGAGGTAGGCATATATTGCTATGAACCTTCCCCTTAACATTGCTTTTACTGAATCCCATAGGTTTTGGGTTGTTGTGTTTTCATTTTCATTCATTTCTATGCATATTTTGATTTCTTTTTTTATTTCTTCTGTGATTTGTTGGTTATTCAGAAGTGTGTTGTTTAGCCTCCATGTGTTTATATTTTTAATAGTTTTTTTTTCCCGTAGTTGATATCTAATCTTACTGCATTGTGATCATAAAAGATGCTTGAGATGATTTCCATTTTTTTGAATTTACCAAGGCTAGATTTATGGTCCAGGATGTGATGTATCCTAGAGAAGGTTCTGTGTGCACTTGAGAAAAAGGTGAAATTCATTGTTTTGGGGTGAAATGTCCTCTAGCTATCAACTAAATCTAACTGGTCCATTGTATCATTTAAAGTTTGTGTTTCCTTGCTAATTTTCTGTTTAGTTGATCTATCCATAAGTGTAAGTGGGGTATTAAAGTCTCCTACTATTATTGTGTTATTGTTAATTTTCCCTTTCATACTTGTTAGCATTTGCCTTACATATTGTGGTGCTCCTATGTTGGGTGCATATATATTTATAAATGTTATATCTTCTTCTTGGATCGATCCTTTGATCATTATGTAGTATCCTTCTTTGTCTCTTTTCTCGGCCTTTATTTCAAAGTCTATTTTATCTGATATAAGTATTACTACTCCTGCTTTCTTTTGGTCTCCATTTGCATGAAATATCTTTTTCCAGCCCTTCACTTTCAGTGTGTATGTATCCCTAGGTTTGAGGTGGGTCTCTTATAGACAGCATATATTGGGGTCTTGCTTTTGTATCTATTTAGCCAGTCTTTGTCTTTTGGTTGGGGCATTCAACCCGTTTACATTTTTGGTAATTATTGATAAGTATGATCCTGTTGCCATTTACTTTGTTGTTTTGGGTTCGAGTTTATAAACCTTTTCTGTGTTTCCTGTCTAGAGAAGATCCTTTAGCATTTGTTGAAGAGCTAGTTGGTGGTGCTGAATTTTCTGAGCTTTTGCTTGTCTGTAAAGCTTTCGATTTCTCATTCATATTTGAATGAGATCCTTGCTGGGACGGTAATCTGAGTTGTAGGTTTTTCTTTTTCATCACTTTAAGTATGTCCTGCCATTCACTTCTGGTTTGAAGAGTTTTTATTGAAAGATCAACTGTTATCCTTATGGGGTTCCTCTTGTGAGTTATTTGTTGCTTTTCCTTTGCTGCTTTTAATATTTGTTCTTTGTGTTTGATCTTCACTAATTTGATTAATATCTGTTTTGGGGTGTTTTGCCTTGGGTTTATTCTGTTTGCGACTGTCAAGGTTTCTTGGACTTGGGTGGCTATTTCCTTTCCCATTTTAGGGAGGTTTTCCACTATTATCTCCTCAAGTATTTTTTCATGGCCTTTCTTTTTGTCTTCTTCTGGGACTCCTATGCTTCGAATGTTGGGGTGTTTAACATTGTTCCAGAGGTCTCTGAGGTTGTCCTCATTTCTTTTCATTCTTTTTTTCTTTTTTCCTCTCTGCTTCATTTATTTCCACCAGTCTATATTCCACCTCACTTATCCTATCTTCTGCCTCAGTTATTCTACTGTTGGTTCCCTCTAGAGTGCTTTTGATCTCAGTTGTTGCATTATTCATTATTGATTGACTCCTTTTATTTCTTCTATGTCCTTGTTAAACTTCTTGCATCTTCTCAGTCCTTGTCTCCAGACTATCTATCTGTAGTTCCATTTTGTTTTCAAGATTTTGTATCGTTTTTATTATCATTATTATGAATTCTTTTTCAGGTAGATTCCCTATCTCCTTATCTTTTGTTTGGTTTGGTGGACTTTTATGATGTTCCTTTACCTGCTGAATATTTCTCTGCCTTTTCATCTTGTTTAGGTTGCTGTGTTTGGGGTGGCCTTTCTGTAGGCTGGAAGTTTATGGTTCCTCTTTATTGTGGAGGTTCCTCCCTGTAGGTAGGGTTGAATGAGTGGCTTGTCAGGGTTCCTGGTTAGGGAAGCTTGTGTTGGTCTTCTGGTGGGTAGAGGTGGATCTCCTCTCTGGAGTGTAATGAAATGTCCAGTAGTGAGGTTTGAGGTGTCTATGGGTTTGGTGTGACTTTTGGCCACCTGTATTTTTGTGCTCAGGGTAATTTAATGTGCTGTTGGAGAATTAGTTTGGTATGTCTTGCTCTGAAACTTGTTGGCTCTGGGGTGGAGCTTGGTTTCAGTGTAGGTATGGAGGCTTTTGGATGAGCTCTTGTCAATTAATGTTCCCTGCAGTCAGGAGTTTTCTGTTGTTCTCAAGTTTTGGATTTTAACCTCCTGCATGTGGCTTTCAGTCTTATTCTTACAGTAGTCTCAAGACTTATCCATCCATACAGCACTGATGATAAAACATCTAGGTTAATGGTGAAAAGATTCTCCACAGTGGGGGACACCCAGAGAGGTTCACAGAGTTATATGGACAAGAGAAGAGGGAGGAGGGAGATAGAGGTGACCAGGAGAAGAGGGGGAATCAGAAAGGGAGAGAGAAATCTAGCCAGTAATCAATTCCCTATTTGCTCTCCACAGACTGGAACACTCAGAGAGGTTCATGGAGTTCCATAGAGAAGAGAAGAGGGAGGAAGGAGATAGAAGTGACCAGGAGGAAAGGAGGGGGAGTCAAAAGGAGAGAGACTAATCTAGCCTGTGATCAGTTCCCTAAGTGTTCTCCACAGCCTGAAACACCCAAAGAGATTCACAGGGTTATATAGAGAAGAGAAGGGGGAGGGAGGAGATAGAGGTGACCTGGGGGAGAAAAAGGAGAGTCAAAAAGGGAGAGAGCAATCAAGCCAGTAATCACACTCCTAAGTAAAAATGGGTACTGAAGATTGGATTCTTAAAGGTACAGAATTGATAAAAAATACCAAAAAGCAAAGATTAAAAATCTAGAGTAGAATTTAGACTCTCAAAAATACAATATTAAAAAACAAAACAAAACAAAACCACAAAAGTTATAAAAAAATGCATATGAAATTTGCTTTAAAAATAGGGTCTTTTTTTTGCAAGGTAAAGCAGGTTTTTAAAATGAAAATTAAAGGAGTAATAAAGAACTTAAAGAAATTAAAAATTAAAAAATGATAATAGTAAAATACATCTAGGAATTTCTCTGGAGCTGTTGAGGGTAGTGTGGGGTCAGTTCAGTTTCAGATAGTTCCTTGTTCCAGCTTATGCTTCTTTTCAAGGTCTATAGGTCCCTTCAATGCAGCCAGTGCTAGCTACAGAGTTTTAATCTGTTGCACCTATCACTTCCAAAGTGGTTCCCTCTTTGTTTATTTTGGCCTCCTCTATTTATAAGTCTCTTCAGCATTTAGCTTCCGCCCTGATGCAAGGGGGCGAAGGTGGTCATTTATTTAGGCTCACTTGTTCAGTTGTGCCACGGGGATGGAGGAATACTGCAAACAAATATCACTGGCATTTGTGGGGAGTGCTCGCAGTGTCTGGGCCACACTGGGTTTGCCCCCACTCACAGTATGTGTGCTTTTCCGGTCTACACTGCTCAGGCTTCTGGTTGCTCTGCAGGGGAACTAAGGAGGGCCCTGGGTTGCGTGAACTTCCCAGGTCTAAGCCACTCAGGTTCAGGTTCTCGGGTATTTCACAAAGGCACAAACTTCGTTGGGCCTGCGTTTTGTGCCCTTCCTAAGTCCTAGCAGCTCAGGCGACCAGGTGCTTGTTGAGCGCACACTCCCCATGTGGGTGGTGTGTCTTAATCACCTCCACAGTCCCAGCCGCTTGTTTTTCAGCTGCACCAGGAGAGTACTATCTCAGGCGTGCTGTATGTCTCCTCTGGGGAGCTGATCTCTGGCTGTGACCCTTCTGGCGGATGTCAGCCATTCAGGGTCCCAGGAAGACTTGGTTAGCAACTGGGAGCCTGCTCACAGTTTGGTAGAGGATGCTGTCTCTGGGGACGAGTTTGCCCCTCTCCCTCTGGCTCTGGCTGTCACCCACCTGCCTCCCTGCATCCAGCAAGGTATGCACCTGTCTGCTGCTGGATAGCTCTCCTCTGGTATTCTCTCAGTCCTTTGTTCTGTGAGCGGACCGACAGTGCCTTAGGTTAGAGCTTTCCTCGGGAAAGTTTTCTCTCTCTCTTTCATCTTTTTTTTTTTACTCTCTCTGGTTATCCCACAGTTTGGGTTGCTATCTCATGTTAGCTCCTTCAGATTGCCCTCGGGGCATTCAGGCCCCTTCTTACCCCAAACAATGCAGCCCACACCTCCCTGTTTAGCAACCCCCTTGCTGGAGGCTGACACGAGCATCTGGCTACTTCTCCACTGGGAGTTTCAGTTAGGGGCGTATTCTGTGGGTTTTATTTATTTATATTTTCCTCCCAGTTATGTTGCCATCTGACATTCCAAGACTCCCCACACACCTGATTGTGAGAGGGTTTCCTGGTGTTTGGAAACTTCTCTTCTTTTACAACTCCCTCCCTGGGATGGGACTCTGTACCTAACTCTTTTGTCTCTCTTTTTATCTTTTATATTTTATCCTGCTGCTGCTGCTAAGTCGCTTCAGTCGTGTCCGACTCTGTGCGACCCCATAGATGGCAGCCCACTAGGCTCTGCCATCACTGGGACTCTCCAGGCAAGAACACTGGAGTGTGTTGCCATTTCCTTCTCCAATGCATGAAAGTGAAAAGTGAAAGTGAACTCACTCAGTCATGTCTGACTCTTAGCGACCCCATGGGCTGCAGCTTACCGGGTTCCTCCGTCCACGGGATTTTCAAGGCAAGAGTACTGGAGTGGGGTGCCATTGCCTTCTCCATATTTTATCCTACCTCCATTCAAAGACAATGGGCTGCCTCTCTGGGTGCCTGGTGTCCTCCGCCACCATTCAGAAATTGTTTTGTGGTAGTTGCTCAGCATTCAAGTGATTTTTCAGTGAATTTGTGGGAGAGAAAGTGGTCTCCCCATCCTATTCCTCCACCATCTTCCATTTCTAATTTTGTTGATTTGATTCTTCTCTCTTTTTTTCTTGATGAGTCTAGCTAAAGATTTCTTAATCTTGTTTATCTTCTCAAAGAAACAGCTTTTATTTTTCTTAATCTTTACTGCTGTTTCCTTCATTTCTTTTTCATTTCTTTCTGCTTGGATCTTTATGATTTCTTTCCTTGTACTAATTTGAGAGATTTTTTTGGTTCTTTTTCCAGTTTTTTTAAGTTGTAAATTTAGGTTGTCTATTCGATGTTTTTCTTGTTTCTTGAGGTCGGATTGTATTGCTATAAACTTGCCTCTTAGAACTGCATCTATGGGATGCTTTTGCTACATCCCATAGGTTTTGAGTTGTCGTGTCTTCGTTATCATTTGTTTCTAGAAATTTTTAGATTTCTTAAGTAACCTATTAGTTATTTAGAAACACGTTGTTTAATCTCCATATGTTTATGTTTTTTTTACAGTTTCTTTCTTGTAAGTGATATCTAGTCTCATAGCGTTGTGGTCAGAGATGAAGCTTGATACAATTTCAATTTTCTTAAATTTACTGAGGTTTGATTTGTGACCCAAGATGTAGTCTATCCTGGAGAATGTTCCATGTGCACTTGAGATGTATTCTTATGCATTTGGATGGAATGTCCTGAAGATATCAATGAGATCCATCTCATCTAATGTATCATTTAAGACTGCTGTGCTAAGTCGATTCAGTTGTGTCCAACTCTGTGTGACACCATAGATGGCAGGCCACCGGGCTCCCCCGTCCCTGGGATTCTCCAGGCAAGAACACTGGAGTGGGTTGCCATTGCCTTCTCCAATGCATGAAAGTGAAAAGTGAAAGTGAAGTGGCTCAGTTGTGCCCGACTCTTAGTGACCCCAAGACTAGTATTTCCTTATTAATTTTCTGTTTCGATGATCTGTCCATTGATGTGAGTGGGGTGTTAAAGTCTCCTGCTATTATTGTGTTACTGTCAATTTCTCCTTTTATGTCTGTTAGTGTTTGTCTTATCTATTGAGGTGCTCCTATGTTGGGTGCATAGATATTTACAATTGTTATGTCTTCCTCTTGGATTGATCCCTTGATCATTATGGAGTGTCCTTCCTTATCTCTTGTAATCTTCTTTGTTTTAAGGTCTATTTTGTCTGATACGAGGACTGCTACTCCAGCTTTGTTTCCTTCCTATTTGCATGGAATATATTTTCCCATCTTCTCACTTTCTGTCAATATGTGTCTTTAGGTCTGAAGTTCATTTCTTGTGGACAACATATATATGGATCTTGTTTTTATATCCATTCAGCCAGTCTGTGTCTTTTGGTTGGAGCATTTAATCCATTTACATTTAAAGTTATTATTGATATTTATGTTCCTATTGACATTTTCTAAGGGCTTCCCTAGCAGCTCAGATGGTAAAGCATCTGACTGCAATGCAGGAGACCTGGGTCCAATCCCTGGGTTGGGAAGATCACCTGAAGAAGGAAATGGCAACCCACTCCAGAATCCTTGTCTGGAAAATCCCATGGACAGAAGAGCCTGGCAGGCTGTACAGTCCATGAGGTCACAAAGAGTCGGACATGACTGAGCAACTAACATACAAGTTGTTTGGGTTTGGTTTTGTAGATCTTTTTTCTTCTATTTCTTGAATATGTAAGTCCATTTAACATTTGTTGTAAAGCTGGTTTGATGGTACTGAATTCTCTTAACTTTTGCTTGTCTGAAAAGTTTTTTATTTCTGTTCAATTTTGAGTGAGACCTTTTCTGGATAAAGTAATTTTGGTTGTAGATTTTTTCCTTTCAGTACATTAAACATACCCTGCCATTCCCTCTGGCCCTCAGAGTTTCTGTTGAAAGATCAGCTGTTAGGCATATGGGGTTTCCCTTGTATGTTACCTGTTGCTTTTCCATTGCTGCTTTTAATACTCTTTCTTTTTGTTTAGTCTTTGTTAGTTTGATTAGTATCATCTTGGCATGTTTCTCCTTGGGTTTATCCTGTATGGGACTCTTCGTGCCTCTTGGACTTGATTGACTATTTCTTTTTCCATGTTGGGGAAATTTTCAAGTATAATCTCTTCAAACATTTTCTCATACCCTTTCTTTTTCTCTTCTTCTTCTGGGACCCCTATAATTTGAACGTTGGTGTGTTTGATATTGTCCCAGAGGTCTCTGAGACTATCCTCAGTTCTTTTCATTCTTTTTACTTTATTTTGCTCTTCAGAAATTATTTCCACCATTTTATCTTCCAGCTCACTGCTTCGTTTTTCTGCTTCAGATATTCTGCTATTGATTCATTCTGCTGCTGCTGCTGCTAAGTCACTTCAATAGTGTCCAACTCTGTGAGACCCCGTAGACGCAAGCCCACCAGGCTCCCCCGTCCCTGGGATTCTCCAGGCAAGAACACCAGAGTGGGATGCCGTTTCCTTCTCTGATGCAGGAAAGTGAAAAGTGAAAGTGAAGTCGCTCAGTCATGTCCAACTCTTAGTGACCCCATGGACTGCAGCCTACCAGGCTCCTCCGTCCATGGGATTTTTCTAGGCAAGAGTACTGGAGTGGGGTGCCATTGGCTTCTCCAGTTGATTCATTCTAGAGTATTTTTTAATTTCAGTAATTGTGTTGTTTGTCTCTGTATGTTTATTCTTTAATTCTTCTTTGTTAATTGATTCTTGCATTTTCTCCATTTTGTTTTCAAGGTTTTTGATCATCTTTATCATCATTATTCTGAATTCTTTTTCAGGTAGTTGCCTATTTCCTCTTCATTTATTTGAACTTCTGTGTTTCTAGTTTGTTCCTTCACTTGTATAGTATTTCTCTGCCTTTTCATTATATATATATATATTCTTGCTTGGAAAATCTCATGGATGGAGGAAGCTGGTAGGCTACAGTCCATGGGGTTGCAAAGAGTCAGACATGACTGAGGGACTTCACACACACACACACACACACATTTTAACTTACTGTGTTTGAGGTCTCCCTTTCCCAGACTAGGGTTGAATTCTTTCTTCCTTTTGGTTCCTGCCCTCCTAAGGTTTGTTCAGTGGTTTGTGTAAGCTTCTTATAGGGTGAGATTTGTGCTGAGTTTTTGTTTGTTTTTCCTATGATGGGCAAGGCTGAGTGAGGTTGTAATCCTGTCTGCTGATGACTGGGTTTATATTTTGGTTCTGTTTGTTGTTTATATGAGGCATCCTGCACAGGGTGCTACTGGCGGTTGGGTGATACCAGGTCTTGTATTCCAGTGGTTTCCTTTGTGTGAGTTCTCACTATTTAATAACCCCCTTAGGGTTAGTTCTCTGGTAGTCTAGGGTTTTGGAGTCAGTGCTCCCACTCCAAAGGCTCAGAGGTTTGTTTTGCTGTAGAGGTTGTCTATCCAGGAAAGGCATAGCAGGCTCTGGTGGCTCAGCAGCTCCTTGCCTGCTCTGTCAAATAGGAAACCCAACCCTTACTGTACAACAAAGGAGGGAGGCCATGGGAGGTGCGCCCTGTAGGCCAAAGTTGCCAATGCTGGGTGGAGGTGAGGGAGTCTGGAATCATTCATTTTTGTACAGTGAGTTACACCCAAGAGATTAAATCACCTGTGAATAGAGGAATGCCAATCCAAACAATCTAAAGTCAGGGAAAAGTTA
>SJYQ01002722.1:543634-560605 GCA_006410935.1 Redunca redunca | reverse complement strand
GTTTGAACAAATTTGTTGTAAAAGTAAGAATAAAATTCTATATATGATGGAATGGATATTTCCAAATAATGGGCCTCTTAAGTGTGAAAACAAACACTATGGAAAATGATCTCCTACAAATATGGAGATTTTAGAAACCATTAACAATAGCTAATATATTTGAGTTCTTATCTAGTCTGAGACAGTGTTCTAAAGACCTTTAAATATGTTACAATATTTTGTTCTCAGATAGAACTATATGATAAGTAGGGTAGTTCACACATAAGGAAAGTGAGACATTGAGAAGTTAGGTAATTTAACCAAGGTTAAATAGCTGGTAAATGGCAAACCTGGGATTAGAAGATGTGGCTTCAGAGTTCCTGGTCCTTACCACCACACTGCACTACCTCTAGGAAGATTTTAGGTAAAACTAAGTGAAATAAAAAATAGAAACCAACCCAATTGCACAGAAAACAATGTGAAACTATTGTGGGTTAACTTAAAAATCAGAAAAATTTTATAAATTTTTTTTCAAACTTTCAAGACATTACTATTATGTGATTGAAAATTAAACTAGCAACCAGAGAAAAATAGCACTATGGTGGGGGAAGAATGCAAGGAAGGAGGAGACAGGGAAGAAGGAAAGAAGGAAGGAAGGAAGGGAGGAGGGAGGGAGAGAGGAAGTCAGGGAAAGAGGGAAGGCGGGATCTCCACTAAAAATAGCTAAGTTTTAGTGGCTATAGACTTTGTTCCTGAAACATAGGGGGCAAAGTTGATAAAGATGATGGAAATGTATAAGATATACATTAATGATACAGCAGGGAAATAATTTTACTAGAATAAAGGACAGATGTAACCAAACTCAGAATTTCTCAGCAATGTTTATGTTTTATAAGTATATGTTTATAATCATATAACTATCATGAATAATCCTTCAGGGTAGAAAACATTCACTTAACTCTGGAATTGTTTAGCCACAGACAACTAATTTTCCTTTGACATAATTGAATCTATAATATTATGTTTCTTTCTTTTTTTTATTTTTCTAGGTTTCCTGTTCACAAAGCTCTCATTATTACCTCTGTGTCCATTTTTCTCAAAGACAGGTCTTGTGATCTACTGATCATAGCAAACCCCTCTTCCAATGACACAAGAGATGACTTCACACATGAACATCACCAGATGGTCAATAACAAAATAAGACATTATATATTCAGCTGAAGATGGAGAAGCTCTATATAGTCAGCAAAAATAAGACCTGGAGCAGACTGTTGGCTAGATCATCAGCAACTTATTGTGAAATTCACGATTAAATTGAAGAAAGTCGGGAAAACTACTTGACTATTCAGGATCTAAAGCAAATCTCATGATTATACAGCAGAGGTGACCAATAGATTCAAGGGATTAGAGATGGTAGACCGAGTCCCTGAAAAACTGTGGACAGAAGTTTGTAACATTGTATAGGAGGTGGTGACCAAAACCTTCTCGAAGAAAAAGAAATGCAAGAAGGCAAAGTGGTTGTCTGAGGAGGCTTTACAAATAGCTGAGAAAAAAAGAGAAACGAAAAGCAAAAGAGAAAGGGAATCATATACCCAACTGAATGCAGAATTCCAGAGAATAGCAAGGACAGATAAGAAAGTCTTCTTAAATGAACAGTACAAAGAAATAGAAGAAAACAATAGAAAGGGAAAGGCTAGAGATCTCTGTAAGAAAATTAGAGATACCAAGGGAACATTTCATGCAAAGATGGGCAAGAGGATAAGATGGTTAGATAGCATCACTGACTTAATGGACATGAGTCTGAGTAAACTTCTGGAGATAGTGAAGAACTAGGAAGCTTGGTGTGCTGCAGTTCATGGGATTGCAAAAAGTCAGATATGACTTAGTGACTGAACAACAACAATTGTGGGAATACATTTAAGAAACAGGGAGAAACCAAAGGGAAATTGACTTACATGGTAGAAAACCATGTCAGTAGTGTACCTGGGATGATCCACTTTACTGGCTTGAAGTACAAACATAATAACCACACTTTGATTTATTCAGTTTATTGCTTGAGCACTCACGTGCCCACAGTGACAGGAAGGTGAAGTCGCTCAGTTGTGTCCGACTCTTTGCAACCCCATGGACTGTAGCCTACCAGGCTTCTCCATCCATGGGATTTTCCAGGTAAGAATACTGGAGTGGGTTACCATTTCCTTCTCCAGGAAATCTTCACGACCCAGTGTTTGAACGTGGGTTTACCACATTGTACGTATATGCTTTACCATCTGAGCCACCAGGGAAGTCTCTAGTGACAGTGACAGGAGGTCCCCTTATTTCCCAAAGCCTCCCCCAACTACCCTCCTTGGGCAGGAATACTAGGGATTTAGTGCAAAGAGGACCAGTCCTGCTATAGGAAACCAGGAAGAGAGAGAAAACGGGGAAGCATGACTAGTACACTAATGCTGTGGCTTGAGTCTCTGCCACGTGAAGTTACAGGTGGTCCTGAACATTCTGATGGAGGAAATTTGTCCATGGTTACTACGATGCTTTTATTGACTCAGCTCTTTCCTTCCCATCACACCAACAGCATTTCTCTGAGCTCTGAGGACTCTCTTCTTTTAGATCACACTCATATGCTCAGCCTTTTCTCCCTAAGTTTTACCACGGTGCCAGGTGGGCCACACTAAAGAAAAACCCAGCTACAGCTCCTAAGGTGCTAGAATAAGTTTTCCCCATGGAGCCAGGTTCTCTCCCTCTGCATGGGACCATATCTCTATATCCAAACAAGGGATCTCCCCACTGCACACAAAATGGAAACGCAAATGTTGCTAAGCAGCAAACACACACTCATTTAACATACCTACACCTATACACAAGCTTTCACTGGCAAGGATTGCCTTAAATTTTTTTTTAACTTAGAAGGTCTTTTAAATCTTTCTCTACAATGAAGCATATTCTCCAAGGCAGCGGTCCCCAACCTTTTTGGCACCAGGGACTGACTTTGTGGAAGATAGTTTTTCCAAGGACCAGGGGTTGGGAGGATGGTTTGGGGATGACTCAAACACATTAGATTTATTGTCCACTTTATTTCAAATCTAATGCTGCCACTGATTTAACAGGAGGTCCATGGTCCAGAGGTTGGGGGTCCCTGCTCCACAGGACTGTTCTTGGCTATACAGTAGAGTGGCACCTCATTCCCATACTAATTTTTCACACACGAAAATCTCCTCCAAGACTATGCCTATTGAGTGAGGCCAAGTAATTATTGCTCAGGGTTTGAATGCTCAGGACAGAGGGGAGAGTTAATCAGCCATTTGCATCTCTCCTAGCATCTGGTAATTTTGCCCAGCATTAACTTATTTTTGATTTGTAACACAAGTAATTGCAAAAGATTAATATCCAAACTTTATAAAGAATGCCAATGGTCAAGAAAGAAAGTGTAGTAGAAAAATAGCTATTTCACACAAAGGAAATCTAAATGTCTAATAAGCCTTATTAGTTACCTTGGAAATACACATGAAAACTATGAGATCCATTTCATACCTACCGGGGTAAAAAAAAAAAGAAATTGGACAAAACCATGTGCTGATGGAATGTGGAGGAACGGAGATGCCAGTGGAAGAGTTAGTCACCTCATCTCTTTGGGAAGTCAGTGGTGATCACGGGTTCAAACAGCCCCATGTGTGGGCGGGTCTGTGAGTTCATCCAATGGGCGTCTGCAGCAGGGGAGCAGCAGGGCCTTTCCAGGACTGGCTGATATGAGCAGCCCATTACCTTGAAGGAGGCTTCATGCCACCAACACCGACAAATCTCAAAAACCTTCCCAGATCTCTGCATCAGGGATATGAGCTCAAGGAGAAGCTAGTGCTTCCCTACCGTGACCGGTATGGTCAGCAGCCTCAGGCTGGTCCTAGTGAGCCTGCCCCGTTGGCAGTCAGCACCCTGGTCATTTCTCCCAGGTCGAGTGAGACACACTTGTGCAATGACACAGGTGTCCTTGGAGGCACGGGGACTTTCTCCTGGCTCCTGTGGACCACTTGCTGTGTGTTTGGGCCTGGCTGCCATGTTGTAAGGACACTCCAGTGGTACCCTGGGGTGGCACACAAGCCTTGGCCAAATTCTACTGCAGCCTCAGGAAGAACCAAGCTGGAGCCACCGAATGAGATTTCCCCTGACCCTGAGAAACAGTGTGATGTCATAAATATTTACTGGTTTTAGCATTTGGGACCTCCCTGGTGAATCAGATGGTAAAGCGTCAGCCTATAATGAGAGAGCCCCCGGGTTTGATCCCTGGGTCAGGAAGATCCTCTGGAGAAGGAATTGGCAACCCACTCCAGTATTCTTGCCTGGAAAATCCCATGGATGAAAGAGCCTGGTAGGCTACAGTCCATAGGGTCGCAAAGAGTCAGACACAACTGAATGACTTCACTTTAACTTTTAGCATCTGGAGTGATCTGTTTTGTGGCTATAGATAATTGAGAACCTTGGCAAATGTGGATTCTCTACAAATAATCTGCTGCAACTGCCAAGGACCTAGGATTTGGCACTTTCAACAAGGTCCAGGTGATTCCAATGGATACCCATGCTGTCTTCAAGGAGGAGGCAGATCGGGTCCCGCCCCGCTATCAGGAGAGGCAGTCACGCAAACTAGCTCCTCCTCAGCAGCTTCTGTGCCCGGCAGCCTCAGTGGGGTACCAGAACAGCCAGCCTCCCAGGACAGAGGGGCAAGGACAGTCCTGCCCAGCGACGGGGACAACCTGAGCCCCAAACGTGGCGGGGAGGGAAGCGTGGTGGACTCCCGAAGGTTCTGTGAGCCTAGATCCTCCTGGTGAGTTCTGGTTCCGTTTAATTCAGAGTTTGCTGCTTGGACGCCAGAAAATTATGTGAGCTTTGGTTCTGTTTAATTCTGAGTTTGCTTCATGAGCTCTGGAAGGCTCTGTGCTATGGTTCCATTTAATTCTGAGTTTGCTGTGTGGACTCCAGAAGGTTCTGTGAGCCTGGAGCCTTCCGGTGAAGTTCTGGTTCCGTTTAATTCAGAGTTTTCTGCATGGGCTCTGGAAGGTTCTGTGAGCTCTGGCTCCGTTTAATTCAGAGTCTGAAATTATATTCTTAAGAAGGAGATTGTATTCTAGCAGAGCCAAGTGTACAGAACTAACACAAATAAGACTATCTGAAATTAACAGCATAGTACAGATGAATAAATGCTAAATAAATTCATCAGAGGATTTTGTTGAGGGGAAGAAAAAGGTTTGTTGCTTCCACTATTTGTTTTTTCTGAAAATTGTGGGTAATGCAGGAAAATTAAAAATGGGATTCAGAGGTGTAATCAATGGTAGAACACAACGTTACATTTCTGTTATTTATAGATGTCATCCTTATGACATACAAAACCAATAAAAGCAAATGAAACTTTGTTATATTCAAAAATGACCAGATTAAAGATAGGTGCACATAGAAAGATTCTGAATAACCAACTGGATGATAAGTTTTTTTCCTCAAAAATCTTTCTGCATATGTATATATTTCTATGTATGGATGCTTGTCTATGCTTATTTGTATCCAGAAATAACAGAAATACTCTTTAAATAAAATGTCTTTCCTCACAATCACTTTTTACCCCTTAATTTTCTTAAAGCACCTCATATATAATTATGAAAAAATTATAATCTCTGTCCCCCAAGGTTGATGAGAGCAGGGTACTGATTTTTGGCTGCTGCCCTTAGTGAGCACAATGAATAATTGTGGCGGTAGTATAGAAGCGGTGAGTGAAACCTGACAAATGAAAACAGATGGGTTCATCATTATCTTATTTGAATAATCTGAATATTGCAAAGATGCCAATCTAATATATTTAAAGCATAATTTATTCAAGCCCCAATGGATATGTAGTTTTGCAGACTAATAACCAAATTTGATACTAAGATTAGAAAAAGGCAGTGAGAAGGAATTACTAAGAATGCACTGATGAGAGAGGGCTGAGACTTGCCCTAGCAGGTTGCAAGGTAATGTTTTCATTTATGCTAACATTTAGTAGCTGCATCAGTGAGACCTAATAAACAGCTCTAAATCTGATCTTGATAGTGGTGAGAGTGGGCACCCTTGTCTTATTACTGATATTAGAGGAAATGTTTTCAGTTTTTCTGTGTTGAGAATAATGTTTGCTGACAAATAATGTTTGTGATGTATGGCCTTTATAATGTTGAGGTATGATCCTTCTATGCCTAATTTTTGGAGAGATTTTTTAAAAATCATAAATGGGTGTTGAATTTTGTTGAAAGCTTTATTTGCATCTATTGAGATGATCATATGGTTTTTATCTTTCAATTTGTTATTATGGTGTATAGCATTAATTGATTTGTGTATATTGAATCCTTGCATCCCTGGGATAAAGCCCAGTTGATCATGGTGTATGATCCTTTTAATGTGTTATTCGTTTCTGTTTGCTAGAATTTTGTTGAGGATTTTTGCACTATGTTCTTCAGTGATATTGGCCTGTAATTTTCTTCTTTTTGTGACATCTTCATCTGGTTTTGGTATCAGGGTGATGGTGGCCTCATGGAGTAAGTTTGGGACTTTTCCTTCCTCTGCAATTTTCTGGAAGAGTTTGAGCAGTATAGGTGTTAGCTCTTCTCTAAACTTTTGGTAGGATTTGCCTGTGAAGCCATCTGGCCCAGGGCTTTTGCTTGTTGGAAGACTTTTTATTACAGTTTTGATTTTTGTGCTTGTGATTGGTCTGTTCAGATGTTCTATTTCTTACTGGTTTAGTTTTGGAAGGTTATACTTAGTCAAAATAAGAATTTGGCTAATGAAAAAAGAAACATCACAGAATAACAGAATACTAATAGAATTAGTCAATAAATTGGATTAGAAAAAATGGATATTAGTGAAAATATGTATAAAAACTCCTGTATATGCTGAGACATTAAACACAGAAATGATTACCACTTAAGAGAAGATAGATGAATGAATATTTAACTACTTGTGGATTAGGAAAATGCACATTCAAAATGGCACAAACATTATATCAAAAATACATAAATGTTATGCAACAAAGAGAAGGGGGTAGAAATGTTTTCAACAGATATTAACAAGAAGTTACTATACCCCATGTTTTAAAAAAGCTCTTGCAAATTAATACAATAAGCATTATAACCCCAATAAAAATGTGGATGAATAGAAACAATTTTCACGCACAAAAGAAATTAAACTATCCAATAAGTATATGAAAAATTGCTCTGCAGTGACATGCTACTTTTAATTTCCCAAGGAATAAATGATTTTTAGAATTATTAATGCTCAGTGATGGTGTGGATGTGGAATGTGGGAGGCATAAGTAGCATGCTGTTTAACAACTGGTTCTCTGGATGTAGTTCTACATGAATATTGATATTTGTTGATATTTAAATTTTATGTTAACACAAAAGGAAACAAGAACACAAGTCAGCAAGTCACTCATTCTTCGGTAAGAACTTCCTTGACACATAGGATAATTGACTTCTTGAATAGTGTGAGAATTATTTCTTCAGTGTTATCACTATTCATAATATAAGCATTATAAACATGGTATATTTTAAAGAAAACCAGTATCATTAATGATTTCTCCGTTACTTCAATACCTCTTGAAAGGAAATAGGACAATAATTCCAGCGCTGGTTTGTAGTATTTTTTCATAGCTGTGTTGAAATAATCTCACCAAACTAATATCAAGATTTCAAAGTAGGGTTACTAAGAGATACATAGTAACACATCGTATATAGTATTTCTACCAAACAGTTATGAAAATTAGAGATGAGTTCATATGATGTTATGGGAAAAAATATATTGTATATAAATTATAGAAAGTTTATGTAGAAAAGGCAGAGGAACCAGAGATCAAATTGCCAACATCTGCTGGATCATCAAAAAAGCAAGAGACTTCCAGAAAAACATCCATTTCTGCTTTATTGACCTATGCCAAAGCTTTGATTGTGTGGATCACAATAAACTGTGGAAAATTCTTAAAGAGATGGGAATACCAGACCACCTGACCTGCCTCTTGAGAAATCTGTATGCGTGTCAGGAAGCAACAGTTAGAACTGGACATGGAACAACAGACTGGTTCCAAATAGGAAAAGGAGTACGTAAAAGCTGTACATTGTCACCATGCTTATTTAACTTCTATGCAGAGTACATCATGAGAGACGCTGGGCTGGAGGAAGCACAAGCTGGAATCAAGATTGCCCGGAGAAATGTCAATAACATCAGATATGCTGATGACACCACCCTTATGGCAGAAAGTGAAGAAGAACTGAAAAGCCTCTTGATGAAGGTTAAAGAGGAGAGTGAAAAAGTTGGCTTAAAGCTCAACATTCAGAAAACGAAGATCATGGCATCTGGTCCCATTACTTCATGACAAATATATGGGAAAACAGTGGAAACGGTGGCTGACTTTATTTTTGGGGGCTCCAAAATCACTGCAGATGGTGATTGCAGCCATTAAATTAAAATTACTCCTTGGAAGGAAAGTTATGACCAACCTAGACAGCATATTATAAAGCAGAGTCATTATTCTGCCAACAAAGGTCCGTCTAGTCAAGGCTATCGTTTTTCCAGTGGTCATGCATGGATGTGAGAGTTGGACTGTGAAGAAAGTTGAGTGCAGAAGAATTGATCCTTTTGAACTGTCGTGTTGAAGAAGATTCTTGAGAGTCCCTTGGGCTGCAAGGAGATCCAACCAGTCCATTCTAAAGGAGATCAGTATTGGTGTTCATTGTAAGGGCTGATATTGAAGCTGAAACTCCAATACTTTGGCCACCTGATGCAAAGAGCTGACTCATTTGAAAAAACCCTGATGCTGGGAAAGATTGAAGGCAGGAGGAGAAGGGGATGACAGAGGATGAGATGGTTCGATGGCATCACTGACTCAATGGACATGAGTTTGGGTGGACTCTGGGCATTGGTGATGACAGGGAGGCCTGGCATGCTGCGATTCATGGGGTTGCAAAGAGTTGGACACAACTGAGCGACTGAACTGAACTGTGTATTTTGATTTTTGTAAAATCCGTGTGTATGAATACATGCATTTATGTGCATTTTTAGGTATAAATAAATGTTTGTATTTCATCTGGGCAATACATCTGTAGATAGTCTGTATGATATTATTTCAAGGATAATATTTTTCAGATTTTTCTACTCTTAACAGTTTCTGTTGGATAATATTCTGCTTCATGTCTTCCAGGATATAAAAGGGAGAAAATAAAGATTAAAAAAAAAAAAAGAAAAATAGGCTATGGTTCAAAAGATCAAGTCCTGTGGAGTTTGTACATTATAGCATAATTTCACATATTGCAAACAGATTATAAAGTCAATTTAAATAGTATCCCATGTCCAGTGTAGGCTCTTGAATTTTTTTTTAAACCATTTTTTAGGTCTTGAAAACAAATTTCAGTTCAGTTCAGTCGCCCAGTCATGTCTGACTCTTTGCGACCCCATGAATTGCAGCACGCCAGGCCTCCCTGTCCATCACCAACTCCTGGAATTCACTCAAACTCACGTCCATTGAGTCGGTGATGCCATCCAGCCATCTCATCCTCTGTCGCCCCCTTCTCCTCCTGCCCCAATCCCTCCCAGCATCAGGGTCTTTTCCAGTGAGTCAACTCTTCGCATGAGGTGGCCAAAGTATTGGAGTTTCAGCTTCAGCATCAGCCCTTCCAATGAACACCCAGGACTGATCTCCTGTAGGATGGACTGGCTGGACCTCCTTGCAGCCCAAGGGACTCTCAAGAGTCTTCTCCAACACCACAGTTCAAAAACATCAATTCTTCTGCACTCAACTTTCTTCACAGTCCAAGTCTCACATCCATGCATGACCACTGAAAAAACCATAGCCTTGACTAGACAGACCTTTGTTGGCAAAGTAACGTCTCTGCTTTTTAATACGCTCTCTAGGTTGGTCATAAACTTCCTTCCAAGGAGTAAGCATCTTTTAATTTCATGGCTGCAGTCACCATCTGCAGTGATTTTGGAGCCCCCCAAAATAAAGTCTGACACTGTTTCCACTGTTTCCCCATCTATTTCCCATGAAGTGATGGGACCAGATGACATGATCTTAGTTTTCTGAATGTTAAGCTTTAAGCCAACTTTTTCACTCTCCTCTTTCACTTTCATCAAGAGGCTTTTTAGTTCCTCTTCACTTTCTGCAAATTAGAGATGTCCTTGAACTGCCCAGTTGAGGTTCTTGGATTAAACTGAATGCTATCCAACTCATCATTATTCCCCAAAATGATGTGCTGTGTATTCTGAATTTGTAATTCTATAAACATTTTCCATATTGTTGTTTGTAGAGGATGTAGCAAGTTCTGTTTTGATTCACCTGTTAAGTCAGAATTGTTTAGAATTAATCCACTTAATTCACAGAACTTATATGTTTAACTCATAATACTCCAAATCTATTGCTTATGGTAGTAACTCAAGCATATTATGACCAGTTTGCCATAGCACTGTTGTTTAAAAATTGGGGCGTATTGTTTCTTCACTGTAATTTACCAATGTAAGAATTGATTTAGAATAATATTTTTGTCATGCACCTAATATACAATTTTGTGGTTGTTTGTGATGCAATTGTGTTTGCAAACTGTAGTAGTAGAGGTATCAGTACTTTTATATAAAGTATAACTTGAACTATGTTTTTAAGTTTAAAACTGTCAACTTAAAAAAAAATACACATAAATCAGTATGTGTTTGTGTCTGTGTATGTATCATGTATGTTCCCTTTCACATGACTAATTTTTACCAAATGGCAGAACTGAGGTTTTTTTTATTTTTAAAAGTGAAAAAGGTTAAATTTAAGTTTTTTTTTCAGAATGGGTAAATACTCCACTTCTCCACAAGCAGATAAATTTACAGACCTCCTCTGATTATACTACTACTACATTGTCAAAAATGCTGCAGATATATGATCTTCAGTTTATTAATACTGACAACTTGTTAGTTCCTCTAATATTTAATGATAATAGGAAGTTGTTAATAAGTATATTGCTGTACAACCTGTTCCTTGAGGAGGTCTTATTATGGTCAGATTTGTCCATTTTAGAATCACAAATCAAAACCCATTATAGTTCTAAAAATAGCTCTTTCAGTAGAGTTGCTCTGCCCTCAAAATTCATATTTAGTTGGCTAATGCTATCTTATATAACTACACACTAATCAGAGTATTCTTGATCATTGTGTATCCCTCTTTAGTTATTGATGTTTGATCAATATATGTGTTATTTTCATGTTCTCTTCTACAGATTAGCATAGCAGAAAGACTTTTTCAGGAAGAACATGTTCTGTTATTGGATATTTATATGTTACCTCTAGATGTGTTTTCTATATTAACTCTGAAAAGCAAGTGATGTAAGAGAATTGTGACAGATAGGACTTCTACAAAATGACAAATATGAGGATATGTCTCATATCCTCAGATAAAATTAGGTAAGCTCATTCTCCCCTAAGGCTTAACCCTTTGATGTTGGACAAAGGCTCTACCTGCCTAAAAACTAAGTTAATTTTGTCAAAAGTTAATAGAATTTTTTCAAAAGTCAAGGTTGCTTATTTGCAACTAAGTAAATAAAATAGAATAAAATGGACCAATCCCAATACTGTGGCCAGAGCTAATGGTTTCCTTGAAGGTTTAACATTCCCACTGAAAATGAAATGTACCTAGCAGCTCTGTGGTTTGAATCCCCTGGTTAATTCCACACCAGTTATTATTTCATAGCATTTTATAGCAGGGAAGTCATGTGGTGACCACTAAATGTATGACCAAAAGTTAAATATGGTTTTCAAGTTAACAGGTGACACAAGCCAAAATAAACTGAAAAGTCAGAAAGTTCAACTGAGTACCAGTCATTTAATTGATTAACATCTATGGGTGAGAAATTTGGTTTTTATGGTACTCATTTTTAAAGTCCTGGTAACAGAGAGACATCTAATTTACTAAATGTGAAGTCATCACATTTTATCTTATGTTGCCTTTCGAAGCAGCAGGCAGAATTGTTCCATTGTTCTTTAATTCAGGTCTGAAATAAAGAAAAAGGTGGGGTATGAAGAGTCTAGGAAATGACCCACCTTCCGGTTTTCATATTGTACCAGAATAGAATGGAGGAAAAATTAAGAAAGATTTGAAAAGATAATGGGGCATTTGACCAAACAACTAGTTTGGGGGGAAAAAAGGGATCAAAAGAAAGCGCTTTTTTTTTTAATGTAAAAAATACTTTATAGGTAAAAGAACAACCAAAGGAGCACCAGGTTAGAGAATTAAAAAGTAAAAGGATAAATTCAACTTGATAAATGACAAATTTGAAGTGTCCACGGAACATTGAAGTAACAATGTGTAGCAGGTATTTGACAATTTCAGAGAGAAGCTTGGGTAGATTCTCAGGTACAAGATGTAAATGAGGGATGAATCCAGATAGTAGAGATGAACTGAGGTCTGTAACTTTATTAAGAGTGATAAGGTAAAACTTATAAAAGAAGAGACATTATCCCAACCATCCCACTTCCAAGAATTTACAGGCTCACTCTTACATGTCCAAATTGACATATGCTATCAATTAGAGTGATTTAATTTTTTAACAAAGCAAGTGTTCATCAGGAGGGGAGTGGCTAGATAAACTAAGATATATCAATAAAATGAAATATTACATAACTATTGAAAAGCTGTAGTAATATGCAAAGATTAATAATATATATTAAAGTAAAAAACACATGGTTCAGAACAGTTTATAAAGAGTAAAACATGTGTAAAAACATGGAAAAGTAGAATATATATTTTAAATAAATATTTATTGAATATTAAAAAACACTAAAACATTCAAAACTATCAAGGTGGTCATGTATGGTGGCAAGGAAAATAAGGACCAAGTGAAAGGGAATCTTGTCAGTATATACCTTGTGCTATTGTTTTGACTTTTGAATCATGAGAATGTATTAACTATTCAAAACAAATAACAAAAGAAACTGTCTTAAACTCATTAAAACAGAGAACAGGCAGAGGGCAAGGGTATTTTTCTTTGATCAAAAAAAAATTAAAAATAAAGAATGGAGACAAGATGCATATCACACAAAGCTGAGAGAAAAGAAAATGAAATGTCAACCAGGTAAGGAGACTGTCAAGGAGAAGAAGGTGGACAATATCTTCAAATACTGCCAAAGGATGTAGATGAGGAGACCTAAATAGACCAATGACAAGCATTTTTCTTCCTATAGATAACACTGCTGATGCCCTGTACAGGATAGCCTGTACAGTGTGTCAAAGTCTCTGTGTTGTTTTTAGCAGGTAAATGTATAAGACATAGAAAGGCTTCTTTAGAATTGTCACAGGCAATCCTGATCTTCCCCCTTTTATTTTAATTAAAAATACCAATTTTAAAGCTATAAAACCAAAGAATAAAACTGACAATAGAAAATTATCCTCATAAATCACAACATCTAGCATCCACTGTAAAATTTTTTAAAATAAAGAACAGCTGTGTGTTTGGTTAAGAAAAACTTTTAAATGGATTTTTCTTCTAAAAAGGGTGCAGTTCTTTTAGGAATTAAAAAAAAAATTGGGTGGAGTCTTGAGGTCTGAAAGTTGAAACAGTAATTTTATGATGGAATTCCCTGGAAAAGCGAATATTATGGTTTAAATGATGATCAAGACAGGAGAGAGGAATTATTGGAAAACTGGAGAAGCTTTGGATTTTTAAACGGGTAAACTAAGAAATGGGACTGAAAAGCCTCTTTTTTTAAAATTTTTAACCTTATTTTACTTTACAATACTGTATTGGTTTTGCCATACATTGACATGAATCCACTACGGGTGTACATGCGTTCCCAAACATGAACCCCCTCCCACCCCATAACATCTCTCTGGGTCATCCTTGTGCACCAGCCCCAAGCATCCTGCACCCTGCGTCGGACATAGACTGGCGATTCGTTCCTTACATGATACTATACATGTTTCAATGCCATTCTCCCATCTCATCCCACCCTCTCCCTCTCCCCCAGAGTCCAAAAGTCTGCTCTACACATCTGAGTCTCTTTTGTTGTCTTGCATACAGGGTCATCATCACCATCTTCCTAAATTCCATACATATGCATTAGTATACTGTATTGGTGTTTTTCTTTCTGGCTTACTTCACTCTGTATAATGGGCTCCAGTTCCATCCATCTCCTTAGAACTGATTCAAATGTATTCTTTTTAGATGGGTCAGTTCTTCGCATTAGGTGGCCAAAGTATTGGAGTTTCAGCTTCAACATCAGTCCTTCCAATGAATATTCAGGACTGATTTCCTTTAGGATGGACTGGTTGGATCTCCTTGTAGTCCAAGGGACTCTCAAGAGTCTTCTCCAACACTACAGTTCAAAAGCATCAATTCTTCGGTGCTCAGCTTTCCTTATAGTTCAACTCTTACATCTTTCGGATGATATTAAAGCAGCATTTTGTAGGTCTTCAGCTTCCAGGAAACAGACACATTTTTTTTTCTTTTCTTCCCTCTAAATACTGGTTCAACCCTGGACAATACATTGGGTTGGCCAATAAGTTCATTCTGGTTTTTCTGCAACATCTTACAGAAACGCCTGAATTAACTTTTTGACCAATCCAATATATAAAACAAACATTAAAATAGTCTTTAATAATATCAATAACAACAACAAAAAAAGACTCTTAGAGAAGAAGACAGCCATAATAAATGATGGGCTTACCCCACGCATGTCAGCAATAGCTATGTTGGAAACTCAGACTTTCACCCCTTTTGGATAGTTACAACCCCCACCAAAGTGATATCAGTTGAGACTACATGGCCTAGAATTCCATACCTCCTTGAAAATAAGGAGCCATCCAATCCCTTCTCATTTCCCCATTGGAGAGGTGTCAGAGAAGACATAGTGGGAAGTCATGTCTTTCATCCTGCTGCAATGAGTTTCCTTTCCCTACTACCTTCTCTGTGTCAGTGGAAATAATATGGGAGGCAGTAATCAGGCATTCCAACCCCTCTCATCCAGGAAGTTATCAGTGAAGGCCTAGTGGAGAACCAAAACTCCTACCACACCCAGAAGTAATAAGGAGTACTGCCTGCCTTGGGTGTAGTACAAAGAAAGGCAAGCAGTGAATCTGAATTTCTATCCAAGCCTAATAGTGATGAGATGACACTCTCATTCCCTTGCTCAAGAAGTGCCAGAGGAAGTCAGCTAAAATAAATTTAAATAAAATGTAGACTTTCAAAATATAATAACTAAAATGTCAAAGACTCAATTGAAAGTCACTCATCATATCAAGAATCTAGAAGGTGTTAAATTAGATAAAAATGACAAGGAATATATTCCAACCCAGGGATGATAGAGACTCAAGAACCTAGGAGGTATCAAATGAGATTTTAAAAAAGAATAGATTCCAAAACAGATGATAGACTTTAGAATTACTTGACAAAGCTGTCATCATAAACATGCTTCAGTAAGCAATTACAAACAAAAAAGCCAATGAAAATATACCAATAGCAAATTATCAGATGTCTTGGCCAACAATCTAAAGGAGAATCTGGTGGAAATTTTAAAACTAAAAAATATAAGTGAAATAAAAACTTAGTGATGAACTCAACAATAGGATGGAAGAAACAGAGTAAAGAATCACTGAACTTAAGGATAGGACAATACCAGAGACTCAGTCTGAACAGAGAGAAAGAAAACTGAAATTTTAAAATAAATAGAGCCTCAGGGACCTACAGAACTATAGCAAAATGTCTAACACTCGTGACATCAGATTTCCAGAAAGAGAGGAAAAGGAGTTCCCATATATCCCCTGTCTCCACACATGCATAACACCCCCCCACCCCAACCATATAGACACCCTTGAGAATATTCCTTGTGTGCTTGAGAAGAATGTGTATTTTGCTGCTGTTGGATGACATGCTCGCAATGAGTTTCTTAGTTCCACTTGGTCTAAAGTATGTTTCAAATCTAACACTTCCTTGTTAATTTTCTGTCTGGATGATCTACCCGTTATTGAAAGTGGGTTATTGAACTCTCTCCTACTATTATTGTGTTGTTGTCTATTTCTTCCTTCAGATCTGAAAGGGTTCAAAATACTGAGATGGTCCAAAGTAGGGTATATGTATATTTACAATTATTATATCTTCTTAATTAATTGACCCAGTTATAATGGTCACTTTTGTCTCTTGTTATCATTTTTGGCTTCAGGTCCATTTCATATGATGCAAGTGTAGCTATCTCTGATCTCTTTTCCTTCTACTTCCACAGAATATCTTTTGCTGTCTTTTCATTTTGAGCCTATGTATGTCCTGAAAGCTAAAGTGAGTTAGTGTCTTGTAGGCTGCGTATAGCTGAGACTTTTTTATTCTTTTAATCTATCCAGCCATTGAATATCTTTTGACTGGAAAGTGTAATCCATTAACATTAAATAATTATTGACATGTAAGGACTTATCAATACCATTTTGTTGTTTTCTTGATGTTTTGTACTTCCGTTTTTGTTTTCTTCCTTTCTTGCTGTCTTCCTTTATAAATTGGTGCTTTTCTATAGTGATATCCTTTGATTCCATTCTGCTTTTCCTTTCATGTAATTATTGTAGATTTTTGCCTTGTGATTCCCATGAGACTCACTTGAAATGTCTTAGGCACGTAACATCTACTTTACACTGATGACAACTTCTATCACATTATACAAACTCTATCCTTTTATTCCCCTCTTTTATAATTTTATTTGTGTGTGTGTGTTTAATTTTTATTTTTACTTTATTTTACTTTACAATACTGTATTGGTTTTGCCATACATTGACATGAATCCACCACGGGTGTACATGCGTTCCCAAACATGAACCCCCTCCCACCTCCCTCCCCAAAACATCTCTCTGGGTCATCCCCATGCACCAGCCCCAAGCATCCTGTATCCTGCATCGGACATAGACTGGCAATTCATTTCTTACATGATAGTATACATGTTTCAATGCCATTCTCCCATCTCATCCCACCCTCTCCCTCTCCC
>SJYQ01002722.1:531488-543608 GCA_006410935.1 Redunca redunca | reverse complement strand
CTTTCTGGCTTACTTCCTCTGTATAATCGGCTCCAGTTTCATCCATCTCATTAGAACTGATTATTTTATAATTGTAATGTCACTAGTTACACCTTTTAATAGTGTGTATCCATTAACACACTGTTGAAGCTATAGCTCTTTTAAACACATTTTTAAACTTTTCTACTAGGATAAGAAATTAACACATCACCATATTATGATATTAATGTATTCTGTGATTATTCTTGTTTGTTTGTTTGTTTGTTTTTTGTTCTACGATGTTGCTAAACTTCCTAAGTAAATTCTAGAGGTCTCCGAGCACTGATGTTGTTCATGGATAGCTGTTAAATCATTGCTCTTTGTGGTGAGATGGGGGGACTGGGTTCTCCTACTTCAGCATTTTCCCACAATCTGGAAGTTTCTATTGGCATATCTTTGAGCTCAGATTCTGTCTTCAGACATGTCTGGCCTGCTAATAAGCCCATCAAAGGCAGTCTCCATTTCTGTGACAGTGTTTTCTTATCTCTAGCATTTCTTTTTGACTTTGACTTTTCTCTTAGAATTTTCATTTGTTTATATTGTTTGTCTGTTCTTGAATGTTGTCTACTTTTTAAATTAAAGCCTTTAGTATATCAATGATAGTTTTTAAAAATTTCTGGTCTGATAATTCCAATATTTCTGCCATATCTGACTTTGTTACCGATGCTCATTCAATCTCTCCAGATTTTGTTTTTTGCCTTTTAGTATGCCTTATAATTTTTAATTGAAAAGTGGACATGATATACTGGGTAAAATAAATTGCAGTGAATAGGACTTTAATAATGTAACGGTATGGTGGGTGGGGAAGTGTGCCTTCACTCTATGATTAGGTATCAGGCTTTTTGTAAGACTGTGCTCCTGGCCTATCAGTTTCACTAGTGCCTTTCAGTTGTTGTTAATTCCCTCTTAACATGGCACAGTCTGGCCAGGAGGAGGCTGAAGGTATTTACCTTCCCCAACGTGGAAAACTAGAGAAAGCTGAATCTGATTATTTCCCTTCCCTTCTGTTTAAGTAAGTTCAGATGAAACCCCAACAGTATCTGGTGAAATAGTTTCTCCTGAAAGTGGCTTTGTTAAGAAAAATCAAATGCTCTGGTATATTTAAAAATGGTTCCTTTTCCTCTGCCCTTCTGGAAGCTTGAAAGGGTTTTTCTCTGAGCTTTACTAGGACTATTAGAGATATTGGAGGCAAAATCACAAATGTGTGGAGCTCCCCCATGACTGGGTCTCCCTGAAGTTTCTAACTCTCAGATTTGTCCACATGAGCTTCCAACAAATTGTCAACTATACTTTTGGTTGTCCTACAATGACACTGGCTCCCAGAGAGGGCTCTGCTTGAGTTTCTGTTCCGCTAAATTGTAATTTTCTGTATTTTCTTTCCATCTCTCCAATTTGGGGGGGATGAAATTTGCCCTGTAACCTCACTTTTCTGATAAATTTCTAAGTTATTGATTTTCAGTTTGTTCAGATTCATTAGGACAGAGTGGTGACTTAAATTCCTTACAGAATGTATGGAACCTGGAGTGCTAGCTGGTGTTTTTTTTTTTACAAACGTGCAAAAGCCTTCAACAGAAGCAAGATAGACTTTTCAACAAAGGGTGCTGAGGCAACTGAAAATCATTGTCAAAAAGTGAACCAAAACCTAAGCCTCACATCTAATTTAAAAAAAAAACAAAAAACTGAAAATGGTTAACAGAATTTTTTTAAAATTATAAAATTTTCAAAAAAAAATGGTAGAAAATTTTCAGAGTCTAGGAACAGGTAAAGAGTTTTTTGACCTAATAGAAAAATCACAACCAAATTAGCAAAAAATCAACTAATTAGACTATAAAATGAAAACTTTTCCCCTGTGAAAGATATTTTATAAGGATGAAAAGGCAAGTTACAGACAAGGAGAAAATTTTTTCAAACCACCTATTAGACAAAAGACTAATTCTAGAATATCTAGTGAACTCTCAAAATTCAATAAAAAAAATTCTATTAGAAAATAGGATAACCAGAAGAAAAGAATATATTGATTAAAGTAAACACACAAAAAAACATTCAACATCATAAGCCATTAAGGAAATGCAAATTAAACCACAACAAGATATTGCTATAAACCTCAGAGTAGGTAAAACAAAAAAATAATAGTGATAATACCAAATGCTGGAAAGAATGTGGAGAAACCAGACCACTCACACACTGCTGCTAAGAATAAACAATGGTGCAGTCACAGTCCAAAAAATATTTTGGACTTTTCTTCAAAAAATAAATAAATAAGCCTGTGACTTCTATGTGGCCCAGCAATTACACTTCTGGAAATTTATCCCCCCAAAAATGAAAACCTATGTTCACTCAGAAATATATATATATATGTGTATACATACATATTTATAGTAATGTTATTTGTAATAGCCCCAAACTGGACACAATCTTGATATCCATCATCAGGTGAATGGTTAAATGAACTGTGGTACATCCATACCAAAAATATTACTCAGCAATGGAAAAGAACAAACTATTGATACATATAGGATGACTCTCCACAGAATTATTCTGAATGGAAAAACCCAGCCCCATGATTCTACATATGTAATATTTTTGAAATCACAGAATCAGAGAAATGGAAAAGATTTGTGATTTCAGGGTCCCAGGATGGTAGAGATGAGAAGTAAGTGTAGGGATCACTATAAAAGGGCAATTTGAGGGATACTTGTGTTGATGGAAACCTCTATGTCTTTACTAAATCAATATCACTATTCTGGTTATCATATTGTACTATAGGTTTGTAAGACATTACCGTTGGAGAAATCTGGGTAAGAAGTGTATGTGAGCTTGTTACATGATTTCTTACAGGTTCATATGAATCTCTAGTCATCTCAAAATAGTTTATTTAAAAACAGAAGAGAGGGAAGCATTCTAAAAAAATAATAAAAGCAAGACAAAACAAACAGAGCAGGAAAGATTTCCTAAGAGACTTCAGTGTGGAACATAGTAAACCCCTTCATCAATTGCAGTCTGATTCTGATTTCTACATACAGATCATGTAGAATTTAGAAATCCCTGGCAAGCCTGAGATACTTTCCTTTTAGGACCGTGCAACCTCACCCTGTGATAGCACTCCTGGAGTTCGTCTCCGAACAGGTCAACAGTTTTTCTGGATTCAAATTTTGACATGTCCTTTTAGGATGATGAGCAAGCTACTTGGGCTTCCTACTATTCCAGCATACTACTTGTAAAACAGTCAGCAACATGCCCAGATCTACTGAGAGCATGCCCTTGTCAACCTTCCAAGTTTATTGATATTTACATTTATGATACAAGTTTTTTGAGAGCCTCTTTTTCTGCTGCCTGGTGTTTGCTTTCATAGGAGAAAGGGCAGACAGTCGAGAGGAAAGCAGGCAGCACTCGTGCTGGATTTATTGGCACAGCACACTGAAGAGCAAGCAAACCACCAAACAGAGGATATTGATAAGGAGACTAAATTCATTTGAAATCACTAAGACTCAGTTAGGGGCATATTGTATTAAGTGAAATGCCATTACTGAAGGGCCCAGGGAAAGATTGTATGCCAAGTCATGAGAGCTTTTCAGCTCACTGGATGGCTGCCATTGCACCCACGCACTACATTTGATGGTTTGAAAGTAGAGATAATTTCTGCATAGATCATAAAGGGACTTGGAAATAGCTGAGTCCCTAGGAGCACGGGCAAGAGCTGAATTGTCTGTGAGGGAGAACATTCAAGGAAGAATCCCTCTGCAGTTAAAAAAAAGAAAAAGAAAAGAAAAAATATACCAAGTGGGTATGAATCCCCACTTTTCGTAAAGGCTTCCTTTCATTGTAATGGTGGTATGTTAGCGTATTTTTAAAACTCCACACTGAGGACCATCATTCGTGTCTGTGATGGCTTTTCTGCAAAGCATCTTACTTTTTCTAGAGAATACGGCAATGGAACTGAGATTTATTTAATACAGTTTAACCATTTTTTAGTTAGAACGTTCTCCCAGCTGAAAGTTCCCCGCTCAGGTCATAAGAGCAGCTTAGGGTCTTTTCTTGCTGCAAGAACGAGTTTGTTGCCTGCCAGGAATCAGAGAAGATTCAGAAAATCTGTTTTCTTCTAAGCAGCTTCCTAGCACTTCCTCGAAGGTTGTTTGAGGTTTCCTTGCTTGATGTCTCTCACACTGCCCTTGCACTGTTAATCCTGGGGAGCAAGGACATACTGTAAACACGAGTCCATTTCAGTGATGTGTATAAATCTTGTTCAGGTTATTCAGACTAAGGCAGCCCCTTATCTAACAAGCACCAGAGCAGACTTTTGAAAACACTTTTCACCTGTGACAGTAACAGCCCAGTTTTGTCCTCACCAACAATGGAATAAATGCAATATCTCATGTCAGCTAACTCCATGTCTTATTTATGCCAAATTCTTTTGGGTTCAGCACTTTAAGACTGGCTTTGCATTAGTATTTTATTCCAGGACAGACTCCTAGAATAGCATTGCCCTGAAAAGAAAGGAGAGATTTTTCTTTTAAGTAAAATTCTATAATGACCAAAGTAGACAGATTTGTCTTTGCTGTGTTATTTTACCTTAACTACACTGTATGTTAATCTGGAGAAATCACGCTTTGAAGCTATGATAATAAGTATGTTGAAAACTACCAGAATTATGCCAAAACAGTACGAGATGATTCAGGTAGTCAGCAAACAGGACTAACTGCTGGTTGGGGAAAGATCAAGGGTTATTCACTGCCCACTGAGTGTTTCTGCCTAAAAATAAGCTTCTTTACAAGTTCAGTTCAGTCGCTCAGTCATGTCCAACTCTTTGTGACCCCATGAATCGAAGCATGCCAGGCTTCCCTGTCCATCACCAATGCCCAGAGTCCTCCCAAACCCATGTCTATTGAGTTGGTGATGCCATCCAGCCATCTCGTCCTCTGTCATCCCTTTCTCCTCCTACCCTCAATCTTTCCCAGTATCAGGGTCTTTTCAAATGAGTCAGCTCTTCGCATTAGGTGGCCAAAGTATTGGAGTTTCAGCTTCAACATCAGTCCTTCCAATGAACGAACACCCAGGACTGATCTCCTTTAGGATGGACTGGTTGGATCTCCTTGCAGTCCAGGGGACTCTCAAGGGTCTTCTCCAACACCACAGTTCAAAAGCATCGATTCTTCTGCGCTCAACTTTCTTTATAGACCAAATCTCACATCATACATGACCACTGGGAAAACCATAGCCTTGACTAGATGGACCTTTGTTGACAAAGTAATGTCTCTGCTTTTTAATATGCTGTCTAGGTTGTCTTAATAGAACTTTCCTTCCAAGGAGTAAGTATCTGCATGCTAATGCGCAGTCCTAATAGAATTATGGAGACATTTCCTTCTCTGTGGCCACAAATGCACATGGCTAGTCTTTTGGCAACAGGATCATTTTTTTTTTCCTTGATACCTCTGAAGCACCAAAAGGAACTTATTCTACTGAACTGCTTATTTCAAAATAGATTACAATTTGCAACTGTTTGTAAAACTATCAGAGACCTGATTTGCAAGTAGATGTTTCAGTATATCTAATTAATAGCAAATGTATCAATTTCAAAATACATATGTACACTTTCATTAATTGTGAAACTTTTTTTTTGAGGAAGAAGGTGCAAGTTTTGGAAAAAGAGAGAAAAGCCTGGAATGACTTGTACTTATTGCTCTAATTTATGCTCTACATAATATCTAAGTGAATTTTCATCATTGAGATCTGATCATATTACTCTCTTGGCAGAACTCTTCAACTGCTGCCCACTTCCTTCAGGATTAAAGCTAATCTCCTTTGAGTAGCAACCTTGTATACCCATTAGGGTCTGATTTCTGTCTAATTCTGCCTGTTAGGGTCTGATTTCTGTTTAACCCTGTCGTCTCTTTCCTAGGTTTTTCCCTAGATGATCCAGAAACACTGAATTATCAGTCTAGCGGTGTTATGTCTTCTTTGGCCTTTGCGTTTTTGCATTTGTCTAGAAGGCCTTCCCATTATTCAGTGGGAAAACTGTTTATTCAAGTCTGAGTGTAAATATGCTTCCATTCTGGAAGCCTTCCCTAGTGTCACCAGCAGGCTTTCCTTCATCTGTGATGTAACCCTACTGCATTTTGTGCATCTACATAATATGTCATTACAAATACTGGTGGATATATCTGTTTGCCAACTAGAATATAGACTTCCTGAGAGAAGGAAGCATGTATTTTCATCTTTGTTTCTCTGGCACTTAGTACAGTGTCTGGTATATGTAAGTTCTCAAAAAAATTTTTTTGAATGTGTCGATGAATAAATGAATCAATTAATGACAGTAGCTGTAGAGAGAATAAATTTATTGTTTTAAACACAAAGCAGAGAAATAAAAATAGAGATGAAGAGAAAAGAAGGCAAGTGTCTAATCTCCTCATTTAGTAATTTGCAGTGTATTTTAGGGAGGCTTAAAGCCCATTCCCAGAGCTGCTGGTGTGATACTCTTCCTCAACACTGTGACCCATGCTTACATTTTCTCAGAGGTACAATGACATCATTGTCCTCTTCATCCTCATCATCATGAATACATCACAACATTACACTCTTCTTTAGTTCAGACTCTGCCCACTCACTAAGACAAAGTAAAGGAAACATTTACACAAGTTTGTGGCTCAAAGAAAATCATTTTCCCCCAGTTTGCAAGGAGAATCAGCTTGCAGAAGCAAAATAAATGAGTCTTTTGGCAGAGCCAAAGAAATCGACATGTTCAGATACATGCATTTGTCAGCCTTTAAAATAAACAAAGTCCTATTTCAACATGATGGCTTAATGTTTGACTCCTTTGGACTACGCCCTGTGAAGGGAACTGTGTCTGACCTAGGCAGTGTGATCTACAGCAAAATGATCGGAAGCTATTGGTGCTTCCTAATGCCCTTTTGGCATGCTCATAGTCAGATTATTCATGGTCTTCATTTTGAAAGAGAATTTATTTAAATATTTGCTTAATGGCTGTACCCAAAGACATAGTTTTCACACCTACCTCACAGTAATGTTGCTCAGTTGTGTCTGACTCTTTGCAACCCCATAGACTGTAGCCTGCCAGGCACCTCTGTCCATGGAATTAATTCTCCAGGCAAGAATAGTGGAATGGGTTGCCATTTCCTACTCAAAAGGATCTTCCTGACCCAGGGATCAAACCCCAGTCTCTTGAATTGCAGGATTCTTTAGACTGTAAAAATGAAAATTGACATAGGGTTTGATTTCTTTCTTAGAACAATTTGTGTTAAATTTTTCAATGTTGAAGATAATGACTGAGCAAAATTATATTAACAGTTGGAGTGCCCAGAGAGTAAAGCATGCTGGATATGCAGATTTTCTGTTGTGTTTCCAGTCAGTTCAGTCACTCAGTCATGTCCTAGTCTTTGCAACCCCATGGAATGCAGAATGCCAGGCTTCCCTATCCTCTTGTGTTTCCAAGAGAGCAGTGATTAGCAGAGCAGACCTGGGAACTAATTGCTTGGGTTCAAAAATGTGCTCTGCCACTTCTTTTTTGTGTGAGCTTGGAAACTGTATTAACTTCTCTGTAACTTCAGTCTTCATTGAAAAAATACAATAATGAGCATTCATCTTCATTGTGACATCTGTCATATTACAGCCTGAAACAAAAAAACAAAACCATGTGCCTCTATACGTAGTTATAAACTATTCTCCCATATTTTCAATCAAGAGGAAGAAAAAGTTGATGAAAGTTCTACACTGAAATAACTAACCATCATGACATTTCATCAATGAATTTGATAAAGTTGCAAAATTAATTTATTTGTAATTCTGTAATTACAAAATTAATATACAGACATCTATTTTATTTCTACACACTAACAAACTATCAGAAATAGAACTTAAGGAGACAATCCAATTTACCATTGCATTAAGAAGAATAAAATACTTAGGGATAAACCTACCTAAGGAAGTAAAAGATCTATATTTGTTAATAGAAAGTATAAGACACTATTGAAAGAAATTGAAGATGACCAAAAAGATGGAAAGATATAGTGTACATGGAATGGAAGAATTATTGTTAACATGACCATACAACCCAAGGCAATCTACAAAGTCAGTGTAATTTCCTACAAAAATACAAAGGGATTTTTCACAAAACTAGAAGAAAATAATTTTACAATTTTTATGGAAACACAAAAGACCCCAAATAGCTAAAACAATCTTGAGAAAGAACAGAGGTGGAGAAATCATACTTCCTGACTTAAGATTATAATACAAAACTACAAAAATATAGTAATCAAGAGTATGGTACTGGTGCAGAATATAGATTAATAGAACAGGATTGAGAGCCTCAAAATAAACCCATGCACTTATGGTCAATTAATCTATGACAAAGAAGGCAGGAATACACAATGAAGAGAAGACAGACTATTCAATAAGTGGTGCTAGGAAATCTGGACAGCTGCATGTAAAACAATGAAATTAGAACATTTTGTCACACCATATACAAAAATAAATCTAAAATGGATTAAAGGCCAAAATATAAGACTGGAAACCGTAACATTCCTAAAAGAAAACAGGCAAGACACTGACTTAAATCGTACAGATAGTTATTTTTGGATCTATCTCCTAAAGCAAAGAAAATAAAAGCAAAAATAAATAAAAACAAAAATAAATTTAAAAGCTTTTGCACAGTAAAGGAACATTCGAAGAAAAAGACAACCTACTAAATGGAAGGAAATATATGCAAATGATACAATCAATTAGGGGTTAATATCCAGAATACATAAACAGCTAATACAACTGAACATAAAAAAAAACTAATTGAAAATGGGCAGATGACCTGACTGGACACTTTTACAAAGAGAAAATATAGATGGCCAACAGGCACATGGCAAGATGTTCAACGTCAGTAATTATCAGGAAAATGCAAATCAAAACCACAATGAGGTATCACTTCAAACCCGTAGAATGGCTTTCATCAAAAAGAACACAATTAATAAATGTTGGTGAGGTTGTGGAGAAAAGAGAACCCTTGTCTGCTATTGGAGGGGATGTAAATTGGTTCAGGCACTATGGAACACAGTATGAAGGTTTCTCAAAAAAAAAAAAAAAAATAGAACTACCATATGGCTCAGCAGTTCCACTCATATATCTAAAAAAAATACGAACTCACACAGATACATTCATCCCAATGTTCATAGAAGCATTATTTACAATTTTCAAGGTATGAAAGTAACCTAAGTGTCCATCAACAGATGAATAAAGAAGATGTGGCATGCATACATACAATGGAGTATTACTCAGTCATCAATTTGTTTTTACATTTGCAACAATATGGAGGGTGTTATGCTAAGTGAAATGTCAGACATAGAAATATAAATACTGGATGATAGATATCACATGTGGAATCTAAAAAATAAAACTAGTGAATATGACAAAAAAGAAACAGACTCATTGATGCAGAGAACAACCTAGTGGTTGCCAGTGGGAAGATGGAATGGGGAAGGGGCATCATGAGCATAGGAGGTTAAGATGTACAAACTACATCTTATACATTAGGCATATAATATAGATAAGCTACAAGGACATATTGTACAACACAGGGAATATAGGTAGTATTTTGTAGTAACTATTAATGAAACATGGGCTTCCCTGGTGGCTCAGATGGTAAGGAATCTGCCTGCAATGAGGGAGACCTGGGTTTGTTCCCTGGGTTGGGAAGATCCCCTGGAGGAGGGCATGGAAATTCACTCTAATATTCTTGCCTGGAGAATCCCATGGACAGAGGAGCCTGGCGGGCTATAGTCCATGGGGTTGCAAAGAGTCAGAGATGACTGAATGACTAAGCACAGCACATATGTGTGCTGTGCTTTATTAGCATGTGCGCTGGGCTTAGTCACTCAGTCATGTCCGACTTTTTGTGACTCCATGGACCGTAGCCAGCCAGACTCCTCTGTCCATGGGATTCTCCAGGCAAGAATACTGGAGTAGGTTACCATTTCTTCCTCCAGGGAATCTTCCTGACCCAGGGATCAATCCCGGGTCTCCGGCATTGCAAGCAGATTCTTTACCATCTGAGCTACCAGGGAAGCCCAAATATGAGTATACTTCAGTTTAAAAAACAAAAACAAAAATGCATGCTCCAAGTCATCCAGTCTATTAGTTCACCATTGTCAACCCTCATAAACCCACCCAAAGGAGGACATATTGGCCTCATGATCCCAGAATCTCAGGCTGATTGGAAATTATTGTTCCCATCATATATAATGCAATGTCATAAAACAACAAACAGAAACCTGTCTTAAAATTTTCATATTTGCTTACCATGGATTTTTTTCCTTAATATTTATTTTTGAAAATATTTCATTCAGTTCAGTTCAGTCGCTCAGTCGTGTCCGACTCTTTGCGACCCCATGAATCGCAGCACGCCAGGCCTCCCTGTCTATCACCAACTCCCGGAGTTCATTCAGACTCGTGTCCATCGAGTCAGTGATGCCATCCAGCCATCTCATCCTCTGTCGTCCCCTTCTCCTCCTGCCCCCAATCATCCCTCCCAGCATCAGGGTCTTTTCCAATGAGTCAACTCTTCGCATGAGGTGGCCAAAGTACTGGAGTTTCAGCTTTAGCATCATTCCTTCCAAAGAAATCNCAGCTTGAACATCAGGGAGTTCACGGTTCACGTATTGCTGAAGCCTGGCTTGGAGAATTTTGAGCATTACTTTACTAGCATGTGAGATGAGTGCAATTGTGTGGTAGTTTGAGCATTCCTTGACATTGGCTTTCTTTGGGATTGGAATGAAAACTGACCTTTTCCTGTCCTGTGGCCACTGCTGAGTTTTCCAAATTTGCTGGCATATTGAGTGCAGCACTTTCACAGCATCATCTTTCAGGATTTGAAATAGAGCAACTGGAATTCCATCACCTCCACTAGCTTTGTTCGTAGTGATGCTTTCTAAGGCCCACTTGATTTCACATTCCAGGATGTCTGGCTCTAGATGAGTGATCACACCATCATGATTATCTTGGTCATGAAGATCCTTTTTGTACAGTTCTTCTGTGTATTCTTGCCACCTTTTCTTAATATCTTCTGCTTCTGTTAGGTCCATACCATTTCTGTCCTTTATTGAGCCCATCTTTGCATGAAATGTTCCCTTGGTATCTCTAATTTTCTTGAAGAGATCTCTAGTCTTTCCCATTCTGTTGTTTGCCTCTATTTCTATGCATTGATCGCTGAAGAAGGCTTTCTTATCTCCTTGCTATTCTTTGGAACTCTGCATTCAGATGCTTATATCTTTCCTTTTCTCCTTTGCTTTTCACTTCTCTTCTTTTCACAGCTATTTGTAAGGCTTCCCCAGACAGCCATTTTGCTTTTTTGCATTTCTTTCCCATGGGGATGGTCTTGATCCCTGTCTCCTGTACAATGTCACGAACCTCATTCCATAGTTCACCAGGCACTCTATCAGATCTAGGCCCTTAAATCTATTTGTCACTTCCACTGTATAATCATAAGGGATTTGATTTAGGTCATACCTGAATGGTCTGGCAGTTTTCCCTACTTTCTTCAATTTGAGTCTGAATTTGGTAATAAGGAGTTCATGATCTGAGCCACAGTCAGCTCCTGGTCTTTTTTTGTTGACTGTATAGAGCTTCCCCATCTTTGGCTGCAAGGAATATAATCAATCTGATTTCGGTGTTGACCATCTGGTGATGTCCATGTGTAGAGTCTTCTCTTGTGTTGTTGGAAGAGGGTGTTTGCTATGACCAGTGCATTTTCTTGGCAAAACTCTATTAGTCTTTGCCCTGCTTCATTCCATATTCCAAGGCCAAGTTTGCCTGTTACTCCAGGTGTTTCTTGACTTCCTACTTTTGCATTCCAGTCCCCTATAATGAAAACGACATCTTTTGGGGGTGTTAGTTCTAAAAGGTCTTAAAATATAATTTATCTTGATTATTGATTTTTTTTTTTTTGTCCACTTACCTCTCTGAATCTCAATCCTACTCAGAGGTTATCATGAGAATCAAATGAAATAATTAATGGAAAACCCATAAAAATGTGCCTGACACATACTTAATGCTTGATAGTATTGTTATTAAAATTGTTTTTAATACAATCACACAGGCATTTAGATC
>SJYQ01002722.1:513820-531467 GCA_006410935.1 Redunca redunca | reverse complement strand
TTTAGTTTTAGGCCTTTGTGAGGTAATCTTCAATATCCTGGTATTATTCTTTAATTCTCCTGAGTTCTGTTGATTTATAAGCACCAAGCTGACCATATCAGGTAATTGTAGGTCCCATTTTGTATCTTTTAGACAGAATCATTGTACAAATACCTTAATTTCTACCTTTTGTCTTTCTGATCAGACCTGACATGCATTTGAATTGAAGAGGTGGGTTGATTTAGTCTGACACTCAAGTTCATGCTTTCTCACTGAATTGATCATTTGAACCAATTGACCTGCCAGTTCAGTCATAACAGTTGCGCCAGGCATTTGTGCAGATTTAGAGTTGAGGCTGATGCCTGTCTTGTGAAGTTTAGTGAGAAGGATGTCACTAGAAAATATAGCTAGCTGACAGCTGGTCTCTCCAATCACACTGCTCTTTGGATCTTTGCAAAGTGATGTCAATGATGGTTATGCCCTAACTAGAATGTCCCTGACCCCTGTAAACAGTGCACTCTGGGGCCTTCTGCAGCCTTCTAAAACCAATCTACTTGGCCATACTACAGTACTGATTATACCTGGGAATGTGACACATGAGGTATTTTAAAAGTGTTTCCAATAACAACTTTGTCTAAATAATTTCACAGTATGATAAAAGCCATAAAACAACTGCATGGCTGATTCCAACATACACAAAGCATATGATAAATAAACAAAAGTGAATATTCAAAAGAAAACTTAACTGATGTTGTTTTAAATTGAGTGATATTTTGGGGGAGATTTAAGCATTCCTACTGGAGAAGGCAATGGCACCCCACTCTAGTACTCTTGCCTGGAAAATCCCATGGATGGAGGAGCCTAGTGGGCTGCAGTCCTTAGGGTCACCTAGTTGGACACGGCTGAGTGACTTCACTTTCACTTTTTACTCTCATGCACTGGAGAAGGAAATGGCAACCCACTCCAGTGTTCTTGCCTGGAGAGTCCCAGGGACGGGGGAGCCTGGTAGGCTGCCATCTATGGGGTCGCACAGAGTGGGACACGACTGAAGTGACTTAGCAGCAGCAGCATCAAGCATTCCTACAACCAATATACTACTGAGAAGACTCAGTTTTAGTAACTGCATGAGAATATTATAAACCAAGCCCACACAATGTTAAAATAAGTTAAAATATGTGCAAAATTTATGAGAGAATGTCAGGTGTAATGCTTGATAAAGAAGCTTAATGCTTAAGAAATTTATCTTCTGGCTAAATAACCAACTCTTCCAATTCTGAGTTCAAGTATAATTTTAGAAACTCTTTCTGTAAAGTCATTCTTTTATTAATGAGATCAACTCTAGGTGAGCGAAGAGAGGTGACTTCCTAAAGCATCTGTGAAGAAAAACAAGATCCTTAAGACACCAGAAATCAGCACACCATGTTAAAAACAAAATACTGAGAGGCAGGTTTGTGTTGTTCTTTCCTGGGGAAAGAGGTGAAAAATCAGTCCTCCGAAATATCTTTTGATTTTTATTCATTCAGTCCTTTTTTTTTCCCTTTTGAAAAGTTTTGAAATTTGCAAATAAATGTTAAAGAGTTTGGAGCTGATAAAAGAGGGCCATTACTCAAGAGCTTCTACTTTACTCCGGGCAGTGTCACGTTATTACATTGTCCAGTGTGTTAGTTGCTCAGTTGTCTCTGACTCTTGACTGCATGGACAGTAGTCCACTAGGTTCTTCTGTCCATTGAATTCTCAAGGCAAGAATACTGGAATGGGTTGTCATTCCCTTCTCCAGATGACTTCATGACTGAGGGATTGAATCCGGGTCTCCTGCATTGGAGGCAGATTCTTTACCAATTGAGCTACCAGGGAAGCCCAAATATTACATTGTACACTATGCTTATTATCAGGCTGAACTTCAGTAACAACACATCTCCAAGGAGTCCAGAGAGCAGATTTCCACTGGCTAACTGGTCACATACTTCAGCTTCCAGCTGAAATAGTTCTGTGAACCAGCAAGGCAATGAATGAAGAGAAAATCTGCCTCTGCAGTATGACTCAGCCTATCTCTCATTTGTAACCCAATTATCCTTCCCAGTGTCCACAAAGCAGGATGGGATGAACTCAGCCAGCTAAGGTAAACTAAGGACTGCTGTATGGCACAATCATCCATCATAAATTAAAAACCACAAAAGACATGTTTAAACTTGTGAAGTCACATTGTTTTCAGGACTACTGGTAATTTTTAGATGATTGCAATCATAAAATTAAAAGATGCTTACTCCTTGGAAGGAAAGTTATGACCAACCTAGATAGCATATTCAAAAGCAGAGACATTACTTTGCCAACAAAGGTCCATCTAGTCAAGGCTATGGTTTTTCCAGTGGTCATGTATGGATGTGAGAGTTGGACTGTGAAGAAAGGTGAGTGCTGAAGAATTGATGTGTTTGAACTGTGGTGTTGGAGAAGACTCTTGAGAGTCCCTTGGACTGCAAGGAGATACAACCAGTCCATTCTAAAGGAGATTGGTCCTGGGTGTTCTTTGGAAGGAATGATGCTAAAGCTGAAACTCCAGTACTTTGGCCACCTCATGCAAAGAGTTGACTCATTGGAAAAGACTCTGATGCTGGGAGGGATTGGGGGCAGGAGAAGAGGATGACAGAGAAATGGCTGGATGGCATCACAGACTCGATGGACGTGAGTTTGAGTGAATTCTGGGAGTTGGTGACAGACAGGGAGGCCTGGCGTGTTGCAATTCATGGGGTCGCAGAGAGTCGGACACGACTGAGCGAGTAAACTAAACTGAAGATCTAGACTTTTGGCACACTGTCCACAACCAGGGGTTTGGCATGTACTTCTTTCTTATGGGCCTGAGTGGGTGAGAAAGATTGAGGAATTCAGGGCTTTCATGAGCCATGCATTTGAAAATCCCAGTTCCTCATTTTTTATGAAGAAGCAAGGCATTCTGAAGCAAATTTGGAAACATAAGGAAATGTCTAAGAGATTGATTTTATATCTGTCATATTTCTTTTCAGTCACTTCAATTATGCAACCAAATATCAACAACAGGAATCTGAAAAATGCAATGATTTGGCTAACCTTTACTGAAATAGCTCAACTCTTTTCTGGTGATTGGGGATTGGGTAAAGGATCACCATTATTGTAGAACAGCATTCCGGGTGAAACAGCATTATAAGAAACTTGAAGTGGTAATCATGCCTATGAAATTTAAATAGGACCAATGAACTTCTTCATAGCTGCGCTGCATCTCTTACCCCTTCATGTAATTATTTGAAAAGCTGTCACATCAAAGATTAGCATCATTTGTAGACATCAGCTCAGTATTAGCTTCTCTTGCTCCAAACTTAACTCTCCTTTCTGTCTCTCTTTCTTAACTCTTTCTGTCTCTCTTTCTTAACTCTCCTTTATGTCTCTTTCATAGTATTTGTGTCATTCCCTTTCTTCTTGTCTCATCCTTCTTTTACTTTCATTGTCTTCAAATTTTTTTACTCAATATATTTTTATGCTACTATAGTTTCTCAAGACCCATCTTAATACTTCTTACAAAATGAAGATGATCAATAAATTGTCTGCTTGCCAATTTTAAGTAAATGAAATAATTTCAAAATTGCAGAAAATAGCTGTTGAGGTGTGACTGCCAGATGATGGAGTTTAGATGAGGGAATGCAAATCTATTTATAGAGAATGAAATCTGTAGATGGATTTCTGTATTCAGTAGAATTAACTGAAGCTCTTCCATCAATATTAGGTATTGAATATGACCTTTTTTGAGGAATACTTTATTGAATGGACAGTTGACATTACTTTGGGTCACATGGGTTACAAGGCAGTATACTTACTGTAAGCATTAAAGGCTTTTGGAGAAGGAAATGGGTAGTCTCGGAGGATAACAGCTCTCAATATTCATGGCCAGAGGCCAGAATGTCAGAAAGAAAGTGGTCACCTACCTTTTCAACAGTGGCTACCCCGATGGGGATGGAAGGCCTCCTCTTGGTTTTCACGGAGGCACAGGCAGAGTATGGCTTGTTCTGGCTTTTTGTACCGGGCCTAGCTCTATGCACAGTCATTACCAGGTTATTACTATCATTATAGTGGACAATGCAGTAATATTTTAAATGGGGCAAATCTGGCTCCCAGCTATTCATGGGTGGCTCTTGCAGGTCTTAGGGAAAATATCTTATGAGTGCAGGGAAATGGAATCTGGCCTATATCCCATTGCTGCCTCCACTACAGATCAAAAGGAACCTCTGTGCAGAATATCTGGTCATGTGATACCTCTTACCTCTGGTTAGAAGTAGCCTTTGTGGATAACTCTTTGGGGATAACTGCAAAACTGGTTTTGAATAGAAATATAAAACAAGAGAAGTTAGCCACCCAAGCTCTTCACTTTCACTTTCTGATGCATTTCTCTGACAACCTGCACGTCTTGTTCTGAACCCTTTTCTCATGCACCACTTTTCTTCTTATGATCAAGAAAAAAATCATGTGAAGTTAACATTTGCCAAAGTGTTTCCTGAGATAATTGTACATCCCAGAAGTTCCACAATAAGAGGATTCTGGGAAAGTCCTTTCTGAGAGCCACAGAGTACATGAATATGTCACAGACTTTGAGTACTTCCAGAGTAAAGCAACATGTTTAATTGTGTTGTAGGACTCCTTTTTAGCATAAAATATAATACCTCATAGAATGATTATTGTTTGGGAAATTAAAGCTTCAAATTTTAGGGGTCCCATAGAAAGACTAATGTTTAACTCTGAGAGTGTCATTATGTGAAGTCAGCTGCACATCAAGCTTATGCTATATTAAATGAGATAGTCTTTCAAAACCTTGTTTTCAAAAGAAGGCACTCTAGATGTAAACTTTAAAAAAAATCATGAAGACATTTCTTTGAGGATACCTTGCTTCTCATATAAAATTAATTGCATCCCTTAATGGCATCACTGGGTAGAACTAATATTCGTGGTGTTTTAATGTTAATAAATCATAATAATAACAGTTTAGCAGCATATCTTCCCTAGCTTGGGAGATAGCTTCACTATCAGTTTAGTGACTTCTAGAAACCAAGACTAAATTTTAGGCATCATTTTGCTTTAATTCCAGCTATGTGAGCAACTAAGCCAACAACCTCTATTCAGGATATGTACTCTCTCAACTTCAAAATGAAAATTTCTTGTCAATCAGACTTCTAGTAACTTTCAGTCCTGAGGAAATGGTTAGCCAGTTGATTTTTAACCAGTTTAAAAAACTGGATTCCAGTTAGATAGTTTGTCCATATAACCATCTGCACAAAGACACCCCTGGCAATTATTAGCTTGGTCTCCCTCTGCAGAATTTGCCTGGGGAAACATGTTCTGCAGTCAACTAGCCATTTTTGTTAATAAGCACTCAGTGTTGCAGAAAGAATTCTCCCAGTTTCCTCCGTCCTAGACTTTAGGGAGCTTGTGTGCAGGGAGCAAAGGCTCTTCCACCTTATTTCTCTGTTTCCACTTCTCAGCCAAGGTGGCATTACTAGGGCAAATATGGTGGGAAGTGGGCAGGTAGAAAAGGATGCACAGCCTTCCTTCCATAGAAGTTTTCTTTGTCCTGGCCAAGATCTAGTTCACAGTTTTATGAGAAACTGACAAAGCAAGCGTTACACTGGGGCATGTGTGAGAGGAGGCACAGAGGCTTATGTGCATGCAACATGACCCTTTTGTAGTACTGATGATAGAGTAGAAAGACTGAACATTCAGGAGCTCATTTTAGAATAGGATTTGAAGCTAAGACATCAAGAAAGAAACGTACATGAAAAAAGGTTTTATGTCTCTTTTTTTATCTTACATATAGACGAATGCTAGGATCTCTATCTAAGATCTAGGAGGTACTTCAGAGAGATAAAAGCCAAGACCCCCCTTCATATGGGGCTATTGGGTTGTTTGGAAAGGCATGACCTAAGACCAACAAAGTCAGAATTTCCAATATTTAGGACCTATAAAAATGAGCTTTGGTGGGCAGTGGGGCACAGAAGAAGGGAAAAAAAGAAGGGGAAATATTAAAGATTAATTGAAAACAGGCAGAAAATAACCCTCAGGCTTTCCAAATAAATTGGAGTATTTTAACTGGCCCCATGAATTTACTAAATGTTGAATAATGCTGAGTTAGAATTAAGTATTACTCTAAGCCAGTTAAGGAAGTTTTTAAGCAAGTTTGAAGTAACCACCATCTGTTTATTATGTGACTTGGAAAGTTAGCCTTCAGCCTAGAGAGAATTGTAGGGTTCTGTCAGGGAGTAATCCTGTCCATTTATACGATTGTGAAGACAGCAGGGTAAGACCAGACAGTCTGTGTAAGAGAAGAAATACACATTCTGGTTCAAGATGTATCCTTTCAGTATTGTTTCTCTTGGTGTGGCACTAATTCAAGTTAGAATAAGTCCTATTTTTTTAGGTAGGAAATCACTTCCCATGGCTTGCTTGATTCTCATGACAATGCTGCTTTAATCTTGGTTGATTCAAGTCTTCTATACCCAATGCCTCATTTCTTCATGAATGAAGTAACTGATTTTTTCCCATCACTTTTAAAAAAAATTATTTTTAGTTGGAGGATAATTGCTTTACAATGTTGTGTTGGTTTCTGGCACCAAACTGTCACTTTCATTAGGTCCTTCCTGTGTTTGGAAGCCTACAATAATTTCTGATTTCTTGAAGCCAGGTCAGTGCTCAGTACAGCGATGAAGGGAGCTGAGTTAGTTTATATATCTTGTTCTTGTTTTTCAGTCACTAAGTCGTGTCCTACTCTTTGTGACCCCATGGACTTCAGGGTGCCAGGCTTCCCTGTCCTTCACTATCACTTGGAGTTTGCTCAAACTCATGTTCATTGAGTATATCACTCTATCACTGAGTATGTCAGTCTAGACCCACTCATTTGCATCGTTCTGTCCTTAATACCACCTGTCCCCGCTACCCTTTCACTGTTCTCCTTCTGTCCAGACTCATGGCACTACTTGGAGTACTGCTACTTGTGGAATTTACAGTCTTCTAGAGGAGTCACTTTCAAAATAAATGTATTGACTACCAGTGGAAGGATCTCAGTTATCAGCCAGTAAGTAGAAAACATGAAGGTCGATTATACCTTCTAGTTTGCAAGGCAGTGATTTTGTAATGCTTATTACTTAATATCTCTGTATTCCAGTTTCCTCATGAGTAAAATGGGGATTATGAAAGCCCTTATAGGGTTGTTATGAGGTGTAAATGACTTCGTATTTGTTAAAAGCTCAGGAAATAAATAGTATGTAAGTGTTTAATCATTAAATAAAAATAGGCATTCAGATCTGTCAGAGTGCTAGAATGGGATGTGTTAAATTTAAACACTGAGTTAAAACTACAAAGTTTATGATATGATTCCAATACCTTTATCCATGTATATTAATACTTCATGTAACACTCTCTACTGTAGGCAGACTAGTCTATTAGCTCCCTCCTACGCCTGCAATACTCAGTCATACCTCATTCTCATGCCATGGAGACCTGCCACTTGGACTATTCCTTTCTCTCTCTCTACTACCTCATTACATTTTACTTAACTTTCAAGGCCTTGATTCGGTTTTGTTCACAAATCAGCTCTCATCAGCTGGAGTCTACATTGGCTCTGTTTTGTTTCTAAACAACAAAATTGCTTACATTGTAAAGCATAATTTTTGTGGTGCTAGACACTTAGAAAGTGTTCAATAAATAAGCTGCAAAAGAGCAGACATTCAAAATGATATTTGCCTGCTTGCCCAGAGGAGAACTGACCTCCTTCATTCTCTCTTTTGTATAAAGGAGAAGCCCAGGCTAACTGACAACTCAGCCCCCTTGTCCCCCTTGGGTTTCCTCTACAGGTTGGCATGGTCTAATTGTGGAATGCCCTCTGTGTGTCTGTCTTTACAGTTGTGGTGACCAACCCTCTTCACCCTAATATCTATTCCAAACTGCTCTCAATGCACCAAGCGTGATTCCTTCCAAAATGAAATTCACAGGCAGTAAATAATTGAATGTTTCACTTTATCACAAGTAGCCACTCTCTTTCCACAAAAACAAGGATATACAGATGTGTACCCTTGCTCATATTTTGTTGTACATTTTAGCACCAACTTTATATTTTGATCTTTGGCTCATAGCTGCCACCATGTTCAACAAATATTTACTGAGCATCTCTTGTGTGAGGACCTGAACAATGAGATGGGCCTGCAAAAAGGTGACTATTGCCTTCAAAGAGCTTCCTATAAACAATCTTTCCATAGTTGTTGCAGTTCTTTAATAGAAACAGAATAAAGTCACGGATAAGAATCTGTGGCAATAGATGCAAAGCAAATCAGGAGAAATTAAAGTTTTCTATGAATCGGAATAATTCCACCAGGAGCAAGTTTAAAGAGTGAAGGGAGAAATGTTTAGCATTGTGATAAGATATTCCTAATTCTGCTCTCCTTTTCAGTTTGGCAAGCATTGAGGTATCCAACCTAGATCCATAGTAATGCATTTGAGAGACGTGAAGATGTGAGGACCCCTATGTAATCTGGATTAAGTCCCAGCCAAGCACTACCCTTGGGTGTGCGAGAGAGGACTTGCCTCACCCTGGGCTTTAGAGGGCCTTGTTCTAGCTCTCTCAGCTCATGCATATCCCCTGGGGTGGGGAGAGGTTTTGAGATTAAGCCAACAAGCTCCCTTTTGGGGGGTACTCTAGTTACCAGGACTCCAAAGCCCATAGCCACTGGTGTTTAAACATTTTGGCATGAAGGATTGCCAGTGGAGCACTGGTGGTGTACAGTAGGATTGAGACATAGCTGCATGCACTGGATATCCCCACAAGAACATTAGGCCTTGTAATAGTGCAGGAGAGTGCAGAGATCAGAGAGAGGAAAAAAAGGGGGGGCGGGTCAAGGCCATGAGCTGCAGTCTGGCATTCCCAGCACCATCATGGTCTGTGGAACTCCCAGGAGCTCAAGAGCTCGAAGTTCAGACTGAGGATTTTAGATCATTGTGAAGGTATATTTCTTGAGGTGAGAGGACAGAACATATATCACTGAACAGTTTTTGGGTTTGACTTATGACATTTAACTATTAGACATATCCTGTATGGGTCTCCATATTTATTTTTGGCCTCACCTCCACAAAGGTTAGGAATAAGCCCGGGATATGGCAATTGGCACAAAGGAAATGAGTATGACTCAAAACTACTATTCCTTGAGAAAACAGGGCTCACTCTTCTATTGAGCCTTCCTGCATTCTCCCTCACTTTCTGAACTGCTTCCACTCTCTGCCTGAACTTATGAGAATGGACTCACAGATATAGAGAACAGGCTAATCATCACCAGTGGGGAAGGGAAAGAGGGATGGAATATAGCAGCAGGGGATTAAGAGGTATCATGCTGTTATATACTGCTAGGTGTAAAACGAGCTACAAGGATATGTTGTTGTACAACACAGGGAACATAGCCAATATTTTATAATAACTATGAAGAGGGTAAGTGACATTTTGGGAATCAGAGAATTAAAATGGACTGGAATGGGTGAATTTAACCCAGATGACCATTATATCTACTACTGTGGGCAAGAGTCCCTTAGAAGAAATGGAATAGCCATCATAGTCAACAAATGAGTCCAAAATGCAGTACTTGCATGCAGTCTCAAAAACGATACAATGATCTCTGTTTGTTTCCAAGGCAAACCATTCAACATCACAGTAATCCAAGTCTATGACCCAACTAGTAATGCTGAAGAAGCAGAAATTGAACGGTTCTATGAAGACCTGCAAGACCTTCTAGAACCAACACTGAAAAAATATGTCCTCTTCATTATAGGGGACTGGAATGCAAAAGTAGGAAGTCAAGAGATATCCAGTGTAACAGGCAAATTTGGCCTTGGAGTACAAAATGAAGAAGGTCAAAGGCTAACAGAGTTTTGCCAAGAGAACACACTGGTCATAGCAAACACCCTCTTCCAACAACACAAGAGAAGACTCTACACATGGATAATCACCAGATGGTCAATACTGAAATCAGATTGATTATATTCTTTGCAGCCAAAGATGGAGAAGCTCTATATATAGTCAGCAAAAACAAGACTGGGAGCCGACTATGGCTCAGATCATGAATTCCTTATTGCCAAATTCAGACTTAAATTGAAGAAAGTAGGGAAAACCACTAGACCATAAGGTGGGACTTAAATCCTTTATGATTATACAGTGGAAGTGAGAAATAGATTCAAGGGATTAGATCTGATAGACAGAGTGCCTGAAGGACTATGGACAGAGGTTCATGACATTGTACAGGAGGCAGTGATCACGACCATCCCTAAGAAAAAGAAATGCAAAAAGGCAAAATGGTCGTCTGATGGGGCCTTACAAATAGCTGAGAAAAGAAGAGAAGCTAAAGGCAAAGGAGAAAAGGAAAGATATAACCATTTGAATGAAGAGATCCAAAGAATAGCAAGGAGAGCCAAGAAAGCCTTCCTCAGTGATTAGTGCAAAGAAATAGAGAAAAAAAATAGGATGGGAAAGACTAGAGATCTCTTCAAGAAAACTAGAGATACCAAGGGAACATTTCATGCAGAAGATGCACACAATAAAGGATGGAAATGATGTGGACCTAACAGAAGCAAAAGTTATGAAGAAGAGATGGCAAGAATACAGAGAAGAACTGTACAGAAAATTTCTTAATGACCCAGAGAACCACAATGGTGTGATCACTCATCTAGAGCCAGATATCCTGGAATGCAAGGTCAAGTGGGCCTTAGGAAGCATCTCTATGAACAAAGCTAGTGGAAGTGATGCAATTCTAGTTGAGCCTTTTCAAATCCTAAAAGAGGATGCTGTGAAAGTGCTGCACTCAATATGCCAGCAAATCTGGAAAACTCATCAGTGGCTACAGGATTGGAAAAGGTCAGTTTTCATTCCAATGCCAAAGAATGTTCAAACTACTGCACAATTGCACTCATCTCACACACTAGCAAAGTAATGTTCAAAATTCTCCAAGCCAGGCTTCAACAGTACGTGAGCCATGAACTTCCAGATGTTCAAGCTGGATTTAGAAAAGCCAGAGGAACCGGAGGTCAAATTGCCAACATCTGTTGGATCATTGAAAAAGTGAGAGAATACCAGAAAAACATCTACTTTTGCTTTATTGACTATGCCAAAGCCTTTGACCGTGTGGATCACAACAGACTGGAAAATTCTGAAAGAGATGGGAATACCAGACCACCTGACCTGCCTCTTTAGAAATCTGTATGCAGGTCAGGAAGCAACAGTTAGAATTGGACATGAACCAACAGACTGGTTCCAAATTGGGAAAGGAGTACGTCAAGGCTGTATATTGTCACCCTGCTTATTTAACTTATATACAGAGTACATCATAGGAAATGCCGGGCTGGATGAAGCACAAGTTGGGAACAAGATTGCCAGGAGAAATATCAATAACTTCAGATATGCAGATGACACCACCCTTATGGCAGAAAGTGAAGAGGAACTAAAAAGCCTCTTGATGAAAGTAAAAGAGGAGTGAAAAAGTTGGCTTAAAGATCAACATTCAGAAAACTAAGATCATGGCATCTGGTCCCATAACTTCACGCCAAATAGATGGGGAAACAATGGAAAACAGTGAGCGACTTTATTTTCTTAGGCTCCAAAATCACTGCAGATGGTGATTGCAGCCATGAAATTAAAAGACACTTGCTCCTTGGAAGAAAAGCTATGACCAACCTAGATAGCATATTAAAAAGCAGAGAGATTACTTTGCCAACAGCAATCCATCTAGTAAAGCTATGGTTTTTCCAGGAGTCATGTTTGGATGTGAGAGTTGGACTATAAAGAAAGCTGAGCACTGAAGAATTTTTGAACTGTGGTGTTGGAGAAGACTCTTAAGAGTCCCTTGGACTGCAAGGAGATCTAACCAGTCCGTACTAAAGGAAATCAGTCCTGAATATTCACTGGAAGGACTGATGCTGAAGCTGAAACTCCAATACTTTGGCCACCTCATGCAAAGAACTGACCCATTGGAAAAGGCAGGAGGAGAAGGGGATGACAGAGGATGAGATGGTTGGATGGCATCACTGACTAAATGGACATGAGTTTAAGTAAGTTCTGGGAGTTGGTGATGGATAGGGGATCCTGGCACGCTGCAGTCCATGGGGTCTCAAAGAGTTGGACACGACTGAGGAACTGAACTGATAAATAGGGTGTAACTGAAAAATTGTAAATCCCTACACTGTATACCTGTAACTTATAATAAAGTACATTGTGTTCAGTTCAGTTGCTCAGTCATGTCTGACTCTGCGAGCCCATGGACCACAAACACACCAGGCTTCCCTGTCCATCACCAACTCCCAGAGTTTGCTCAAACTCATGTCCATTGAATTGGTGATGCTATGTATCAGTTCAGTTCAGTTCACTTCAGTCGTTCAGTCGTGTCCGACTCTTTGTGACCCCATGAATCGCAGCATGCCAGGCCTCCCTGTCCATGGGGAAATAGTAGAATCAGTGTCAGACTTTATTTTGGGGGGCTCCAAAATCACTGCAGATGGTGACTGCAGCCATGAAATTAAAAGACGCTTACTCCTTGGAAGGAAAGTTATGACCAACCTAGATAGCATATTCAAAAGCAGAGACATTACTTTGCTGACTAAGGTCCGTCTAGTCAAGGCTATGATTTTTCCCGTGGTCATGTATGGATGTGAGAGTTGGACTGTGAAGAAAGCTGAGCGCCGAAGAATTGATGCTTTTGAACTGTGGTGTTGGAGAAGACTCTTGAGAGTCCCTTGGACTGCAAGGAGATCCAACCTGTCCATTCTGAAGGAGATCAACCCTGGTATTTCTTTGGAAGGAATGATGCTGAAGCTGAAACTCCAGTACTTTGGCCACCTCATGTGAAGAGTTGACTCACTGGAAAAGACTCTGATGCTGGGAGGGATTGGGGGCAGGAGGAGAAGGGGACGACTGAGGATGAGATGGCTGGATGGCATCACGGACATGATGGACGTGAGTCTGAAAAGTATATCAAACTGAATTAAATTTGTATTCATCAAGTATACTTTAAGTAAAAACAAAGTTGATAAAAAAAATTTCCTGATAAAGAAATTCAATTGTTTGTGTTGATGACAGATGTAAAGATGTTAAAAAAAAGTNGTTAGAAAAAAGTGAAGGTACTTAGCCACAAACTTTTGAAAGCATTAAAGCTCGGAGGGACAATATTGGTGATGGCTGAGATGTATGACCTGCACAAGTCCATGGCACATGCAGTGGCCATGTGCTGTCCTCCTTGTGAATATTTTTGAAAGTGAAAGTGTTAGTTGCTCAGAAATGCCCAACTCTTTGAGACCACTTGGCTGTAGCCTGCCAGGCTCCTCTGTCCATGGAATTCTCCAGGCAAAAATCCTGGAGTGGGCTGCCATTCCTTTCTCCAGGGAACCCTCCCAAACCAGGGATTGTGCCCAGATCCTGCACTGGAGGCAATTCTTTACCATCTGAGCCACCAGGGAATATTTTTAGGTCTACCCTCAAGTCAGTTATGTTAGACTTATAAACATCTTAATAATTTGAATATCTAAATATCTTAACAGCTTAAGTTACTTAATTGGTCGCTTCTTTAATTCACTCCCTGTACAAATATTCGTCTAGTATCTGTCCAAAAGACTGACTGCTGCTGCTGCTTGTAAGTCGCTTCAGTAGTGTCCGACTCTGTGCGACCCCATAGATGGCAGCCCACCAGGCTCCCCCATCCCTGAGATTCTCCAGGCAGGAACACTGGAGTGGGTTGCCATTTCCTTCTCCAGTGCATGAAAGTGAAAGTGAAGTCACTTAGTCATGTCCGACTCTTAGCAACCCCATGGACTGCAGCCTACCAGGCTCCTCGGTCTATGGGATTTTCCAGGGTAGAGGACTGGAGTGGGGTGCCATTGCCTTCTCCTAGTGTATTCCAAAACAAACCCATGATGACTTTTCCATTATACATAGAAGTGCTTCATATTATGGAAACATAATTTAAAAAAAAACAAAACTCTTCTATATAACTTAATCTCTTCCTTAAACACTAACTTGTCTTATTTTAACTATTTTTGACTGAAATATTTCTAATGGATCGTCATTTCCTTAGAGTATACTAAATGTTCTTTAATCACTCATAAAGTCAATCACTAATTAATTGTGTGATGTGCTCAGGAAATTGCAATGTATAGATGCAATCTTTTTTTAGAATTTGCCCTTTATAATTTTTTAATCTACTCTTGCCCATCGCTTCTGTCAGTGTACCTCCTCTAGTCAACTCTACTCCTTTCCTGGGCCTCTCACCTTTGGACTGGAAAACCACATTTTGTAAAATGTATTCTAAACTAGCAGTGAATTTCTGACATATTGTTTATGAAAATGACATAACATTTAGTGCACTGATTTTATAGCATCTCTTTTGAATATTTCTGACCAGTTTTGATCATTTTCTGTTTCTCAGGTATACTCAGAAACCTTCCTAGATGATAAGCTACTACATAAATGAGATATTATTGAAATATGTTATCAAATATGTCACAAGATAACTGCCTAATTTGGAAAAAAAAGTGATTTTTCCTGAAGAGGCAAATATAGTGATACTAATTTGATTTAATTCACTTATCATCAGCCAGGTCAATTCACTCAATTGTCTGTGTGTCTGCATCTAGTGGTAAGCATTTTTTTTTTCCTATTAACCATCTGCAACTTGAACTGTAAAGTATCTCAAAAACCTATAAAACAAAAATATTAATATGGGCTTAGGAGGTCAGGCTCTAGTGTGATTTATGAGAAACTATGTTGGCCAGCTCCCAGTAAAATTGTTAAACTATTTTTACAAAAATAATAAATCCTCTAGAAATAGTTCTAAGAGTGAATGGCCTATGACAAAGCATCTATTGAAGAAAATCTACCAAAATTTGCTAAGAAAAATTAGAAAATGGCAACTCGCTCCAGTACTTTTGCCTGGAAAATCCCATGGATGGAGGAGCCTGGTGGGCTGCAGTCCATGGGGTCGCTAAGAGTTGGACACAAGTGAGTGACTTCACTTTCACTTTTTACTTTCATGCATTGGAGAAGGAAATGGCAACTCACTCCAGTATTCTTGCCTGGAGAATCTCAGGGATGGGGGAGCCTGGCGGGCTGCTGTCCCTGGGGTCACACAGAGTCGGACACGACTGAAGCAACTTAGCAGCAGTAGCAGCATGCTATTTAAACTGAAACAGTCCCTGTCTTCTCTACTCTTAGTTCGGTGAGATAGAGATTCCACTCCAGACTGATGATGCCAGGAATATAGGGTACTCTCTCTCCTCAGCACCCAGAGGAAGGCTTTCTTCCCAAGAGGAGCAAGATTTCATAATTTTGCATCCTACTACAAGTTTATTATTGCTGAGGCTGTTGCAAACCAGCACAGTTGAGAAGTAATGACTTTCTTGTGCCCAGCCTCCACTGTAGAATGGAGGCTTCACTGAGTCCTTGATGACTTCTTCTCCGGCTCATGAGGCCACGGTTCCACACCAGGAGAAGCAAACTGAAAGAATCTCATATTTCTGCCCCTCCTTCATGAAGTTCTTGGTGAAAGTTCTTAGAGTGAAAGTGGCCTCAGAGACCAACTTGACATCTTCCCTACATTCAGATCTAGAGCCCTGGCTCAGAGATTTTTGTTTGGGGAGAGAAGACAAGCCTGCCACAAAATAAACAGCTCTTCATCTCTTCCTAAGGAACTTTCTTTTTCTAACTAGACTGAAAAAAATCAAGTCTAACGGGACTGCCAAGAACAGATGAAGTGGTGAAAGGCAATTGAGATGAGATTCAAGACACAACTTAGCAGTAGCGAAACTAGTTTGCAGAAGAGAATCAGGGAATAATACAGTAGGAATAGTGCTCTGATGATCAGAATAAAAATGAAACACTAACTTCAGAAACTATTCATTGAAAGGAGCCAGAATGAATAAATCAGTTTGTAGAGCAATTTATACCCCCAGGTATTGTTAACTGAAACAGAATAATTAGCTATCAGCTAACGGGGTTTACCTGCTGAATGTGATCCAGAAAGAGAGGGAGAGAGTCCAGCCATTATCATTGTCATCCCTGGGTGCTGTGGGCGTAATCAAACCTGTGCATCCTCAAGGAACAACATCAGAGGCTGAACACTGGAGGGGAGGTGTTGGAAATGACACTAAAATAATCAGTTTCTAAACAAATAAACAAGCAGATAGCAATAACCCCTCAGAGGGTAGGGCAGTAAAAGACAGTATCCAGAATTTCTACCATATATTATCTAAAATGCCAACTTTTAACAGTAAAAAATTAGAAGCATGTAAAGAAATAGTAAATTATAGCTCATATAAGGGAAAAAATGAAAGCAATTGAAACTACTTGTGAGATAGATGAGATTCTAAATTTATGAGAAAAAGACTTTAGCCATTATAAACATGTTCATGGAATTAAGGGAAATTATGATTAAAGAAGTAAAGGTATAAATGCAATATTGCATTAAATAAAATGATCAATAAAGACGTAGAATTTCAAAAAAACATTGTTTTGGGGTATAGCCTATTAGCAATGTTGTGACAGTTTCAAGTTAACAGTGAAGGGACTCAGCTATACGTATACAAATATCCATTCTCCTCCAAACTCCCTTTTGATCCAGGCTGCCACATAACATTGAGCAGAGTTCATGTGCTATATAGTAGATCCTTGTTGGTTGTCCATTTTAAATACAGCAGTGTGTACATGTCCATCCCAAACTTCCTATCAAAATGAAGACATTTTTAAAATAATCAAAGAGAAAGACTTCATTATTGTTACTGTTGTTCAGTTGCCCAGTCATGTCCGACTCTGTGACCCCATCGCCAGGCCTCCCTGTCCCCCTCGCCTAATGAAAGACTTCATTAGAGGGGCTTAATAATAGATTTGTACTGGCAGAGAAAGGGATGTGATTTTGAAGATAGGTTGATTGAGATCATGCAAGCTGAAAAACAGGGAGAAAAAAAGAACTGGAAAAAAATAAGCATTTCAGAGAAATATGGATAAGCACTTTATGTATACATAATGGGAGTATCAGAAAGACAAAGGAGTATAAAAAATATTAAATAGTGACTGAAAACTGAAATATCTATGCTGATATCAGAAAAAAAAGACTTTAAAACAAAAAAAAATTCCTAGAAGTAGAGACATTTTATAGAGATAAAAGTCGATCCATTAAAAACATGTAAGTATAAACATATGTGCTAATAGCAGAACACCAAAATGCAAAAGAGTTGGAGACTTCCATACCCCACTCTTAGTAATGGAAAGAACAAACAGATCAATAAAAAATAGAAGAGTTAAACATTGTAAACCGACTAGACTTAATAGACATCTATAGAACACCAACCCTAACAACAGTGGAATATATGTCATCCCAAATGCACACAGAGCATTCTCCAGGATAAACTATAAACAACAATAAATCAAACTTCAATAAATTTAAAATGATATAAATAATATAAAGTATGTTTGTCAGCCATAATGTAGTAAAATTAGAAATCAATGGCAGGAAAAGATTTGGAAAACTAACAAAATGTGGAAATTGTATGATACTTTCCTAAATAACTAATGAATTAAAGAAAATATCAGAAAAGAAATTAGAAAATACCTTAAGAGTAATGCAGATGAGGACATAGCATACCA
>SJYQ01002722.1:486500-513523 GCA_006410935.1 Redunca redunca | reverse complement strand
CTACACATAGTTCAGTTCTGTAAGTAATAGTGTGTAAAGGTTATATTTCCTAAAATAAGTACATGAACTGAAGGAAACATATATAAGAATGTTCACTGAAACATTGCTTCTTCAAAAATATGGAAAAAGATACAAATGTCCATGTATAAGAAATTCATGGTGTATTTATCATGAGGCATTAGACAATAGTTAAAATTAGGAAAAAGGATATATATGCCAATGAAGATAAGTTTTAAAAAACACATTGAATAAAATCAAGGCCAAATGATACATATTTAAATAAGCTTTAAAACCACTCACAAATAAATAATAGTCCATAAATATAAGCACAAAAGTAAATATAAATCTAAAAGTAAAAGCACAAAAAGATATGGGATTGATAAACATTGAATTAATAATTGGAGAAGTCAATGGCACCCCACTCTAGTACTCTCGCCTGGAAAATCTCATGGACGGAGGAGCCTGGTGGGCTGCAGTCCATGAGGTCACTAAGAGTCGAACACAACTGAGCAACTTCACTTTCACTTTTCACCTTCATGCATTGGAGAAGGAAATGGCAACCCACTCCAGTATTCTTGCCTGGAGAATCCCAAGGACGGGGGAGCCTGGTGGGCTCCCGTCTATGGGGTTGCACAGGGTCGGACATGACTGAAGTGGCTTTGCAGCAGTAGCAGCAGCAGAATTAATAATTATTGCCATCGCAGCAGAGAAGTTCAGTAAATAGGGTTGGAAAGGTGTTTATTGTGGGAATATTGTTTTTAAAAATCCAAAGTGTGTCATAATGTTAGGATTTAAGGGGAAATCAAGGTGAAAAGGTAGTATAGGATGGAATCACGGGCACATTCTAAACCAGAATGCTTTGGTTCAGTTTTGCCCTCTGTAACCTATAATCTGTGTGACTTTATGCAAAGTATGTAACAAATCTACATTCACTTAGGAAATGTGGAATAGTAACAATAGCACGACATCATAGGACTGTTCTGAGAATTTGATGAGTCAATATGTATTAAAATTCATAGAAGAATGCTTGGTATGTAGTGTGTTTAATATTTAGATTTGTTCAAGATGCACAATTAAGCCTCAGTATTTATTTTTCTATTCTGCTTTCTGTGTGGCTGAACTATCTCACAGTAAAAATACCACTATTTTCTAAATTATATCAGACTTTACATGGGAGGAAAAGGCAAAGAAGACCTATTTACAGGGACACATTTGATATAAGCTGATTGATCTATGCTACACAACTCAGATTTTTTAATTTCTAGGAAATAAAAGTTAATTATGGGATAAAGTTCTAATAATTATGGAAAATAGCCACTTATTGAGTTAAAAAGTATTTGTTAAATGTATCCTATTTGTCCAGCTCTATCCTAGGCAGCAGACAGTTTAAAAAAAAAAATCAAGCAATAGTCACATATTCCCTGTCTTTATTAACATACAGAATGTGTTCATAAAGGAAATAATCAGAGAACAAGGTGAAGAATTCCAGAAATATATTTTATGTTCCCATGTGCTAGAGTAATCCACTGAGAAAAAGGGCAGTTTGACCCTTGTAGTAATCAGAGAAGTTGGTTGTTTCATTGGTTGGTTTATTTCTTTTGTTTGAATTTTTTAAAGTGAAAATAAAATTTGTTTTTGAGGAAAGTATGAGATTTGTGTAAGCTGAGAAATCAGGAAGAGGGGTGAAGGAAGAAGTGGTACACAGAGAATAAAAGCTCAGAAGCAATTTGAACTTGACTTGAAAGTGGGGGACAATCTCCTTGTTGGAAACAAAGTTAATCCAGGGAGCAGGAAAGAATAGGAATGGGGGTTAGATAAGCAAAGTGCATGCTGTTAATATTAAAAGTTTACTTTGTGACAATTCAAGAATGACTTCTGATAGTTGATACTGAGAACCCTCTTACTAGGAAGTAGCTTTGGTTTGAATAGTCAAAGAGAAGAGCTAGAAATTTTATCCTCTTATCAATAGAGATAAGAAACTAAACCTTGAAACAATACCTTGAATCATCAGATCAGTAGAAGATATATGGATGAATTTTCAACATGACGGAGTCTCCTTTAGAGCAAATACTTACATATGTAACTAAACAAATAGTTTTAAAAACAATGGTATATGTTTTAGGAGAGGAAAAGAAACTAGCTGTTAAAGCTCTCACCACATTTTTTCTGCAGCTCACGGAGAGAGAGAGCCCTAGGGCTGTCTACAACTCCCCAACAAGCTCTTGAAAATAAGACTCTTTGGTGATTTAATAATATCATTTATGGGAAACAAAACTTAACTTTTTTAATACTTTCTAAGAGGATGGAGGTAGGAGAATAAGTTGATATTCAGTGAGTATTTCATTATCTTTGTGAAACAAACATATAAATAATCATTTATTTAATTTCATATATATGGAGTAGGCAGGGGAGAATGTAAATCCTTTTCAGACATGAATCTGGTGGTTGTAAAAACCCTCTTACCCTACCCTGTGGTCTCACTGACACACTGCTGCTGGGGTGAAAATATTCTACCAATTCTAATAGACTGAAAATCAAAATAAACAGCTTAATTACATGGTGGGTGTTTTTGAATGGCTTTATGAATTGTAAAGGGCTCATCATATGTCTGTGTTTCCATACTCCTTAAGACTTCATCACTTGAAGTACCCAATGTAGTGAGATGGATGCAACAAATAGCCAGGAAGCGTCATGTTACAAAACCTAATATCTTTGTTCTCTTCATCCCAGATCAGGACAGTGAAATGATCAGCATTGTGACAACAAAGTTGCTGTATTTCTAGTGGAATGTCATGCCTAGCTCAAAACTTGTATTTCAAATCAGGAGATTAAGAAAGATTGGTTGAAAAATACTCAATTATTATTCTTTAGTTAACCAAGATGAGGAGTTTTATGTTTCTGGATATGTTGTCGGTTTTCGGAAAACAGAGCCATAGCTATCCAACTTGGGGGTATTCCATTCAAAGAGAAGAGTAAGTAAAAGCTTTATGAAAACAGTAAAAAATATAGTGTCAGGTTACTAAAATGAAATCATTTTGTAAATTACTTTTCCCTGAAAGTTGACTGTTGGACTTTGTATTTCAATCAGGAAGTGCATATTTGAGCTATTTTGACATTTTAGCTATGGATGGGAAAGGGGAAAAGAAAGGAAGAGAGAGAGGAGGAGGAGGAGGTAAGATGGAAGGTGGTGGGGGGAGGAGATGAAGGAGAAAACAAAAAGGAGGATAAAAGAAAGGAAAGGAATAAAATGGAAGGAAGAAATAAGTGAAGGAATGAAAGAAGAAATGAGGTATAGAACTTTTACAATTAAACAAATATGATTTCAAAAGCTTTATTTCAGGAGCTTATTGACATATTTCAACAAAATGGTAGTTGGAATTCCTCTTTGGAAACCATCATTTTATTACTCATAAAAGAAAACCTGACTTATTTCATTATATGCTGGTTTTTTTAATAACAAATCCACCATATTCATCTATCTTCATTGTGAATTATTTTTTTTCCTAAAACTCAGTCTAGGCTGATCTTTTGGAGGGGGGAGATAAAGCAATGTGAAGGAATTACATGAAATTTTCTCTGTGTCTGCTGAAAAGGAGAACAAATGGGTCTACTGAGCAAGAAGGCCAAGGAGAAATGCAGGTGGAAGGATATTCTCTCCTGGGTTTCTTACAGCTCTCCATTTCCCATTTCCAGAAGTCCATTGAGTTCTGAGACATCTTTGCAGATTTTATTTTGTATTATCCCAGGTGCAAAAGGTTTGACTAATTCTATTTCTTAGTTCATGACACCTTCTTATAGGTGGATGTGAGGCGCCCTCTTGTTTTGTGAATATAAATGTAAGAATGTAGGCAAAGTATGTATTCATTTCATTCTTATTCTCTATTCCACTTCTGCTTACTCCCATAACAACCACTCTGATAGCGAAAGTGTTAGTCCCTCAGTCATGTCTGAACTTTTGTGAGCCCATGGACAGCTACCTGCCAGGCCCCTCTGTCCATGGGATTTTCCAGGCAATAGTACTGGAGTGGACTGCCATTTCCTTATCCAGGGGATATTCCCAACGCAGGGATCGAACCCAGGTTTCCTGCATTGTAGACAAATGCTTTACTGTCTGAGCCACCAGGGAAGTCATACTAGAGTGTGTAGTAATTCCCTTCTCCAGTGGATGTTCCTGACCCAGAGACCAAACTTGGGTCTCCTGCATTGCAGGCAAACTCTTAACCATCTGAGTCACCAGCGAAGCCCTAATTAATATATGTGCTTGTGCTTAGGTGCTCAGTCATGTCCAGCTCTTTGTGATCCCATGGACTGTATCCCACCAGGCTCTTCTGTCTATGGGATTATCCAGGCAAGAATACTGGAGTGGGTTGCCATGCTCTCCTCCAGGGAATCTGTTCCATTGGTCTATATTTCTGTTTTAGTGCCAGTACCATACTGTCTTGATTACTATAGCTTTATAATATAGTCTGAAGTCAGGGAGCTGGATTCTTCCAGTTCTATTTTTCTTCTGAAGATTGCTTTGCCAATTCAGAGTCTTTTGTGTTTCTATACCAGCTGTAGAATTTTATACCAGCTGTTCTAGTTCTGTGGAAAATTCCATTGGTAATTTTATAGGAATTAGATTAAATCTGTAGATTGCCTTGGGTAGTATAGTTATTTTCACAATATTGATTCTTCCAATCTAAGAACATATATCTCATGTGTATCCCTCTATCGGTTTGTACCATCTTTGATTATCTCTGGGAACTCTACTCAGTGCTCTGTGGTGACTTAAATGGGAAGGAAATCCCCCAAAAATGGGATATATGTATATGCTTAGCTAATTTACTTTGCTGTAGAGTATCCCAGGGACAGGGGAGCCTAGTGGGCTGCTGTTTATGGGGTTGCACAGAGTTGAACACGACTGAAGTAACTTAGCAACAGCAGAGTAGAAACTAATAGAACATTGTAAAATGACTATACTCCAATATGCAACTGTTTTAAAAGCTCTACTTAGAGGAAAAAAAAAAGATAACAAACATTTAATCCAATAATATTAATATGCAATGAGTTTTAAATAGAGACTCTTTAGGATACCATTCTTTAAAATATTCAATAGTCATAGTACGTCTGAGTCTGTGCTATGTACAGGAGTTTGCTTTTCTGGAATTTGAAATTTGACTCATTATAGGATTTTTTTACTCTAATATGTGATGCAACATATCAAAATAAATTGTAGTTATTCCTTTTCAAAGAATACATAAAATGAGAAAATTCAACTAGATTGCCTGACAGAAGATGATTTCATCCCAAAACTAATAATATTCATTGTTACTATATAATAAATCAGTTGGGAGAATGACTAAAAATATAAGGTTCAATTCACAATACAAGGGAAAACTCTAAATTACTTAGATACTGACTTAGGAAGGAGAAAATTTTTAAAGTGTATTNAAAAATGAAAAAAATGAGTTCATTAGTAATAAGTTAACATTGAAAAATAAAAGTAAAAAATGGGGATTTTCATTCTAGATATTAGGACTTAAAAGGCATTGCAATAAAAAAAAGTTCTGTAGTCCTTGCTTGCTCCATGTTGCAACATGAAAGCAGCAGATTGAGAACTGCCTGGGGCACTGGCCATATGTCAGGACCACTCCAGCCACTCCCCGGCCATCCTGCTCTAGCTCCTCTTGCTCCAGCTATGTTCCCCACTAAAGTGGAGGCTGCCATTACCAATGATAGTATATATACTTCGAAGGAACAGAGCTGACTCTGACTGTGGACCTAAAGGAACAGACACATATAGTTGTGGAACAGAATTTATTATTCCTGACTCATATAAATGTGTGTGTATATTTGTTAATCATATGAGGGCCAACACTAATCAATGAATGTAGGATAAGTTGTGGAGTAGACAGTCTCAGAGACAAGCTTCATCTTTTGGTTGGATTCCCAATAAAAACTATACACTAAAGGTAAAACAAAGTTATTCTGGGAAAATATAATATACTAACTTTGTCTCCTGGTATAGCGAAGAAACCTTTAAAATCCTAAAACTCAGACAGTGGATCCAAAAATTGACTCTTGTATCTTTGTAATACTTCCCCTTTTAAAAGTAGAGCAAAATAAAATAAGCTTGAAAAAGTTTCTGTTATGTTCACCAGTTTTATCCTGCTATATCTACTCTAAAAAGATAAGCTGTGTTACCTTCAAGAATATGCAGTATACTGAAATAGAATCTGAGGGTCTTTAAAAATTGAGAGTCATAAAATAAATACAGTATCATTGGAATGATACCTTAATGATATCTTAACTCTAAAAGAGACCAACTACCCTCATGCTGTCCATACAGGTGGAACTCTATATGTTTCCTGTACCTACATATGTTTCCTTCCTTAGCTTTGGGAATTTTTCAGCCATAATTTTATCAAAAATATTTCTATCCCTGCTTTCTTTTTCTCCTGGGGCCCTTATGAATGTTAATACACTTGCTCTCAACCTAGAAGTTTCTTAAGCTCTTCTCATTAAAAAAAAAAAAAAAATTCTTTTTGCTGTTTTGATTGGGTGATTTCCATTATTCTGTCTTCTAGATTGGCTTATGTGTTCTTCCATATCACCTAATTTGCTGTTAATTCCCTCCCTTGAGTGTATTTTTTCATTTTATTTGTTGTATTCTCTAGTTCTGATTCTTTTTTCATAATTTCTTGTTAAAATTCTTACTGTGTCTATCTAATCTTTCCCTCAGTTCAGTTAACATTCTTATCATTGCTTTGAACTCTTTTAACAGGTAAATTATTCATCTGTTTCATTCAGGTTTTCTCCCGTTTTTTTTTTCTTGTTCTTCATTAGAAACATTTATTTTTCTTCTTGTTTTAACTTTCTCTTTTTCTATGAAATTAGGTGAAACGGTTGCCTGTCACAATCTTAAAGGCATGTCCTTATGTGGGAGCATCCCTATTTAGTCCATGTGTGCCCAGGGACTTTGGTGGGAGAACTGGATCTAAAGTGAGCAAGGGTTATGTCTTCCACTGGGGGAGTACCGGCAGCCATGGCCTCATTAGGGCTTGGAGAGGCTAGACCAGAGCCAGATGCAAACCAGGGCTTCTGTGCTCAAGCCATCACAACCCTGTTTTGGGCGGTGGGGAGGGCAGGACCCTAGGGACTGGAACAAGAGTCCTCAGGAAGTTGGGTTTCTCCTGAGTGTGATGGCTGTCTCCTCCTTGCTTTGGGGCACAGCCAGGGCCTGAGGGCTTGGGGCTGCCATTCTGTGCTAGTTGCATTTTTTTTTCCTATGTGCTTGGTTAGAGGCTGGGTTGGTATCACACTACTGAGCTTGTTTCAGTCCTTTCCAGGTGTGCCCAGGGACACACACTCTGGTGGGGGTCTCCATTCTCAAGCTACTTTCACTCCCTGCTGAACATGCGCACTGATACACACACTGCCAATGGCCACAGGCAGGTCCACAGTCGGAGTCAGCTCTGTTCCTTCGAAGTATATGTGCTGTCATTGGTAATGGCAGCCTCCACTTTAGTGGGGAACATAGCTGGAGCAAGAGGAGCCAGAGCAGGATGGCCGGGGAGTGGCTGGAGTGGTCCTGGCATATGGCCAGTGCCCCAGGCAGTTCTCAATCTGCTGCTTTCACGTTGTGACATGGAGCAAGCAAGTTTTTTCACACCGTCTTCAAGAGCAGTCTCAGTTTCTCACAGCCCCTTGGTTACCCTCACTAGTTTCCACACCAGCTATGAGGGGGCTCATCACCCTGGTGTTGGACCCCAGGGTTGGTGTGCCTAATGTGTGAATTGAAGCCCATGCTTCCTCTTATTTTCTAAACAAAGAAGATTGTAATGGTGAGTGATGAGGACGTCCTAACACAAAACCCTCTGCAATACTACTTTAACAGGTCTGGGGTTTTTTTGTTTTTGTTTTGTTTTGTTTTTTATGATTGCAGAGTTTTTCTTGTGGGATCTTAGTTCCCTTAACAGGGATTGAACCCAGGCCCTTTGTAGTGAAAGCACTGAGTCATAACCTCTGGACCACCAAGAATTTCCCAATAAGTTAACATTTTTATTCTTATTCTGGGTTGTTAAGCTTTGTGTTCAGTTCAGACAGTTCAGTCGCTCAGTTGTGTCCGACTCTTTGTGACTCCATGGACTGTGGCATGTCAGGCTTCCCTGTCCATCACCAACTCCCGGAGCATACTCAAACTAATGTCCAAGGCATTGGTAATACCATCCAAACATCTCATCCTCTGCTGTCCCCTTCTCCTCCCACCTTCAATCTCTCCCAGCATCAGGGTCTTTTCAAATGAGTCAGTTCTTCGCATCAGGTGGCCAAAGTATTGGAGTTTCAGCTTCAGCGTCAGTCCTTCCAATGAATATTCAGGACTGATTTCCTCTAGAATGGATTGGTTGGATCTCCTTGCAGTCCAAGGCACTCTCAAGAGTCTTCTCCAACACCACAGTTCAAAAGCATCAATTCTTCAGTGCTCAACTTTCTTTATAGTCCAAATCTCACATCCATACATGACTACTGGAAAAACCATAGCTCTGACTAGATGAACCTTTGTTTGTAAAGTAATGTCTCTGCTTTTTAATATGCTGGCTAGGTTGGTCATAGCTTTTCTTCAAAGGAGCAAGCTTCTTTTAATTTCATGGCTACAGTCATCATCTGCAGTGATTTTAGAGCCCCCAAACTAAAGTCTGTTACTGTTTCCATTGTTTCTCCATCTATTTGACATGAAGTGATGGGGCTGGATGCCATGATCTTAGTTTTCTGAATGTTGAGCTTTAAGCCAACATTTTTACTCTCCTCTTTCACTTTCATCAAGAGGCTCTTTAGTTCTTCTTCGCTTTCTGCCATAAGGGTGGTGACATCTGCATATCTGAGGTTACTGATATTTCTCCTGGCAACCTTGATTCCCGCTTGTGCTTCATCCAGCCCAGCATTTCTCATGATGTACTCTGCATATAAGTTAAATAAGAAGGGTGACAATATACAGCCTTGACGTATTCCTTTTCCTATTTGGAACCAGTCTGTTGTTCCATGTCCAGTTCTAACTGTTGCTTCCTGACCTGCATACAGGTTTCCCAGGAGACCAGTCAGGTGGCCTGGTATTCCCATCTCTTTCAGAATTTTTCACAGTTTGTTGTGATCAACACAGTCAAAGGCTTTGGGGTAGTCAATAAAGCAAAAGTAGGTGTTTTTCTGGAACTCTCCTGCTTTTCTGATGATCCAGTGGATGCTGGCAGTTTGATCTCTGGTTCCTTTGTCTTTTCTAAATCCAACTTGAACATCTGGAAGTTCACAGTTCATGTAGTGTTAAAGCCTTGCTTGGCGAATTTTGAACATTACTTTGTTAACGTGTTAGATGAATGCAATTGTGTGATAGTTTGAACATTCTTTGGCATTGCCTTTCTTTGGGGTTGGAATGAAAACGGACCATTTCCAGTCCTTTGGTCACTGCTGAGTTTTCCAGATTTGCTGGCATATTGAGTGCAGCACTTTCACAGCATCCTCTTTTAGGATTTGAAATAGCTCAACTGGAATTCCATCACCTCCACTAGCTTTGTTTGTAATGATGCTTCCTAAGGCCCACTTGACTTCCAGGATGTGTGGCTCTAGGTGAGTGATCACAACATCACGGTTATCTGGGTCATGAAGATCTTATTTTGTAGAGTTATTCTGTGTACTCTTGCCACCTCATCTTAATATCTTCTGGTTCTATTAGGTCCATACCATTTCTGTCCTTTAATGTGCTCATCTTTGCATGAAATATTCCCTTGATATCTCTAGTTTTCTTGAAGAGATCTCTATTCATTCCCATCCTGTCGTTTTTCTCTATCTTTGCACTGATTGCTGAGGAAGGCATTCTTATCTTTCCTTGCTATTCTTTGAAACTTTGCATTCAAATGGGCATATCTTTCCTTTTCTCCTTTGCCTTTAGCTTCTCTTCTTTTCTCAGCTATAAAGGCCTCGTGAGACAACCAGTTTGTCTTTTTGCATTTCTTTTTCTTGGAGGTGGTCTGATGGTATTAGTGTCATAATGACAAAGTTTTTTTCATTTTTATTAAAAAAATTTTTTTTTCCTTTTCTGTAGGCTCCAGAATAGCATCTGAATATTTATTTGGGTACAATAAGGCACATTTCTTGGAAAATGACTTCAACTTTAAGGTGGCTGATTGCATATATTGTATTCCATATATGTTGACTGTGGAAGTGAAAGGGACTCTTGTGAAAGTAAAAAGGGCCACCTTGAACAGCTAGCAAGGTGAAGAAAGTTGCTTAGTTTAGAAATGCTAGCTACAGAGCCTTATATAGTCACTCAGTGCTTCTAACTTTTGAGGTTTGTCTTTTGTTGATTTGACAACTCCCAGTGGCAAATAGTTCATGGATCCCAACTCATTCAGGTGGATGTTCTGTTGTAAAACTACCCCAGGTACACATGATTTACCCCCTTGCTCAGTGACAGTATCTTTCCTCCTTTAAGCCACTTATTCATTGATTCAAAATTTTTCTGTGAGTAAGAGTATACTTCAGTTCAGTTCAGTTGCTCAGTCGTGTCTGACTCTTTGCGACCCCACGAATCACAGCACGCCAGGCCTCCCTGTCCATCACCAACTCCCAGAGTTCACTCAGATTCACGTCCATCGAGTCAGTGATGCCATCCAGCCATCTCATCCTCGGTCATCCCCTTCTCTTCCTGCCCCCGATCCCTCCCAGCATCAGAGTCTTTTCCAATGAGTCAACTCTTCACATGAGGTGGCCAAAGTACTGGAGTTTCAGCTTTAGCATCATTCCCTCCAAAGAAATCCCAGGGCTGATCTCCTTCAGAATGGACTGGTTGGATCTCCTTGCAGTCCACAGGACTCTCAAGAGTCTTATCCAACACCACAGTTCAAAACCATCAGTTCTTCAGCGCTCAGCCTTCTTCACAGTCCAACTCTCACATCCATACATGACCACAGGGAAAACCATAGCCTTGACTAGACAGACCTTAGTCGGCAAAGTAAAGTCTCTGCTTTTGAATATGCTATCTAGGTTGGTCATAACTTTTCTTCCAAGGAGTAAGCATCTTTTAATTTCATGGCTGCAGTCACCATATGCAGTGATTTTGGAGACCAAAAAATAAAGTCTGACACTGTTTCCACTGTTTCCCCATCTATTTCCCATGAAGTGATGGGACCAGATGCCATGATCTTCGTTTTCTGAATGTTGAGATTTAAGCCAACTTTTTCACTCTCCACTTTCACTTTTGGCCCACTTAAAGTCATTAGTTCACATTCTGATTTCCAGAACAGCAAACAATGAAGCTTTTTTTTTTTTTTTTTAGTATCTCATAAGACTTAAAATACTGATATGATTTTGGATTTCTACTATTTCAACCATGGCTGGCTTATCCAACGTTCTCCATCTTGGTTTTGTTCCCTGGATTAAGTGCCCCCCTTAAAATATGGCACCCAGAACTGAACAACAAACTCCAGATGTGGTCTGAGTTACAGAGGTTAGGAAAGTGATTACTAGCTATAATTTAGAAAGAGGGCTTGTACTAATGCAACCTATGAATGTGAATTTTTAAAGGCATCTGCCACATACTGATGGGTCTTATTAAAGTTGTGGTCAGTTAAATCCTCCAGATCTTTTTCATATGATTTTCTGCCAAGCCAAGTTTCTCCATCTTGTATTATACAATTAGTATTTGAAATTTTATGCAGAATGTTGCATTTATCACTATTAAATTTCATTTTATTGGAATTTACTTGGAATTCCAGCCTGTCAGAACAATTTTGAAGGTTGATTGTTATGTTTATTATCCTTTCCAGCTTTGTGCCATTCAGATTTCATAAGCTTCCTTTCTGTGTTGTCACCAAAATCATTGGTAAACAGGCTTAATGAAGCTGAGTCAACAAGGAGCTAGCAGTAATCTACTAGATGATGGAGGTAAAAATAAATTATTTGGGTCTGATCATTAAATTCAGTTAACCCACTTTCACCCAGCTTGCATTTCATCATGTACATTAATTTTGGAGAATATATTGTTGAACATTTTATTTAAACAAGCTGTTTCTTCAGATTTGCCTTGATTGACCAACTTTATGATATTATTTGGAGGAAAAAGAAGTTTATTTGTTCACTATTGCTTACTATGTTCCAGGCATTATTTTATATTAGAGAAGTACTGTATAGACCAATATGAAAAATTTGACTTTAATTGCAGCAAGAAAGCATTAAAAGTTTATTAGGCACAATAAAATAATCAGAGCTTTAACTTTAGATCATTTTGACACTGTGTATAGAATGGATTGGGAGTTGGTGATGGACAAGGGAGCCTGGCATGTTGCAGTCCTTGGGGTCATAAAGAGTGAGACATGACTGAACAACTGAACTGAACTGATAGAATGGATTATAGAAGAACAAGAATGGAAATAAGGAGCCCAGTTAGGAGCTATAGAGAGTAGTGGAAGGAACACCTACCTCTGGGTAGAAGACAGGTTCTCTTGATCCTGTCACTGATGGTATGAGGTTGGGAGAGACATTCCAGCCAGTCTGAGTTCCTTTATGAAGTGAAGGATTAAAGGAGCTTTGATAGTTTGAACAAAACTCGTCAACTCTGATATTCCACATATATACAATTTGACCATCACTATTTGCAGGAGACCTGAGTTTGATTTCTGGGTCAGGAAGATCCTCTGTAGAAGGGAATGGCAACCCATTCCAGTGTTCTTTCTGGAGAATCTGCGTGGACAGAGGAGCCTGGTGGGCTACAGTCTGTGGGGGCGCAAAGAGTTGGACACGACTGAGTGACTAACACTTGATTCGCTTTACTTACTGTCAACTCCAGAATGTTTCTTGACTCTTGACAGTGTGACCTTGCTTCAGTTTCTGAGGTACACACCCCTCCCTCATTTCAAAACTGAGATGACACTGTTGTATGTGATGCTTCAAAAGTTGTGAGGACTAGATATTTGCAGTAACATCTGCTGGACTCACTTCAAGTAGGTTTGTAGGTATTAGTTTTCTTTACTAACTCCTCATTTGGACGTCAGTCTCCATTTGACATTTTTTTTTTTTTTCTCTCTGAAGACTTTGTTCCTTGTTTAGAAAGTGCTAGCCACTCAGTCATGTCCAACTCTTTGCGACCCCCAGGACTGCAGCCCACCAGGCTCCTCTTTCCATGGGATTTTCTAGGCAAGAATACTGGAGGGAGTTGCCATTTCTTTCTCCAGGGGATCTTCCTGACCTGGGGAAGGCCATAGAAAATTAAGAGTGAATAGTTCTGCTTTCATGTTCTTAGCTATATAGTTGGATTTCTTATATATTAATATCATTATAGATGCATTTGCTGCTGCTACAGCTATCATTGGGGCTAGATATATAATGCATAATAATGCATATGTGCATGCTCACTCCTGTATGCCTCTTTGCAAGCCCATGGACTGTAGGCCATCAGGCTCCTCTGTCCTTGGAATTTTCCAGGCAAGAATACTGGACTGGGTTGCTGCTTCCTCCTCTAGGGGATCTTCCTGACCCAGGGATCAAACCCCTGTCTCTTGTGTCTCCTGCATTGTCAGGCAGATTCTTCACCACTGGAGACAGATAGGGCACTAAACAAACGGACAGATTTCAGCAAGATGCACTTAAAGAGAGCTTCCTGCTGCACTGGTCTACCCACAGGCTAGGAACAGTGTCTCCATCTTCAGGAAGAAGTTCAGCTTCTCTTGGGTTGTATCATCATCACCTGCATCAGCAGCAACATATTGTCCCTGAAATCCATTAAATGTGTAGTATATGTCTGGCACTGAGCTAAAAGATTTATGTGCATTATCTCATTTTATAGGGCAGTTTATTCAGACATCCACTCATTCATTTGATTACTATTTATGGTGCACCTCTGATGTACCAGATATCCAGCAAGCACTAGGAGGCAGGGGTAAACCAAGCAATCGTATTTCCTGTTTCATGTTATGTGCTGCCTAGAGGGAAAAATAAGGAATAAACAGGTGATCACAATGAAGCTGATAGTATTTTTTGGAAATTACAATGTCTATTGGTGCTCGTAGGAGATGGACCTACTAAATGAATCCAAATTTTGCTGTTTTCTAAATATACCAGGAACTCTTATGCTTGAAGATTATTGATCTCCTGCTTCCATTTCCTAAGGTCTTTTTCTTCTAGATATCTACATGGCTTATCTCGACAATTTATTCACTCAAATAATACTTTAATAAGTAGAAGACTTTGTCTGCCATTCTGCTTAATGATGTAACTTCACTCCCCATGGCTTTCTGTCTCTTTAGCCACCTGATTTTTCTTCATAGAATTCATCAACCCCTGAAAGAATATTTATGTTTCCCTTCAACCTACATCTCTAATAAATAATTTGAATGAGAAAAGAGACTTTGGTTTATTCACTTTCATTTCTGGAGTACTGAGAACAGTGTTTGGCACATATAGGTTCCTTGTTCAATAAATGTCAGTCCAATGATCAATTGATTGAAAAAATAAATGAATGGATGAATTGTTACATGATAGTTTAGGCGGAAACCTCAAACTTGTCATGCTGTGCCCTAGTTCAGGCAGGGAATACAAGAGACAAGTGTCTTTGGCTCAGGAAATGTTGATTTTACATCTGTGTTGGAGGGTGGTTGTATAAGTCTAGGGTTCCTGCACAAAGAGAAAGAAAATAATCTTGATCAACCTTATAAAACAAACAACTAAGAGGCAGAATATTTATTACAGACAAATGTTGAGTTGATTAAATAATGTTTGCATCTATGAGTGAATGAGTGCAATGCTGGTATGTTTTCCTTATGTCGGATTATGTGCAATATTTCTATGTCCTTGTGTCCTGTGAGCTTGCACCCCTTCTTGGCCAGATCAGTGCCTCTTATCTTTTTCTTAGCCCTCTTTCTACATATATCTGGCCTAGATTCTGTCCTCCAGAGTTAACAGGATAGGAGGCCTATAAAAAGAAAGATCCAAAGTCAAATAGCAACAAGGGTCACAGAGAGAGAATTATGGATTAAAGAATGGAAACACAAAGAAAATCAGCTGAATGAGAACCAGTATGTGGTCTTAAGAAAGCAGCACTGGAGAAGGGGTGGGAGCCAAGAGCAGTCTCTTTTTCCTAGGCACAAACTGACTAGAAGGCAATCCAAAATGTTGGAGAAAGATTATATCTAGAGAGCAGAATCAGAGGTGGTGCAATCAGTGAGTGAAGAGACAGGGGATCATCAAATGGAAAGGGAAATCTGGCTTTAGGAAATCAGAAGAAGCACAGAAATCAACAGGTTCATCACAAAAGCTCCAGGGACACCAGTAGACCACCAAGGGTATGTTAGGAATCAGGAGGAGGAGAAGATGAAGGCCTAGGGTTGGGGGAGAAGGTGGTCTGGTAGGTTGAGGGTATCCCAGAAGGATCAGCAGAGCCTGTGTGATGTCATAGGAACCCCTCCACCCTAATGGGTCCTGTTTTTCTTTTTCCTGTATCAAAGCACTCTGTCTATCCTAACGCTTTCTGCAGGTGGTGATGTGAAGTGCGCTAGCAGCAGTATTGTTCTCAGGAACCACAGAACAACTGACTAAAAAAATATTCAGACTCTTTCATAGGTCTCATGAAATATAACACAAATTCTTTTTTAAAAAATTCTCCCCAAATTTCAACGATTCCAGTTTATATGTGGACAGGGCCCCAACTTGTAGCTTCATTGACCTATGACAGCTAGAAGTGAAGGAATAGTGGGAAATTGTACCCAAAGAGTGATTTTCAATGTAGATTTACAAATGGAGTGTCAGCAGCATAAGAAGTCTTGGCAGGTAAACATCAACATGAGGCCTTCTAAGTCCATTCCTTGTTTCTTCCTTTAAGAAATATGAGATCATGTTCAGTGAATCACCAGATGGAGAATTTGTTCAGGCAAAATGGCTTTGCAAGTTCCCTTGTAAATCGCCTCTGGCTTCTAAAAAACAGTAGCAAATGTGCCGAAGACTGAATTAGCTAGAACAGAAGTTTCACTTTTTCACTAAAGAATTATTTGGGCCTGAGCTAAAACCTGGACTCCTAGAGCTGGAAGGGATGTGAAAAGAGTCTGTCAGCCAGGCCTCTGGTTTTAGTCCGAAGACTTAAATTGCTTATGGAACTTGGGGCAGTGTGAGGACCCCTCCAGCCTTGACAACCTTCCTTGAATCTGTAGGGATTCGGGACCTGTGGGATGTGGATGATGAGGAAGCAGTATTGACCTTGACATCTACAAACTGTGAAACCTGTGAAGAGGTTCCCTGGTAGCCTGAGGGTATTGGAAGAGGATGGCCATTTAAAAACAGACAACAAGAGATGTGACTTTCAGAGAGCCAGAGGTTAGAACTATTGTCTTGCTTTCCACACCTTTCAAACCTCCTAGGAAATGACATTTGATCAAAGAACCTCCAGCTAAATTGAGCGAAGGACATTGTTCAGACTGAGAGATTTAGTGGGCCTTCCAGAGACCTTTGATCCTCAGACCACTGTGTAAGCTACAAGGCATGCATCTTGAACATATTAAGGATTCTGAAGAGTGTTCAGGAAAGGAAGGCCTTTCTAGAGTACTGTCTTGGAGGCACCCCCTAATAGAGTACTCCACAGGACTCCACAGTCAGGGTTTGCTAAGTGAGACCCTGCTAAGGAAAAGGCTTCACTCCTGCAGTAGAGAGCGGAATTGATGAAGTCACTGGACATGGTGGGAAAAATTCTTCGTTGGCTATTTTCCAGCCTTACCTTTCAATGGCTTGGATGAAAACCAGGACATTGAATCAAAATCTTAGAGCCATCCTCCCCAGATTTACTGAACTTTACATGCATTTCTTTTCTTGAAACTAACGCTTGCACTCGAGGGGGAAAGAAAAAGCCTGGGGGGATCATGGAGTGTGTGCAATTTAAATTCTTTTGCATTTAGTGACTTGTTCTGACTAGGGAAGGATTCAGGTATTTGGATAATTTCATAAACCATTGACTTTTTAAAGAGAAATATGAAGAAACATATGCCAATTGAGTTAGAAGCTGGGCATAGCTGTGAGATAGATATTAGTCCCTTTTACCAAAATGTGGTTTATGAGGCTTTTAATAGAGATTAAATTGGTGGAAACCAGGTTTTACCTTATTACAGATTTGATAGTTTCTACATTTATCTCCCCAATGTAATGCTGAACTGTTGGGCACGAGGCAGAGCCTGTAACTCTGCATAGATCACCAAGTTCCATTCTAGAAATCAGAAATGACATTCTCTTACATAAAAATCAAAAATAATTCATCAGTGATTATTTTCCTCTATACACACCTCGTGCCTGCTGTCTCTGTTTCTACTAACGGCCCTAAGGACCCTAGTGTCTAAATTGGGATCACTTTTGCCTTTATGGCCAATTCCCAATCTGGATGTTCTTCACTTGCCAAAATTCTACCCATTCAATGAAATTACTGAGTTATTATAACTGCTAAAAATGCTTTCTGGATGGCAATCCACACTATGGGGGAAAACAAACCAGATCAAGGGGAAACAGAATAACAGGATTGAAAGTAGGTGAATTTTAGAAGAGTAGTCAGGAAGAGCTCTCTGAGCAGGTAGGAAGAGAATTAATGAAAATAGAAAAGCAAAATGGGAAGAAATCAGTGCATTCATGAATAGCATAAGGGCCTGGTAGCTGGAGGGAAGTGAGGGAAAGAGTGATGGGGGACAAGGTCAGAGAGGCAGGCAGTACCAGACATAAAGGGCTGGATTTTTAACTGAAATCAGTGGAGAGTTGTGAAAGTGAGAGTGATGAGCATGACAAAGTATCTGTCCTCATGGAGCTTATGCTCTGGTGGGAGAAGAGAGATGAATAACTAGTAAACCAGATGTGAGCGGCTTCGTGTTGTAAAAGATCACCCCAAATTGATACTTTACAAAATCATGAGTTTGTGGCACCACAAACTGCTGAGTTTACCCCTGTCCATAGAGGGACATTATCTACCTTGAACTTTCATCTACATGAAGGTAATATATCAGCTCTTCATTACTTTGTGGCCTGGATTCAATGCTCCAGGGCAGTACACATGTTTTCTAACCTACCTTTGGAAAGAAAATAAGATTTTGTTTGTAATAAGGAACCTCATTAAATCATTATAAAGAACTAATTCTAAGAGGACTAACTTTTCCCCTAAGAGATGCTTTATGTATGTTTGCTTGTCAACATTGGGTCTTAAGACTGATGAAGTTATAACTTAGGTTATCTAACAGGAGATACTGATGATATTTTGTCTAAAAGAGGAAGTGTGTGTGTATGTGTGTGTTTGTGTGTGTGTGTGTGCACATGCATGTGTGTATGTCAGCCATCATGTATGTGAATGAATTAAGAAAGGAGGACAAGAGAAGAAATGATCTTAGGCTGCTGTTTCTGAATTTCAGTTTTTTTCTTCCTCTGTTGGTTCACTTAGCATAACTAACACAAAGGTCTGGATGTGGTGAGCCCCTCCTTTGTCTGCTTCACGTGTCATGATCTGCTCTGCGGTGACCAAAGAAGATGAAGGCCCCGTGGTCCTCCCACAGTGGACCCCTCAGACCTCTTATGAAAGAAAGGAAGGCACTAGCCTGCTGGCTAATTTCTAATATTAGTCTGGAACCTTCCACATTCTTTGACCCTGTTTCCTAATAGCTAGAAAAAGAGGTGAAAGTCAGCCCTGGATAAAACACAAGCAGATTTCAATTCCCATTACTCTCCGAATCACAGAGGAGGAATTGGGTCAGACCACTTGGTCTACAGCTGCTACTTCTGGGTGAAGACTTCAGAGGGCTACCCTGTGTGCCCCTGGTTCCCCAGAGGCCTTGACACCCAGATGATGTTTATACACAAGAAATGCAGGACTCAGAGACAGTGTGGAGGAGGATGAAGCTGGACAGGAGGGGCAGCAAAGGGTGGAGACAATTTCTGCAAAGGAACCTGCCCCTTTACCTAGGAATGTTTTTCCATATACAGGTCCATTACTTTCCTTCTATTCAGTTGCACCACTGTTTAGCTGAGACGAATCAAAGAATCAGAAGGTTCCTTTAAACAAAGGAAACCAAAGGGGCAGGGCTTGGAGGTGCTGTGATAAAGGCTATCATTCAAAGAAGTGATGGAAGTAATTGAAATGCTATTACCTTGCTTTGGTCTGAAAATACTTATGTGGCTTTAACAAAAATTTGTGTGTGGCAGAAGTGGAGGGTGAATGAGGAAGAAGAAGGCAAGTGCCTGCTTCATCTGAAGTCCAGGGAATTAAAGGTCCTGAGTGATGCCCGTCCTGTTCTGTTCACCTGAATGAAAGCCAAATAATAAAATCACATTATAAAATGGAGAAGTCAATCTACAGCAATGAATACAGAACAAAGGTACTTTGGAATATGCCATCCTAATATTCCTGTCTGCACACTTTAGTGTTCTTAATTGTGTTTTATGTTTAATGAAAGAAACAATGACTTTCAGTGGAGGGAAAAAAATAGATCTTTAAAGATAATCAAGGCCTTAACTACCTACCTTAGGTAGCTGAGGAAAAGCTACAGTACTCTATTTTTTAACACTGCAGATATGTAATTTAATGTGGGTCTAATGACAGTCTCAAACATGGGGCTTTAATCGAAATTGTTCAAGCTCAGTACTATGACAGGAACTCACAAGCCCCCAACAGTGCTGTCCATTTTCTCAGGTTCTGTAAGAAAATAGGAAAGAAGGAAAAAAACCTCTTGAACTTATGTTGCTATTGATGTGTAATATAAAATTTAAAAAAAACAGTTAAATTTCAATTACCCACAGGTAATTATAACTTTATTGTTTGACTGTACTACAGGGATTTTTGTAATTCCCAAGACTAATAATTTTCTATAATTTTACAGGTTGTCAAATAAACTATTAAAGATTATCTTTGAAAAGGCATCTGCAATTGTAAGGACATATCATACTGTTCCTGTACTGTATTAGTGATTAGAGATCCCTGGATAGTGAAATATCTGTGCTGGGAGCTCACCACCAGGTAGCACATTTCCTCACAGCCACACCTAATCTCCCACAAAAGCGTTTAAACTTCTCAGGTATTCTCTTCACTGCTGTAGGACACACATGCAAATTTTATTAATATTCCCCCAGCAATTCCAAACGGTTTGTCAAGATAAATCTCTACCTCCTGGTAGGAAGAAGTTAAAATCACAACGAGAAGAGGTGGGTTGGAGAGGTACAAGTGGAGAGTGGGGTGTGTGTGTGTGTGTGTATGTGTGTGTTGGGTAGAATTGAAAGGTTTGGGGGCCAAGATACATTTATTTCTACCAATAACTGTTAGAGTCAATAATATGAAATTAGCCCAACAGCAAGGTTCTTTCTGAACTTTTCTCTTTCTCAAGGCCATCTCTGTCGTGTGTGTCTGTGGTCAGTCATGTCCGATTCCTTTGCAATCCCATGGACTGTAGCCCACCAGTCTCCTCTGTTGGGGAATTTTCCAGGCAAGAACACTGGAGCAGGTTGCCATTTCCTTCATATCCATATATACATTGTGGGGTACAGACCCTATTGCCTAAAGAGATAACCCCCCTCTCTTTTTTGCCACACCACACAGCATGCAGGATCTTAGGTCCCCAAAGTTAAAAGGAAAGTCACTCAGTCTTGTCTGACTCATTGCTATCCAATGGGCTATACAGTCCATGGAATTCTCCAAGCCAGAATACTAGAGTGGGTAGCCTTTCCCTTCTCCAGCAGATCTTCCCAACCCAGGAATTGAACTGGGGTCTCCTGCCTTTGCAGGTGGATTCTTTACCAACTAAGCTACCAGGGAAACCCCCCCACACACACACCCCTTGCAGTGGAAGGGTAGAGTCTTAACCCCTGGGCCACCATCATCCTAAGATTCCTCTCTTAGGAAACAGACCTTTATGACAGGTTAGGGAGGTGCAGATATGACTTCCTCATGGAACTTCTAGTTCTTCTTCAAACGCACCAGGTCTTTCATGCCTCCCTGCTTGTATGTGCGCTGAATCCTCAGTCCAAATGCCTTCCCCCCATCTCCTGCAAACACCAACTTGCTCTTCTAGACCAGAGGAAGTGTGCTTCCTTGATGAGGATGTTACTCACTCTTCTATTTCCACTAAATGTTTTCTCTCCTGGGTTCTCAGAGGAATGTTTTTCTTTATTAATGAGGCAAGAGGCACCATGTCAGGTAAACCAAAGTGAAACCTAGGACTAGATTGACAACTGGAGAATGCCTTTACCTGCCTTAGGGATATAGGAAAGAGTCAGAAATGACTTTCAGGTCAAAACCAGAAACAGGGACTTTTTTGTTAGGGCAGTCACAGTGACTTGACAGCAAAGACAAGTTTAGAGACGGAGGGGTCAGTTGATTTATTAAGAGACAGTGGTAAAGAAAACAGATGCATCAGGGTCTGATAGGGTTATTGTGGACAGATGCTATCTTAAAAGGTGCTGAAAAGCCCAAAGGGGTCTGTTGGCTGTGCCAAACCTCTCATACCAGATTCTACCTGGGTCTAACAGTGCAAACACTGTGCTGTTCTTTAGATTCCACCCATCTCCTTTGCTAGCCTGCAAATTCCTGACAGGCAGACACTGTCACACTCAGTTCTGTTCCCTCAGCACCATGCCTACTAGGTAGTCACCTGATAAATGTTCAAACTCTGTAGCTTGAAATGCACAGAAGACCTGAGCTCTTCTCCCAGCCCTGCCATAGTCTGTCTCCATAACCTGTACAAGTTGAAGCCTCAGGTTTACATACTATGTACACATCCATTTTACCTCTAAAAGGCTAGAGGGAAAGTACAAATAATTCTTTACTGGCACCCTGAAACCCCTCCCATTTGGATGCTTACTTCTTGAGTTCCTATTATAGGAAAGCAAAATCTCAACTCTGTAACCAGAAAAAAGTACAAATGCAAGAAAGGACAGCAACTGGTTGGCTCTTTCTCACTATGGGGTAGATGGTTGCTTGGAGATTTTGGGTGAGAACCCAGTTTGGTGAGAGACTAAGAGTTTACTGGTGGTGATAAAGTATCCCATGGGTGTGAACAAAGGGACATGATGGGGGAAAGTAGGTCATGGAAGAGAAGAAAGCATCAGAAAGCATCTTGGGAATTGCAAAACATATTTTGTCAACTTTACGTTTTGTTAAGTTTTGTTTGGTGCGAAGAATTGATCATAGTTTTATTTTTAGTTTTTACCTAAATAGGACAAATAAAGATCAAATTAAAAAGTAAGATAATTATATTAAAGTTATGAGATAACAAACTTTAAGGAATGGAGAGATGATCATAAAATAAATTCTACATGGTCACACTGGATAAGGACAGTGTGAGGACCAAGAATGAAGTCTCTTGTCTTTTATTTGAAGTGAAGTGAAAGTTGCTCAGTTGTGTCCAACTCTTTGCAACCCCATGGACTGTCCATGGAATTCTTCAGGCCAGAATTGTGGAGTGGGTAGCCTTTCCCTTCTCCAGGGTATCTTCCTAACCCAGGGATCAAACCCAGGTCTCCTGCATTGCAGGCAGATTCTTTACCAGCTGAGCCACAAGGGAAGCCCATGAACACTGGAGTGGCTAGCTTCTCCTTTCTCCAGGGGATCTTCCCCACCCAGGAATTGAACTAGGGTCTCCCACATCGCAGGCGGATTCTTTACCAACTGAGCTATCAGTCTTTTATTAAATCCTTTCCTTTTTCTACAATTTTCTGTTTCCAATCTTTGTTCCAATCTTGTGTTTCCAATGCTTAAAAAGATACCCATCCTGTAACACATGTAAGAGTTTTCATAATCATTAATTATGTTAAAATGCAGATGAAGTAGGTAAAAAAAATCAACAATACTAGTGTTAAATGAAAACTATATTTTTTACCAATGCATAACCTCAACAAAAGTTTCATTACAATGCAACAGTTCTCCTTACTGGCCACTGCAAAGCTAGTTAGTATTTGTCCTTGTGGTATAAGCATTCTGGGATCTTAAAATTCAAAACTATAAAATTATTAAATAGTCTTTATTGCAGCATGTCTTACTTCTCAATAAGTCTTTTTGATAACAGCTTTGTGCCCTGAGCTGAAGGCAATGTCAAGGTCAATTATTTCATTCAAGGCCCCTAATTAAGACTACTTTTTTGAGGTCAGGATAATGCATTACTTTATTTTAATAGAGGGGAGATCAAAGCTGTACCTTAAATGTTCCTGAAGCAAAGCAATGCTGCTTTAACCTGGGTTACATTAACAAGGGCAAAAAATGGGTTACTCATTTTAGAGCCCCATGCTCAACTCCACTGCAAAGATGGTATTCAGCTCAATAGAAAATAAGCTTGCGTTAGCAAAGCCAGTTTACCCAGAAACGCACCCATGGGCCACATTATATACTCCTGAGATCCTGAATTTCCATAGCTCCTGTGCAGTGGTTACTGTTGCTGTTTCAGTAAGACTAATGGGAGGTGGACACCCACAGATGTGCTTCATGGGGTCCAAACACATTCAGTTTCTACAGTGTTTAAGAATCAAGGTATTTCCCATAAAATCTGGATTTCTGGATACTCACAGAAAGAATCAAAAGATCTAACAATGTTCAGCCCATATTCTTTTTTTTTTTTGTTAGTTTGGTTTTTTGTTTGTTTTGTTTCTAATTTCATTGAAGTGGTTAATTTCTGCTGTCAAAGTGACTCAGTATTATACACACACACACACACACATATGTATATAATACACACATATATACATATATATACATACATGTATATATTCTTTTCCATTATGGTTTATCATAGGATATTGAACATAGTTCCCTGTGCTATATAGTATGATCTTGTTGTTTATCCATTCTGTGTATAATAGTTTTCATTTGTTAATCCCAAATGCCCAATACTTCCCTCCTCCACCTCCTCTCACCCTTGACAGCTACAAGTCTGTTCTCTATGTCTATGAGTTGGTTCCTGCTTTGCAGATATGTTCATTTGGGTCATATTTTAGATTTCACGTATAGTATTGTGATGTCATATGGTATTCGTCTTTCTCTTTCTGACTTATGTCACTCAGTGTAATTTCTAGGTCCATCCATCTTGCTGCAAATGACATGATTTCATTCTTTTTTATGGCTGAGCAATAGTCCATTGTATGTATGTACCACATTTTCCTTATCTATTTGTCTGTCAATGACCATTTATGTTGCTTCATATCTTAACTATTATAAATAGTGCCACTCTGAACCTGGGAGAGCCCATATTCTTGAATGGTAATAATTGACTAGACTAAGGAATGACAGCCTCTTTTAGATAGGATGTGCATTCAAATTTGTTACCATCCCAACTGCTCATTGCTGCATAGAGTATAAACAAGCTGACATATTTTGTTTGGCTGATATAGTATCTATGTTATTACGAATGTGTTTTTTAATTGTAATGCTTTTGGGCAGGATTTAAATATGCACTTTCACAGGCTCAACATTTTTATTGCTGTATACCTGGCCAGATCCACATATTTATACTGCCAGTCTGGCATTGGTAGCAGCCCTTNNCAGCCCTTCCTATGTTCTGTCCCATTTTCCTGCAGCCCACAGAAATTCCCCAGATGCTGAGGAAAACAGTTTCTAGCAGTCTCACAGCTGAAATCACTCCTCAAACAAATATGTGCACTAAGCCTTGGGCTCAGGTTGCTTTCAGAGAAAACCAAAAGAACAACATTTAAATGTATTCTATTGTGAGGGCATCCTAATAGATACATGCTATGCAGATGGTTGATCAGGATTGTGAGGGCTCTGGAAGTGATGCCGTAGAGGGAGAATGTGTAGGAACCATGCAGGGCAGACTTAAAGTAAGTCTGATACCTGTAGTCAAATTTCGGGGGAATATCCTATGAAAAGAGATAAAATGAACAGGTTAAGCTCCAGAAGGCAAAATTAAGACTTGGAAATTTGACCCAACCAGGTAAGTTCAAAATAAGGACACAATTTTAACCTCTAGAGCACACTCAAACAAAACAGGCTGCTTCGTGCCGAAGCTCACATTTTCTTTCAGAGATTTCAAGTAAATTCCCATATTTTACACAGATCCTTGTAATCCATGTTGCTCACACACATTTATTTAATATCACAAACATGGGGTTAGGTACAGGGGAATCTTGCTGTTTATCAGGTTGTGTAGCTATTCAGATGTTTCTTTGGAGGTTGGTGAATGGGAAAAGAAAGAGATAAAGCTGGCATTTGGTGATGAGAGCAGTCATTCCCCCACCATTATAGGGAAATAATTTAGCACCCCTATAAAACCTAGGGATGCCTCAAATCAAAATGCATTTTTCTCTTCACACTGAGAATCTCTAAGTGCACAGGAACGCATAAGATCGGGTGAATTATCTATTATCTGAAAGATATTTATGATGCCTAAGGTGGGAGAGCATGACTCATATCTGCTCCTCACAGGAACTCAACATGATAGTAAGCCAGCAGAGAGGAAATAGCTGAAATATTTGGAAGAACAAACCCTCCCTGCCAGAGGTTACTGTGAATTCAAGTGTTTTCCACTTCTGCCCTTCTTCAAAGCTACAAAGCAATGAGGTAGTCAAATTAATGAAGTATTGTAATAGAAATGGAAAGATTAGACTATGCTGAAGAGTGGAATACAGTATTGTTCTTAAGAGGCATGATAGGAAAAAAGCACTTTGATGTAAGAGGCTGGCTGGAGGGGCTATTCAACTTCAGTGTCACCAAAAAAAGAAAAAAAATCAGAATTGATTAGCATGATTTTTTTTTATCATTCCAGATATGATAACACATGAGAAAATAGACATTATTTGGTTATAACTCAATAGAGAGTTCCTGATAAATGTAAGCTATAAGAGTAGGGCTCTATCCAGTGTACATTTTATCAGAGCCTACTCTGTGGATTGAATTACAGCTTCCATAACGGCCAGTAGCCCTCCCATTTATGTTTATAGATTCCAGCCCATCCAACAACAGTAAAAATTAAATGGAAATTCATTACCAGAGAGCTCAAAAGTTCTGATGGAACTTGCAAAGTGGCGGTGGTCAACTTTCAGGGAGGTAGCAAGTCTAATTGCTCTTAACCCAGAGTCACACAGTGGAACTTTTGCACTCTCACAAGAAATTCACTCCAGATGTCAAGATCTTTCAACTTGAGGTTGAAAGTGGTAGCTCTTTGAGGATAGATACAATAAAGTGTGAAGAATCACTTGCATTATTCCCCCAGTGTCTAGGTTCTTAAAATAATACAATCACTGCAAGAGACCTGATGCCATCTTATTGCATGTCCTCAGCCTGCCCTGGTGCTGTCTCTAGCAGAGGATACTGGCTTCAATCCCCGTGCTCCTGTGGGTGGGCCGCAGCAGCAGATGATTTTTTAAATGACATGCTGTTTCCTGTTCTCCTTCTTGTGTAAGTTGATTTCGCAGGGATTTTCTTTTGATGATACTAATTCCACCAAAGATAATTAGGGAATGAGGAAGTCTGCTTCTGTACTTGTGCCTTTGGGATGTACAGATTTATTTAGCATCTGAGGGAAAATGAACTTCAGTCAGTGAGAGAAGAGAGGACTCTTTATTTTGGAAAGAGAACGGAATGCTGCTTAGGTTTTGGAGTCACCTGCAGAAACAAATCTTTTTATTACGACCCTTCTGGTGATACAAACATGCCATTATTTCTTTACTATTTCCTGCTCAGATATAGCCAGCCAGTGAAGTGGGTTATTTGTAAAAAGACATTTATTTTTCAATCATCAAACTCTCCAAGCTGCTGGTGGTGCTGTTGATGGGTGTCACTCAGTTATTAACGTCTCAATGTCTCACATTTAACATATTTCCTAAAAAAACGATTCAGTTCAGTTCAGTTGCTCAGTCGTGTCCGACTCTTTGCTACCCCATGAATCGCAGCACGCCAGACCTCCCTGTCCATCACCATCTCCCAGAGTTCACTCAGACTCGCATCCATCGAGTCAGTGATGCCATCCAGCCATCTCATCCTTGGTCGTCCCCTTCTCCTCCTGCCCCCAATCCCTCCCAGCATCAAAGTCTTTTCCAATGAGTCAACTCTT
>SJYQ01002722.1:436416-485807 GCA_006410935.1 Redunca redunca | reverse complement strand
ATATTTTTTTAAGATTCATCCCATTGTAGGGTACAGCTGTTTTTTCATTTTTATTACTATATAATGTTCCATAGTGTGTATATATCACATGTGGTTTATTTATTATATTCGTCTGCTAGGCTGCCATAACAAAATATCATCGATTGACTGGCTTAAACAATAGGACTTTATTTGCTCACAGTGCTGAAGGCTAGAAGTCCAAATTAAAGGTGCTGGCAGAGCTGGTTTCTAGTAAGGCCTCTCTTCCTAGCTTTCAGCCACTTGCTTTCTCTCTCTGCCCTCATGTGGTCTTTCTCTGTGGATATGTACCTTTCACTCTTGTTATCTCTTCCTCTTTTAAGAATACTAGTCCTATTGGATTAGGGTCTCACCTCTGTGACTTAAGCTTAGTAATTTCCTTAAATATTTTGTCTCCAAGTACAGCCATGTTGAGGGTTAGGGATTCAGCATAGGGACTTAAGGGGGCACAGTTCGGTCTATAATATATATTATCCTAGGATTGTTCCCAGGTTTTTTTCCCCTAGCATCAGTGCTTCTGTGAACATTCTTGTATTAGATTTCCTCAAGCTCATGAGCAGGAGTCTTTAAATTACATAAGTAGAAGAAGAATTTCTGGTTCTTAAGTCTTGCAAATGTTCAAAATCACAAACTGGCACCAAATCACTTCCCAACATGATTGTATGAAATTTGACTCCCGCTAGAAATGTCTTTGTATCCTCACAGGTCCACATACTTAAAGTCAGTAGTTATCAAATATCTCAAATGTACCTTATTAAAGTCTTTAATATCATTCCCTTAATTACAAAGGATTTTGAGAGTTTTTCATTTGTTTATTCACAATTTGTGTCCTATATTTTGGTAAAATTTCTATTCTATCTTATTCTCCGTTTTTCTATAATAAGATTTTATCTTTAAAAAATCTATTAGTAGACAGTTTATGTGCATTTTGGGTACAGAATCTTTAATTTTATATGTTGTAAATATCTTCTTGTAGTTTGTATTTTGTCATATCGTTCACTTTTGATGAGCCTAAGTTTCAAATTTTAATGAAGGTTAACTCACCAGTTTTCCTCTAAGCTTACTACTTTTTGTGTTTTGTTCAATATTATTTCTTGCTCTCAAGATCATAAAGATATTCTCCATGTGTTGCTTTAAATCCTAAGACCTTTATTTCAATCTCACTGTAAAAAAAAAAAAAATAGGAAAACGTTTTACACTTTACAAAATCCTTCACCAATGTATGTATATACTAAGTATTCTAGGTAAATTGGTGATTTGAATGATAAATTCCTTTGTCCCATTTTATTAATACCTAGTGCATGCAACGGAAAAGGCAACGGCAACCCACTCCAGTACTCTTGCCTGGAAAATCCCATGGATGGAAGAGCCTGGTAGGCTGTAGTCCATGACGTTGCTAAGAGTCAGACACGACTGAGCAACTTCACTTTTAGTTTTCACTTTCATGTATTGGAGAAGGAAATGGCAACCCACTCCTGTGTTCTTGCCTGGAGAATCCCAGGGACATGGGAGCCTGGTGGGCTGCCGTCTGTGGGGTCGCACAGAGTCAGACATGACTGAAGCGACTTAGCAGCAGCAGCAGCAGTGCATGCAAGGGCTTCCCAGGTGGCACTAGTGGTAAGGAACCTACCTGCCAATGCAGGAGAAGTGCTGTGGGTTTGATCCCTGGATGAGGAAGATCCCCAGGAGTAGGACATGGCAACTCACTCCAGTATTCTTGCCTGGAGAATCCCATGGACAGAGGAGCCTGGTGGGCTACAGTCCATGGGGTTGCAAAAAGCTGGACATGACTGAAGTGACTTAGCATGCACGCACACACACACTCCATGGAAAAGAACTGAAAAAGAGAACAAAACTGCATAAATTAGATATGGTCCTTGTTCTCAAGATGCTTGAAGTCTTTCCTAGAAAATAAATTGTATAGCAGAATAACATTAGCATATGGTATTAGGATTATAAGAGAAAGGCACTGGGATCCCTGAAGTTCTTTAAAGTAATTTAATACTAAAAATTACTGGATTCTTATTATATGCAAGGATAATATCACTTCTTTTTTTAAAATTTTTATTTTAACTTTATTTTACTTTACAATACTGTATTGGTTTTGCCATACATTGACATGAATCCACCATGGGTGTACATGCGTTCCCAAACACGAACCCCTCCTCCCACCTCCCTCCCCATAACATCAATATCACTTCTTTTTTAAAAACGTCATAAAATTGTTCCTCTACTGGTGTATTTTTAAAATAGCAAATCCAAATGGAAGCTTGGAAAAACATTTCTCAGTTGCCCTGGAGGATCCTGGCCAACAAGGTGTACAATGGGATTTGATCTCAAGTAGCCTGGCCCTGGAGGTCTTCCATAGGTAACCTTCTCCTCATCCTTATTGAGGGAGCAGCTAAAGCAAGATCAAACATAACAGAAGAATTAACTTAGGCTATAGCATTGTAAATTGACCTTAAAGGCTGCAGAAGATTTTAGAAGGCAGAGAAGAGGGACTCTCTTAAAAATAAAATCAGGGAGGTGGTAAGGTGCATGCTCTATTTTGGAGACAGCAAATGGCACATAGTGACAAGCTGCACCCTTTTCAGAGAGGCTGGACATATAGGTTTATGAGTGAAAGGAAAGGGAATATTATTCTGAAGAAACAACCCTGGTCTACAGATCCTCCACCTCTCTTAAACCTCTCTCCCCTCAGCACTCTCTCCTGGCTCCAGTCATTCTGGCTTCCCTGCTGCTTATGAACAGGCTCAGTATAGCCTTGCTTCAGGACTATGCATTTGCTTTTCACTTTTCATGAATGCTCTTCCCCCTTGGCCTGGCATCTTCCTTCCTTTTACTTGAGTTTACACTAGCGTGGACCAATTCACTGGAAAAACCCTGATGCTGGGAAAGATAGAAGGCAGGAGGAGAAGGGGGCGACAGAGGTTGTGATGATTGGATGGCATCATTGACTCTAGGGACATAAGTTTGAGCTAACTCTGGGAGATAGTGAAGGACAGGGAAGCCTGGAGTGCTGCAGTCCTCTGGGATGCAAGGAGTTGGACACGACCTAGGGACTAAACCGCACCACTAACATGGTACTCATTACAGAGGCTTTCCCTAACTCTCTTGTCTAAAACAGCAAATCCTCTCCCTCTGTTTTCTTCTCTGCATTTTCTTTCTTCAAAGCACTTGCCACCACCCAAGCTTGTGTCGGATCACTATTTCCTTACTTTCTATCCACTGGGCAAGAACTCTGGACAATTTTTAGCCTTATAAAAGCCCCAATTCCTAAACTGTGCTTCATATATAATGTGTAGTCCACAAATATTTGTCATGTAGATGAAATAAAAGAATGAATGATGAATGAATGAACCATTAAATGAATAAATGATGACATTAGGGCACCATCAGAGGTTTTGTAGGTTATGACATGAACCCTCTTTTATAAATACTCTGGCAGCTATGTAAAAGAGGAAAAGGAGAGACAAGATGAAGAAAATAGGGAGAACAATTATTGAACTTTTACAAGAGCAGAATGGAGCCTAGTAATTCAGAGCTTCATTTCTGGCATCAGACTGTCAGGGTTTAAATCTCAGCTCTAAGATCTCCCGGCTGAATAACTTTGGGAACATCCCAGAATTTCTGCCTTTCTCTTTGTCTATAAAATGGGGATAACTCTTGAACTGTTGGAAGGCTTAAATGAGATAATGAATTGCTTATGATAGTGATTCATTAAATATAATGGTCCTCAGCAATAATACACACTTAAGCCAGGGCAGCATCAGTAGGAATTGAAGGAAGAAATAAATCAAGAGATGTTGAATAGGTAGGATGATCAAGACTTTGGATAATATAAAAAGGAAATGCCTAAGACTCGTACTTATGTCTGATTAGAGATTGGCAATAACTTTAAGTGAGACCCAGGATGCAAGTAAAGGATGCAACCTTGAATCCTCAGAAGGTAGGGAATAGGAAGCAGCAGGGATCATAAGTTTTGCGGTGAAATGTTTGAGTTTATACCCATGTATTTTACATAGGGATGTTTAACAAAGAGTTGAAACATACGTGAAGGAGGAGATGACAAAGTTTTAAATGTTACTTTTTTCTTCAAGAAAATTTACAGTAAATTTTCTTAAATAGTTCCTTTCCCTTTGTATTTAAAATATAGTTTACTTAACCTGAATATTTCTGTCTCTCTAAGGCTTAATTCTATAACAAGGATTTCACAGATTCTACTTACTGCATTTCTTGAATAAGTCCAAAGCTTAATAGAACTAAATAATGATCCAGTCCTCACTCCCAAACCTACCTTCATACCTGTTCCCAACCTTTCACTGTGTTGAGGAACTGAGAAAGGATTCTCAAGCTCCATGTGGATCTGAAGACTTGATTCAAATGTATTATAGAGCTGAATAAAATAGATGTTAAGGGACTCCCCAAAGGGCTTTGACCAACCCTCCAATTTGCAAACCAGAAAGCTCTTGTTTACTATCCTCAGTTTTAACCACACACATTCCTACTCAGTGGAAATAGTATGCCCAAAACCAGAAAAAGAGCAAAAAGGGATAGTTAGAAATCTGTAATAAATGTATGTAAGTGAGACAGAAAATTAGAAAATGGCCACCTGCCAGCAGCCACATAAATTTTGGAGGAAATGCATTTTCTACTGGGATGCTTTATCATAGGAGTTGCAAATATTTATTAAAAGTATTAAAATAGTCAGAACGTTAAATGTTTCCTCCAGTGTGAAATTTCACATTCCCACATTAGAAGATGGGATATTCTGATACAGCGTTTGTTAAAATGACTTCATTTTATTAGTCTGTCATCCACAATAAATGGGCAGGTACCTTTAAAATAAGATATATTGAAGATAAAAGAGATTGGGGGGAGGGGCAGTGTTTCATTATGTGAATGTGGCTTTGACTACACAAGTATATAAATCTGGCAACCTTTCCCAAATGATACCAACAGGATTTTATTATTGTTTGATATAAAGTTTGTTGGATTTTGTTATCACATGAAACTCAAGAATAGTATTTGCCATTAACTTCCTTTTCTCTCTCATGCAAGATATACCCGATAACGGTTTGAATGGTTAGTCCTTTATAGGTTCTCGTATGCAATAACAGACATAGCCATGTGAAGATGCAAAACTAGACTCCCAGTGGACTGAAGATGGAAGGAGGTGGCTGCTTTATTGCAGAAGGATAATAGAGATGACAGCTAAAGCACATCATCACTGAGTAGCACTAAGTTGAAGAGTGACAGGATGAGCTGGACAGATTACCTCCCTAAGAGGCTTGTGCTTCATGTGAGGCGCTAACCTAATAAAGATCTTATGCCATCACCTGGCAAAAATAGATAGAGCCTTTCCCCATCTTAAGACACTCTATTATGTAAGTCAGAACAGCTTCCTGAATCCATCCCATGGAAAGGTTGGTGGTACTGAAGGGAATCTGTTGCTGTTGTTTAGTTGCTCAGTTGTGTCTTATTCTTTGTGGCCCCATGCAATGCAGCATGGCATGCTTCCCTGTCCTTCACCCTCTCCCAGAGTCTGCTCAAACAGACTCCGTTGAGTCAGTGATGCAATCCAAACAACTCGTCCTCTGTCTTCCCCTTCTCCTGCCCTCAGTATTTCCCAACATCAGGGTCTTTTCCAATAAGTCGGCTCTTCACATCAGGTGGCCAAAGTATTGGAGCTTCAGCTTCATCATCAATCCTTACAATTAATTTTCAGGGTTGATTTCCTTTAGGATTGACTGTTTGGGTCTCCTTGCTGCCCAGGGGACTCTCAAGAGTCTTCTCCAGCACTGCAGTTTGAAAGCATCAATTCTTTGGTGCTCAGCCTTCTTTCTGGTCTAACTCTCACATCCATACATGACTACTGGAATACCATAGCTTTGACTAGATGGAGCTTTGTCAGCAAAGTGATGTCTCTGCTTTTTAATATGCTGTCTGTGTTTGTCATAGCTTTTCTTGCAAGGAGCAAGTGTCTTTTAACTCCATGGCTGCAGTCACCATCCACAATGGTTTTGGAGCCTAAGAAAATAAAGTCTGCCACTGTTTCCAATTTTTCCACTATTTGCCATGAAGTGATGGGATGAGATGCCATGATTTTAGTTTTTTGAATGTTGAGTTTTAAGCCAGCTTTTTCACTTCTCTTTCACTTTCATGCATTCTGCCACTAGGGTGGTATCATTTGCATAATGAGGTTATTGATATTTCTCCTGACAATCTTGATTCCAACTTGAGTTTCATCTAGCCTGGCATTTCACATTATATATTCTTCATATAAGTTAAATAAGTAGGGTGACTATGTACAGCCTTTATATACTCCTTTTCCAATTTTGAACCAGTCCTTTGTTTCATGTCCAGTTCTAACTGTTGCTTCTGGACCTGCATATAGATTTTTCAGGAGTCAGGTAAGGTAGTCTGGTATTCCTTGCTCTTTAACATGGAAACTTACATTACCATATATAAAATAGATAGCCAATGGGCATTTGCTGTATGTCTCAGGGAACTCAAACAGGGGCTCTGTATCAACCTAGAGGGATAGGATGGGGAAGGAGATGGGAGGGAGGGGACATATGTATACCTATGGGTGATTCATATTGATGTTTGACAGAAAACAACACAATTCTCTAAAGCAACTATCCTTCAGTTAAAAAAATAAATGAATTTCAAAACAAAAAAGAGAGAGAGAATTTTCCACAGTTTGTTGTGATCTGCACAGTCAAAGGCTTTAGTGTAGTTAATGAAGAAGAAGTAGATGTTTTTCTGGAATTCCCTTCCTTTTTCTATGACCCAGTGAATATTGGCAATTTGATCTCTAGTTCCTCTGTCAGGAACTAGAGATCAGCTTGTGTATCTGAAAGTTCTCAGTTCACATATGGTTGAAGCCTAGCTTGAAGGATTTTGAGCATTACCTTGCTATCATGTGAAATGAGAGCAATTATGCAGTAGCTTGAACGTTCTTTGGCATTGCCCTCCTTTGGGATTGGAATGAAAACTGACCTTTTCCAGTCCTGTGGCCACTGCTGAGTTTTCCTAATTTGGTGGTATATTGAGTGTAGCAATATGAGGATTTGAAAGAGCTCTCCTGGAATTCCATCTCCTCCACTAGCTTTGTTTGTAGTAATCCTTCTTAAGGCCCACTTGACTTTGCACTTCAGGATGTCTGACTCTAGGTGAGTGGTCACACCATCGTGGGTATCTGGGTTATTAAGACATTTTCTGTACAGTTCTTCTGTGTATTCTTTGCACCTTTTCTTGATAACTTCTGCTTCTGTTAGGTCCATACCTTTTCTGTCCTTTATTGTGCCCATCTCTGGGAATATTCCCTTGGTACCTCTAATTTTCTTGACGAGTGCTCTAGTCTTTTTCATCCTACTGTTTCCCTCTGTTTCTTTGCACTGTCCACTTAAGGGGACTTTTCCTTATCTCTCCTTTCTATTCTTTGGAACTCTGTGTTCGGATGGTATATCTTTCCTTTTCTCCTTTGCCTTTCACTTCTCTTCTTTTCTCAGTGTTTGAAAGGCCTTCTGAGACAACCATTTAGTCTTGTTACATATCTTTTTCTTGGGGATGGTTTTGGTCAACACCTCCCATACAATGTTACATACCTCCTTCCATAATTCTTCAGGTACTCTTATCTATCAGATCTAATCCTTTGAATCTATTTGTCTCTTCCACTGTATAATCATAAGGGATTTGATTTATCAAATCTAACTTAAATATGGGATGCCTCTTCATGGATTATAGCCTTGTCATGACAAAAAGGCTTGCATAACTCAATGAAGCTATGAGCCATGTTGTGCAGCGCTACCTAAGATGGACAGGTCACAGTGGAGAGTTCTGACAAAACATTGTCCACTGGGGGAGAAAATAGAAAACTATGCCAGTGTTCTTGCCATGAGAATCCCATGAAGAGGCAAAAAGATATGATACCAGAAGATGAACCCCTCCCCACTGATGTCCAGTATGGGGTGAGGTAGAGAGAAGGAAAGGCAGGGCTGTTGGAAAGCCAAGTACATCTTGGACAGAATAATGAAGAAGCTAGTAGTCTTCACTAGGTGGGTGGAATGGCCACCTTTCTTATTGGAATGTAGGTATTATGTTTAACATATTTGATTGGCCAAAATGTTCTTTCAGGTTTTTCCATAAGATGATACAGAAAACCCCAAATGAACTTTTTGGCCAACCCAATATCCCATATTTACTCAATGGCTATTTTGGGGGCATCTATGAAAAGCTGACCACTAATCTGTGTGCTGGGAATCAGAGGTGAACAATGCAACTCTGGTCCCAGCTCAGAAACATGTCATTCTAGTGGGGAGAACAGGGGTGCTTACAAGTCAACATATGCTATTTCACATGGTAATGAGGGCTTTGAAGAAAAAATAAGGCCATAGCATGCAAAGTGAGTAAGGAGCCTTCTTTTAGGTCAGGAAAGGGTTGTTGAATGAGGTGACATTTGAGCAGGTGTCTGAATACAGTGAGGCATCTATCCAGATCCTGGGGGTCACAGAGGGAAGAGCATCCCTGGCAGAGGGAACAGCAGAGGCAAAGCCCCAACCCCCCTGGTGTGAGCTGAGTTCTGGAGCATTGTGTCTTCTCCATTCTGCAGCCAGGCTTCCAGAAAGGAAGAACATCAGAGCTATCTCATCACTGATACATTAAGCAACTCTTGGTTTCATACTTCTGTTATGTTTTTGGCTTCCCTGAATCTCCTCAGAAAAGATTGAAAATATGTGATGGTGAAACTGCCTCTCTGGCTGTTTGCAAGGGCTACTAGGTATGATAATTTTTAGGGGATGTGTGAGCATCTGATGGATGGTTAGGCAGACAGAAATTCCACTTCTGTTGAAAACCCAAGGTGACCAGGATAGGTGATCTTAATGAGGTATTAGGAATGAGAATTTATACACTAGCCCTCTGGAAAGCCCTCCTTCATTCTTCTTTCAGGTATTATCTGTATACAAGTGTAATGGCACATGAGGTGCCTTGGGGGATACTAAGCAGTGGGCATGTACTAGAGGAGATGCTCAGGGACAGCACGTGTAAACTGGCCTTGTTTGAATTTCGTGTTCCATTGTCAACAGGCCCTGGATGGTCTATAGTTTCCTAACCATATATGGTCATGGTGTGATGAACCAATCTTGTTGGACTTTTGTAGGGATTAAAAGAGATTATAATGGCTTAATATGATGACTAATAGAAAATAAATAATTTTATGTTAGGACACAGACAGGATTTAAGGATTCCTCAACTTAACTATTCCTGTTTTACATTTGGATCAATTATTCAGAATCCATATTGAATTTTAAATTCATTTCTTGTTTCTGCAATTTATTGGAAGACTTTGCAGATTACAGCAGAGAATTAAGACTCAGTGGGTCCATATGCTGTAGATACCAAAACATGGCACTTCCTTTTCATTAATTTATAGGTTTCTTTATTCCACAAATACTCATTCAGTGCCTGATATGTATGTATCTAGGTCTGTGCTAGAGCTAAGGATCTAATAGCAAACAGTAAAGGAATTCAGGACTTCTTGAATTTAGTAGAAAGGTGACTTAGGATGGAAGGGATATAGATAAAAATCAGATTTAGAAGGTGTGTTTTAGATGAGCAAAAACAAACCGCAGGAGATGGACACTGTGCTTTGAGAGAACCATGAGATAACAAGCTCGACTAGGCATGGGTCATTGAAAAGCAGAATTCTTTATGCAGTGGTGGTGTACCTGTGAGCCAGCAGTGAAAGAGAGCATGAAGCCCTGCCCCTTCTCAGGAAGTCTTGAGCCCATGCCAGCTGGCAGAGCACTAGGCCCTTGGGCTATGCTGTCTAGTAACTGGTGATTAATTTCTTCTGGTCTAATATCTGAAGAACATGCTTCCTTTGCCCACAGTCATCAATTTAAAGTCAATGTAATCATTTTATGAGAAGAACATCCTGACCATTTAATATACCGAACTCATTCACCGAGGTTGGTTGGCACAGACACCTGCAGTCCCGTGTGAGACCAGGGAGGTGACTCTCGGCAGTCAGTCTTGGCGGCAGCAGTGGTTGGTAAGGTAAGGCACTGACTATACCCAGGGTGGGTGGGGAGGCAAGCCTAGCACCAAACCAGTGTTTTGTCTGTAAATCCTTAATACTCAAAGCGTGGTCATGGGACTGGTAGCGTTGGTGTCACATGGAGGCATATTAGAAATATGGAATCTTAAGACCCTACCCAGACCTACTGATTGGAATCTGCATATTAAGGAGGTTCTAGGGGGAGGTACGTGTATTTTGATGCATGTAAAGCCCTACAGTAGAGTTCAACTTATTTTGGAAGTAGGTTGACTTGACTGTAGTAGTAGCTGTAGCTTGACTACCCTCCCCAGTGCGGATGAGATTAGATTAGAGAAAGTAGGTAGGAAGGCAGAGCCATGTTTCTTCCTCCAATTTGCTCAGCCCTGGAGCATACTCAGGCTAAAAGCCCAGATTAGTTGTTTCATTTGATTATGAAGGAAAAAAAGGCATATTTACAGATCAGTGTGGTGTCATCTATATGGTATCACATATGTTTGTTTAGGAAAAAATGAGTCCTTGAGTTAAATAAGTTTAAAATAAATAATAATGGTCTATAAAAAGTTTTTCATATTACTAAGTAAATTATAAAAACTGATTATTTTTATTAAAATGAAGCAACAAAAAGCCTACAATTTTGTTTCATATATTGTATGTTCTCTGATATAGTATGGTATTTTTTTGTTTGTTCATTTTTGCAATTTAGTATTTGTGCCTCAAAAAAACTTTTGAATTTAAATCCTGTTTTTACCTATTTTACTTGTGTGATTTGGCCACAAAATATCTTAACTTTTCTGAGCTTTGTTTTATTCATCTATTTTTTTTTTTTAATGTCTAAAGCAGAGAGCCCTGTAACAAGCAGGCCTTTGGGAAGACAGAACCACAGTGGCTTCCTGAAGGGGCACCTCTTACTTCCTGCTTCATCCATCAGGAATATGGGAAGTGTAGTGGACCAGGAGGTGGCTGTCATCTTAGTTATTATGAAAAGGGGAAGAACTGACAGGCAGCTGACTTAGGTTCCGGTCTTAGTATTGCACTTATTTAAAAGAACTGCTGAACTCTTGATCACGGTGGTTTTCTTTCTGGCAAGAGAGAGGACTTGAAATATATCATCAGCCCTTAAAAGTCAACCTCATTTTTTTTAAAAAAACTATCTCACTTATTTATAAATATTTTTGTTATAGATGTTTTCAGTTAACTATCCCACTATCCATCTCAACAACTTTCCTTTATATCAGCCTCTATTACAGAGATGGGAGAAAAAGCACCTCATTCTCAGTCTGTTATAGCAAGGAGAGCCATAGGACCCCCTACCGGTCAATATGTTTAAGCAGAAATCTGTCATCCCTGTGTCTTTTACTTCCTCCATCTTCTTGCCTGGCTCACAGAACATTCTTGGAGATGCCACAGTTCAGTTCAGTTGCTCAGTCATGTCCGACTCTTTGCGACCCCATGAATTATAGCGCCCAAGGCCTCCCTGTCCATCACCAACTCCCGGAGTTCACTCAAACTCACGTCCATTGACTCGGTGATGCCATCCAGCCATCTCATCCTCTGCACCCCCTTCTCTTCCTGCCCCCAATCCCATGATGTACTCTGCATATAAGTTAAATAAGCAGGGTAACAATATACAACCTTGATATACTCCTTTCCCAATTTTGAACTAGTCCTTTGTTCCATGTCCAGTTCTGTTACTTCTTGACCTGCATACAGGTTTCTCAGGAGGCAGGTCAGGTGGTCTGGTATTCCCATCTCTAAGTATTTTCCACAGTTTGTTGTGATTCACCCAGTCAAAGGCTTTAGCCAAGTCAATGAAGCAGAAGTAGATGTTTTTCTAGAACTCTCTTGCTTTTCTATGATCCAGCAGATGTTGGCAATTTGATCTCTGGTTCCTCTGCCTCTTCTAAATCCAGCTTGAACATCTGGAAGTTCTCAGTTCATGTACTATTGAAGCCTAGCTTGAAGTATTTTGAGCATTAGCTCTCTAGCATGTGGAATGTGTGCAGTTTTGTGGTAATTTGAACATTCTTTGGCATTGCCCTTCTTTGAGATTGAAATGAAAACTGATCTTTTCCAGTCTTGTAGCCACTGTTGAGTTTTCCAAATTTGCTGGCATATTGAGTGCAGCACTTTAACAGCATCCTCTTTTAGGATTTGAAATAGCTCAGCTGGAATTCTGTGACTTCCAGTAGCTTTGTTTGTCGTGATGCTTCCCAAGGCCCATTTGATTTCACACTCTAGGATGTCTGGCTCTAGATGAGAGATCACACCATCATGATCATCTGTAATTAAGACCTTTTCTGTACAGTTCTTCTGTGTATTCTTGCCACCTTTTCTTAATCTCTTCTGCTTCTGTTAGGTCTGTACCATTTCTGTTCTTCATTGTGCCCATCTTTGCATGAAATGTTCCCTTGGTATTTCTAATTTTCTTGAGAGATCTCCAGTCTTTCTGATTCTGTTGTTTTCCTCTGTTTCTTTGCATTGTTCACTTAAGAAAGCTTTCTTATCTCTCTTGGTATTCTTTGGAATTCTGCATTCTAATGGGTATATCTTTCCTTTTTTCCTTTGCCTTTGCTGCTTTCTCAGCTATTTGTAAAGCCTCCTCAGACAACTATTTTGCCTTTTTACATTTCTTTTTGTAACAATAAAATATAGGAAATAATATCTTTCCATAGCCCAAGAAAGTAAGGGCCTCTATTTTGGCTGAAATTACCACAATGCTGAAATCCTATGTGTTAAATGTTCCCCATGATCATTGCAATGATAACCTCTGCCCAAATGCATGTGTAGGTTCTGGTGTTTCATATATATGTTTAGACTCTGTGCTATTGGCATTGCATACAAGGATACACAGGATAACAGCCCCATAGAGGAATACCTCAGAAGCAAGATTATACAATGTGATTCTTAAGATACTTGAGAAAAATTAAGGACTGCAGAAAGTTTCAGCTGGAAAAGTAACAATAAAGCCAAACATATTCATCAAGATATGCTGAATAAATGGGGTATGGTTCATAGAAACACTTTTGAAAAGAAGTAAGGAATAGAGTCTATGTGTGAGAGAAAAAGAGAAAGAAAATACTACTTTTCTTTATTCAGAGCAGTACTGAGACACGTGCAAAATGAAGGACAGAACGTCAGGAAAATGGGGGAAGAAAACAAAAAAATGAAGATAAAAAGGAGAGAAAAAGGGAGAATGATGGGAGAAAGAAATTAATAGGAAAGGAGAGGCAAAAAGCAGGACAAAGGAAAGGGGAGGAAACCGTCCCCGTGTGCAGGATGCTAGCTGTGGGAGACAACACTTTTAACACTCTCCTGCCTCTCCTCATAACCTCACCACCACTCCAAAGAGGGACATGCCATCATCTCCATTCTGAGGTTAAGGAGGCAGGCACAGAGAGTAGAATCGACTTGCTCATGGTCTCATGGTGGCTGAATGACCCATATGGGATCCAAAGCCCAGTTGTATAGAACTCTATATTTTATGCTGTCACTGTAGACACTGGCCAAGGATCTTTGAAAATGGGTTTGTTTGCAAGGAGATCCAACCAATAGAGATCAGTGCTGGGTGTTCTTTGGAAGGGCTGATGCTAAAGCTGAAACTCCAGTACTTTGGCCACCTCATGCGAAAAGTTAATTCATTGGAAAAGACTCTGATGCTGGGAGGGATTGGGGGCAGGTGGAGAAGGGGAAGACAGAGAATGAGATGACTGGATGGCATCACTGACTTAATGGATGTGAGTTTGGGTGAACTCCAGGAGTTGGTGATGGACGGGGAGGCCTGGTGTGCTGCAATTCGTGGGGTCTCAAAGAGTCAGACAGGACTGAGCGACTGAACTGAAGTGGACTGAACTGAACTTAAGGGACCCCATTTTGAGAACAAATGGTTTAGAGCAGCACTATCCAAAAGATATATAATTGAGCCGTATATATAGTTTAAAGATTTCCAAGTAGCCAAGTTTTTAAAAAGTAAAAAAGTTGAATTTTATTTTCATCATATATTTTATTTAATCTAATACTATATCCAAAATATGAGTATGTCAATTTGTTATCCATGTAAAATTAATGACATGTTTTACATGTTTCTTTTGTACTGTCTTTGAAATCTAATGTGTATTTTATACATAAAGCACATCTCAAATTTGACACCAAAAAAAAAAGAAAGAAAATGGGTTTGTTTATTAAGTGAATACTTACTGAGCATCTACAAAACGCCCTAGTGGACACACTAGGGCATACACTAGAGATACACTAGTGCGGAAAAAAAAAATCTTCTGCTTTCTTGAGCTTAAATCTGGAAAGGGAAGACAAGTTAACAGCTATAGTGATGCTAATAGGTATGGAAATATTAAGTAGTGTAGGGGATACAGGATAGGCCAGGTTTGGGATGAGGGTTATTCTTTATATAAGGAAATTGAGAAGAGTCCAATGGTAAGGCAGAACGTGAACGGAAATCTAATCTAGAAAAGGAAGTGAGCTGTGAGGTCAACCTGGGGGAAAAAACATTGTAGGGAGGTACAGCAAGAGAAAAAGCCCTGTGGCTTTTTAACAGCTTGAAACAATAGAGTACAAGGAAAATAGAAACCTATATATACAATGTATTTGGGGCTTCCCAGATGGCGCTAGTGGTAAAGAACCTGCCTGTAAATGCAGGAGACATAAGAGACATGGTTTCAACCCCTGGATTGGGAAAATAACTCGGAGGAGGAAATGGCAACCCACTTCAGTATTTTTGCCTGGAAAATTCTATGGACAGAGGAGCCTGGAGGCCTACAGTCCATGGGGTCACAAAAAATCAGACACAACTGAGCACATTTACTTTTACATGTATATGTATAATTGAATCACTTTGCTGTATACCTGAAACTAACACAACATTGTTAATCAACTCTATTCCATTATAAAATAAAAGTAAAATTTTAAAACCCACGAAAAATTAGTTTCTGTACATAGTTAGATTAAGGCTTCTGTGATATCCCATTCTATGAAATGTGTACATTAAATTTATAACTGTTTAAAAAAAAACTACACTAGTAATTTACACTCAAGGTGTCACCAGTTCAATTATAGCTAGTTAGTGGTGAAAGCATTGTGAGGAAATACTGTAAAATGTATACAGTATATAAAATGTTCCAAGAGCAACTAAGTTAGAGACTGAACTGGAAAAGTTACTACGAAAGATGTTTGTGTGAGTCTTGAAGAACACCTGCTGGTGAATCAGGTTCTGTTGCCTCTAGAAAACTACAGAGAAGAAATAACTAGCAGAGTTACCCACTAGAATTTGAGACAGGAAAAAAGAAGAAAAAGCTCCTTGGTATTGGGTCAGGTCATATTTTGTGTTTCTGTTCCATTTCCTACTTGAAGGGTTTCCATATTGTGGTGAATCTGTGTGTGGCTGTAATGGAGGCTTCCATCTGTGATCCTGGAAGAGACATGTCCTGGAGCATAAGCCTGGTCACTCCTTGTCTTGGGAGGAAATTCAATTCAGACCCTGGGCAGAAGGACATCCATATAGCACAACAGATAATCTCCTCAAGACCAGCTGCTCTTTGTTGTTTGGACATGGGATAGGACCCAAATCATAGAATCTGGGACCAGCTCTGTCCTGGGTGCCACATCCTGTTTTCCTTCCTGGCGAGAACAATCGATGTAGCCTTTTCTGTAAGAGTCATGCCAACATGGCACAATAGCAGAACAAGCCCATCAAATGTGAACCAAGGGTTTTGGTGTCTATAGAAAAGGTTTTGTCAAAATGAACTCTCATCAATTAGAATCAAATTCCAAGAAAGTTACCTTCTGATTTCCATGAATTTCCTCTTTCTCCCTATGCCTCTGCCTCACAGACTTATGATTCAACTGCCGACTTTTTCCCAGAAATGAGCTTCACGAGAGGACTAACACCTGGGATTCTTCTCTACACCCCAAGTATTTAGTAAAAGTTAGGCATATAACAGTTACTCAGTATATTTACAGAAGAGAAATTAAACATGTCTCGAGGGTCAAATTAGCCTGAGTTTGATTGGTTTTGTCAAAATATAAATGATAGACATTTCACAGGATCTCAATTTCTNAAATATAAATGATAGACATTTCACAGAATCTCAATTTCTACTGGTTTTTTTTTTCTTTAATAACAAAATGAGGGAAAAGTGATGGGCATTTTGCGGGGAATTCAAAGAAGAATAAGATGTGATTTGAGGACAAGCCCTTCACAACCTAAGGAGAGAATCAAAATAGAAACATATGAGGATGCTGAATTTGAATAATGGTTCCAGCACAACAGAAGAATATCTCCAGACAGGTCATCTTCTGTTGCCAACTAAATGGGAAAATATAAGTGCTATAGCAGTTCAGAGGAGAGAACAATTTTTGTCTTACTATATGGTCAGAAAAGGATAATGAGGGTTGGGATGGTGGAGAGATATTTGCCTACCTCTTGAAGGAATGGGTAAGACATCTATAGTTTGAAGAGAGGGGGGAAGGTAGATTAGAATTGGCTTAAGTAAAATGCAGAGAAGGGGCTTCCATCTGCAGAAAGTGCATGTCAGAGAACAAAGCATAGTGGTTAGAGCAGAGTGGCTGTGCCCTGAGGATTAGCAAGAGAAAATGGGGAAAACCAAAGTGGGAACCATATTATCCAGGAACTTCAGGGGCAATCTAAAACATGTTTCTTAAATAAACTTTGGGGAGGCCATAGGTCTTTGTCTTGACACTGAAAGAAATTAAAGCAAGAAACAGATGCATGCCATGATCTCACTTGCAGCCTGTTTCAGCAACATCATTTCTACTTTGCCTTTGTGGCTGCTTTTCCTAATTTCCTCGCTGCACAAAGAAAATAAATAAATAAGTGTACTATAGTCTTATTTATCCTTCTTTGGACATTTCTTTACCAGGCAGATGGTCAATTAAGAGCACTAAACAATGACACTGTTTTCTCTGTAAACATTTTTTTCTAATAGCCTAACAAATGTAAGTCTGTGCTGCCATACTGCTGAATACCATCTTGACTTTCTAATTACAAAGAACTGTGTCTTGATAGTTACAATTACAGCTGTAACAATGATGCCAGGCCCTGAACAATACCGTTTGAGGCAAAGTGCTTATCCGAATATTCACAAATAAAGGCTTAAATTTATGCCAGAGATGTAGATGGAGGTTAAACAATTGGGAGGGAGAAAAAGGTTGAAAACACTGGTTTAATGCTACAGATGTGAATTTGAATCCAATTATTCTGAAAAGAGAAAAAAAAACTTGAAAAAGGTGTTGTTTTCTTCTGTTTTAGTAATCAATAAGGTTAAGGGGTGGTTCAGCTTAGCTTGCTAATACCTCTAATTTTGATATTTGTCTACACTCTAGGGGAAGGCAATGGCACCCCACTCCAGTACTCTTGCCTGGAAAATCCCATGGATGGAGGAGCCTGGTGGGCTGCAGTCCATGGGGTCGCTGAGAGTTGGACACAACTCAGTGACTGGAGAAGGAAATGGCAACCCACTCCAGTGTTTTTGCCTGGAGAATCCCAGGGACGGGGGAGCCTGGTGGGCTGCCGTCTATGGGGTCGCACAGAGTCAGACACGACTGAAGCGACTTAGCAGCAGCAGCAGCTAGGGGTCGCACAGAGTCGGACACGACTGACTTGACTTAGCAGCAGCAGCAGCAGTATTTTCAAAGCATACTATCTTTAAGCAAAGTGAGTTTTTATAAGGTGCAAGTCTTCATGTTAAAAGACAACCATTCTTCAGGTAGGTAACCCAAATGAAATGATACACAATTTTTGAGTAGCTAGAGTACATGTCCAGTACTGTTTTAATGAAGGCCCTGTAACACAGTGATTAAGCGCCATAGTGCTTTGAAGTAAGGTGTGTAGGCATCAAAAAAAAAATCATGTTCTGCCTCAGTTTCCTCATCTGTAAAATGGGAATAATAATGGCAATACTAATATAATTGTTGCCACTGAATCATAGTGAGGTTTAAAGAGTGGATATAAAGCTTGCAAGGAGAAGGCAATGGCACCCCACTCCAGTACTCTTGCCTGGAAAATTCTATGGACGGAGGACCTTGGTAGGCTGCAGTCCATGGGGTTACTAAGAGTCAGACACGACTGAGCAACTTCACTTTCACCTTTCACTTTCATGCACTGGAGAAGGAAATGGCAACCCACTCCATTGTTCTTGCCTGGAGAATCCCAGGGATGGGGGAGCCTGGTGGGCTGCCGTCTATGGGGTTGCACAGAGTCGGACAAGACTGAAGTGACTTAGCAGCAGCAGCATAAAGCTTGCAATATGGTGATTGCTATAGTATTTAAAATAGGGCAGCCCATGTCATTATTAGTGGAAAACAGACTTCAGAATAAGTTTTGCAAATCCTGGAACAGGGAAGTGAGGGTGAAATGTCTACTAAGAGGGCATCTATCTCAAGGACACTAGGGTCATTCAGTATCTCTAGGTGTGTCCACAGTCTCTCCATAATACATGACCAAAGAGCGTGATTGCTTCATTTAACAGTATGATTGCACCAATCCTGAATTGCATTTAGCCATTAACAGCATTTTAAAATTTCAGTTAGGAATTTTCTTTCAACTCATGGCTGAGAGTTAACATTGGGACTTATCAATACTAATTATGTTTCCTTTTCTTCAAATTATCCACAATCTACTATAGTACTAAGACACAAAGTGGCCAAAACAAAATAAAGACATCCATGTCCCCAACCCTGGGTGGAATAAAAATGTCATTATTAGCCTTATGATTTATTTTTAAAATATCCATAATAACTTATACTTAATTGTTTGCACTCTATACATGCCATGGCTAAACCATTTATGTGTAAAAACTTACTTCGTCCTCCCATAAACTTCATAAGAGAGGAAGTATTTTCTTCATTTTATAGATGAGGAAATCAAAGCAGATATTATGTAACTTGATCCAAGTCAAATCATAAATAAGTGACCATAGATTTTTAACTCTCATGAACAAATTAATGTTATGAAAATATTAATATGTAAAGATTGCAAAGCAAATAGAGACTAATGCTTATTCAGTTCAGTCCAGTTCAGTTGCTCAGTCATGTCTGACTCTTTGCAACCCCATGGACTGCAGCACTCCACACCTCTCTGTCCATCACCAACTCCTTGAGTTTCCTCAAACTCAAGTCCATTGAGTCAGTGATGCCATCCACCCATCTCATCCTCTTCATGCCAATCTCCCACCTTCAGTCTTTCTCAATATCAGGGTGTTTTCAAATGAGTCAGCTCTTTGCATCAGGTGGCCAAAGTGTTGGAGTTTCAGCTTCAACCCAGTCCTTCCAATGAATATTCAGGCTTGATTCCTTTAGGAGAGACTGGTTTTATCTCCTTGCAATCCAAGGGACTCTCAAGAGTCTTCTCTAACACCACAGTTCAAAAGCTTCAATTCTTCAGCACTCAACTTTCTTTATAGTCCAAATCTCACATCCATACATGACTACTGGAAAACCATAGCCTTGACTAGACAGACTTTTGTTGACAAAGTAATGTCTCTGCTTTTCAATACGCTGTCTACGTTGGTCATAACTTTCCTTCCAAAGGTAAGTGTCTTTTAATTTCATGGCTGCAGTCAACATCTGCAGTGATTTTGGTGCCCAAGAAAATAAAGTCTGCCACTATTTCCACTGTTTCTCCATCTATTTGCCATAAAGTGCTTATTTAACTTATATGCAGAGTACATCATGGGAAATGCTGGGCTGGATGAAACACAAGCTGGAATCAAGATTGCCGGGAGAAATATCGATACCCTCAGATGTGCAGATGATACCACCCTTATGGCAGAAAGGGAAGAAGAACTAAAGAGCCTCTTGATGAAAGTGAATGAGGAGAGTGAAAAAGTTGGCTTAAAACTCAACATTCGGAAAATGAAGATCATGGCATCCGGTCCCATCACTTCATGGCAAATAGATGGGAAAACAGTGGAAACAGTGGTGGACTTTATTTTTGGGGCTCCAAAATCACTGCAGATGGTGATTGCAGCCATGAAATTAAAAGACGCTTACTCCTTGGAAGGAAAATTATGACCAACCTAGACAGCATATTAAAAAGCAGAGACATTACTTTGTCAACAAAAGTCCGTCTAGTCAAGGCTATGGTTTTTCAGGTAGTCATGTATGGCTGTGAGAGTTGGACTATAAAGAAAGCTGAGTGCTGAAGAATTGATGCTTTGGAACTATGCTGTTGGAGAAGACTCTTGAGAGTCCCTTGGACTGAAAGGAGATCTGGTCAGTCCATCCTAAAGGAAATCAGTCCTGGGTGTTCATTGGAAGGACTTATGTTGAAGCTGAAACTCCAATACTTTGGCCACCTGATGCAAAGAGCTGACTCATTTGAAAAGACCCTGATGTTGGGAAAGATTGAAGGTGGAAGGAGAAGGGGATGACAGAGGATGATATGGTTAGATGGCTTCACTGACTCAATGGACATGAGTTTGGGTAAACTCAAAGAGCTGGTGATGGACAGGGAGGCCTGGCATGCTGCAGTTCATGGGGTCGCAAAGAGTTGGACACGACTGAGTGACTGAACTGATGGGACACAATGCCATGATCTTCGTTTTGTGAATGTTGAGCTTTAAGCCAACTTTTTCACTCTCTTCTTTCACTTTCATCAAGAGGCTTTTTAGTTCCTCTTCACTTTCTACCGTAAGGGTGGTGTCATCTGAAAATCTGAGGTTATTGATATTTCTCCCGGCAATCTTGATTCCAGCTTGTGCTTCACCCAGCACAGCATTTCTCATGATGTACTCTGCATATAAGTTAAATAAACAGGGTGATGATATACAGCCTTGACCTACCCCTTTTCCTATTTGGAACTAGTCTGTTGTTCCATGTCCAGTTCTGTTGCTTCCTGACCAGCATACAGATTTCTCAGGAGACAGGTCAAGTGGTCTGGTATTCCCATCTCTTTCAGAATTTTCTACTGTTTATTGTGATCCACACAGTCAAAGGCTTTGGTATAGTCAATAAAGCAGAAATAGATGTTTTTCTGGAACTCTCTTGCTTTTTTGGTGATCCAGTGATGTTTGTAATTTGATCTCTGGTTCCTCTACTTTTTCTAAAACCAGCTTGAACATCTGGAATTTCATGTTTCATGTACTGTTGAAGCCTGGATTGGAGGATTTTGAGCATTACTTTGCTAGCGTGAGATGAGTGCAATTGTGTGATAGTTTGAGCATTCTTTGGTATTTCTAAGCACTTAGTTGCAGATTTTGTAATGTTCAATCTTATTATGAAGAAGACTTCCCCTCTACTAATCATGTCCACCTCACCTGCACACAGTTGTCACAGTGAATTCCCCAAGTGTCCATCTAATCACATTATCTCTTCTGCTAAAGCTGTCACTGGCTTCCCCATTTGTATAGGATAAAGGCCAAGTCCTTTTGCTTTGGCGCAACAGACCCCTGTGATCTAATCCTTGTCTCACCTCTGAACATGCCTTCCTCACAGTCACCTTTCAAGATGAGAATTGCAGCTCTGTGAACAGACCCTGCTGCTTCACACCTTCTTGCCTTTGTCTCCAATTTCTGGCTGCCCCGGAGCAGGACAAATATCATTTTCTTTACAGACTTGCCTTCAGCCCACCAGGTAGCTTAGTCCACACCATCAACATGTGCCCCCATCATCTCTCTAGGTTTCTGAGTCCTGGTACAGCCCAATTTATTTTTTTGGTTTCCTCCCTTGATTAGACTTTTAAACTGCTACACTATGGAGAATCTGTCTTAATGGCCGTTTTGTCTCTAGCATCTAGATCCATGCAAATAAGCACTCAGTCAATATTGAGTGAATATTAGAAAGAAAAGGATCCCAGGAGAAGAACAGAGGAAACCCCACCCAGTCTCACTGACTTGAATAGTCAGTCCAAAAAAATGTAGCTGACCCACCACACTCTCCCTGCTTATCTACAATAACCATGCAGAGTATTGACCTTTCCTCTGTTCCTTCTTCTCTCTCAGCGAATTAGAGATTTGAAGATGGACCCTCAGGGTTCTATGCTTTAGAATCTGATGGGATAAAGAGTGGATATCGGCCATTATCTTTGAGATATTGCCTTTTCAGAGACTTTATTAAGTTAGAGAACTCATGAGCTATCTTTCCAGGTCTTGGGTTAGCAGGGCATACAGTTGTCTCTTCAAATACATGATTGTAAGCTCCATGAAACCAAAATCTATGTATAATTCATCTGGGTTCAAAACTACCGTGTGAACAATGCCCAGTAGCTGTCAAATGCATGTAAGGGTTAGGCAGCCTATTATTCAGAAGACAGAGAAAGTAACCTGCTGGGTGGCTATGATATTTCAGATCCTATGTATGCAGAGAATAATCTCATGTCCTTGCATCTCCCAGATTCACAACAGAAATAGAGCTCCATGGGAAGAAGAATTAATTCTGAAGTTTTTATCCTGCATGACAGGGCATAGGTGGTAGTATTGATCAAGATAGAAAGATGAGGAGAATAACAGTTTGGGTTCCTTTCAGTTTGATCATGCTCATTTGGGGACACTTAGTGGACATTCAAAGGGAAATACTGAGTGGATAGATGGATATATGAGTCTGGGGCTCAAGGGAGAGATCAAGTTTAGAGATGTCAGTCGAGGTGTCAGTACCATGCCACTGCAGCCATGGGACTGGACCTATGAAGTACATGAAGACAGAGGAGGTGGGTAAGGCTGAGAATTAGAGCACTCAAAAATTTAGAGGTTGAGAAGAAGAGAAAAATCCAGCGAAGGAATCTAAAACATATTAATTGGTAAGATAGGGGAGAGTGATATTGAGGAAGCCAAGGTTTGAAAATTCTAGGAGGGAGTGATCAGCTGTATCAAATACTACAGCATCGTCAAGAGAGATAAGATCTGAGAATTAAACCCTGGACTGAGCAATGTGGAAAATTCCAAAATTTAGATGACTGTGGTTTATTTCTTACAGAATACACATTGATGGACTTTTTTCTGTTTTCATTTGTTAAGTCATCCTTCTAGCTGTTGTGCTTGCTTCCCTGAGTACCACTCTTTCAGTCCATGCCATGAAGAGACTTCCTCATGTTTCTGGTGGGGGCTTTAAACCTCAAGGAACTGAGGCAGGGATCACACATCATTAAGGAAAGGTCAATTCCCAGGCAGAAATTGGTGTTTTTTTTCCTCCTATTTCCATATTACAGAGATGCCTCAGGCTTCCTGGAGTTTCTATTAAGAATTCCAAATATCCCAGCAATGATTTTTAAATACTAGTTTTCCCTAGGACAGTTCTCTTTAGCTTGGTTCACCCACCACAGTATAGTCAGGGTCCTTCAATCATTGTAAAAGTCTTTTATCATTCTGACTCTATTCCATCCTGTACACAATCTCTAGATTAGACTTTCCAGAATGATGCATTCATAATGATAATAGCTATAATTAATCTACTCCATATAATTGTCCTTAATCTTTTGCACATAGTAGGCACTCAAATATTTCTCATGTGGTTTAAAATTAGGTAATTTTTTAAAGTGCATTTTAAATCTCTTCCACCTATTTGATTAGTAAGATTCATTTTATTTTTGTTCTCCACCTAGCTATTTTTAAATATAATGAGAGAACCATATCTCTAGNAAAGCATTTTAATATTTTAATAATTCCATATAATTTAAAATGATCTTATCCCTCCCATACTTTACAGTAAATAATAAGTACATAGATGAAAAATATGTGTTTTGTATCTAAGGAAAGAGTTATTAAGTGTTACCAAAAGATGGAGAATATTTTTATCTTAAGTCAGCCACATAAATACCCATTAATTTTTTAAATGATTTTATTTGGTTGATTGAGTATTACATCTCCAAATTACATAGTTTAGATTTCCCATTACACGCTCCTTATGGATCATATGGATATTCACAAAGTTATACAGAAGATTCTATGATGAGAAGAAGCCAATTTTCATTTTCTCTGTTCTTGTTTGAAGAACCAAAACTGTTAAAGGGATAAAGCTCTCAGAAGTGCCTGTTCCAGGTTAATTGTCTCAAATTGCTCATTTAAAACACCATTATAGTACAGCAAAGCCAGTTAATCTACTCTGAAGCTTCCTTTTTTTTATGACCGTAGCTACATTTGGTGAAATGGCACCTTTGGCAAACACCCAAATTGGATAAAATTGCCATTTTTCTTGGAACCTGGAAAGAATAACACATGTTTTGAAATCACTTCATATCATGTGGCCCTAAATGGTAAGCTACATGTTAGTCTTGCTCTGGAATTCACTCTCTTTGGCATTTTCTGATTTGACCATAAATTTCCTTTGCTTCACTGATGCCAGTCAATGATGTGCTTTTGCTCACAATATATAGGTAGGGATTGGGGGAAGGGTGCGGAGGAAACTAGCAAGAGAAATTGTGGCAATATTTTTAAACATCACTACTGCATAAGAAAATGATGTGTCCCTGTACTGACACGTGTGCACAACTTTCAACTGATGGTACCTTTATTATTGGAAACACTGTAGTTTGAGAGCCTCTTCAATGTCGACATAACTAGCAGGTGCCGCGATCATAATGGTAAAAACATTCACTTATTAATCAGCGCACATAATTCCTCTCTAATGCTGTCAATTTAAGATGGCAACCTGATTTTTTTTTTTTTTTGGAGTGGGGAGGAGGGTCAACAATTTAATGAATCTCGTCTGCATTTTAATTCCAGCCTAATAATCTGCCTCCGGCTCTTTTCCCTCCCTCACTCTGAGAACATTTCTCTGGATCCTGCTATTAAGCACAATGGGATATTTACCATCCTACCTCAGTTACACATGTAGGATGGGGAAACAGCCAGCAAGTCAGACCCCCCAACCCAACCAGAACTAATGTTAACCTGTCACCAGCCCTCACTGGCATCATCCTCAAATACCATCCCTCCATTTGTTTGTATAGTCTCCTCCCTCCCTGATTCTGACACTGTAGTGCTTTGCAGGTTTCTTTTATTAAACACCACTGGGACCCAGACTCAGAAATGTGCAGTATGTTGACATAGTTAAAATAAATAAATACAACCCATTGCCAGAAATATTTAAAAATTCATCTAAATGTGCTCCTGTCAGAGATGATTTGTTTTCATCCAAACAGGGAAGAATGATGGCTTCAGGATGGACTGGGTAGAGAGAGACTCCATCTTCTCATTTACTCCTTCATTCATTCACACCTTCATTCATTTTCCTATTAAAAAAACAATCCACCACCCCTGGCTCACCATGTCAAATGTAAACAGAATAGACTTTGTTATTAGGAGAGATGTGACTCCAAGTGTCTGAGCTGCAGAGTGACAGCCGGCTCCTCTCTGAATTTCAGGCAGCCTCTGTCACTTGCCTTGACAATGAAGGAAGTTAATATATTCATGACATTACCACACATGCATTCGCAATTCACAGCATATTGTATTGTTTACCCCTGTTCTTTTGTACTACTGCATGTAGTAATTTGCCTTCTAGCAACAGAAAAATTCCTCAACTTAAAATTTTACCCTCATTTTATTTACCCTTAATAGAAAAACCACTGCTTCCTGGTCCATCCGTTGTTGGCAAGACCACCTTTCTGCAGTATTGCAAACAGATAAATGTCAGATTTTACATTTTGATCAGATGTGTCTACAGTCATTTCCTATACATATTCCTCATCTTCTGCCTCCCATGCCTTCCTTCGGCAGTCATTGTCGTCCTTCCTGTGTATTCCTAGCACATTAGGCACTAGGTGGCCTGCTTTTAAAAAGGAGAGGACAGGAGTGAGAGAGAAGTGTGGCATGGAGTAAGCATCACACCCTCACAATAGGGTCAACAGTGGGGGCAATGAAGAACATCGTGAAGCTCTGCTCTTTCACCACTTACGTTCAAGATCCCAAGGGTGCTCCTTGTTTTCATCCACAATAACACTTCCTTTACTCCCACTGGACTGGATACAGTCCATGAAATCCACATCACTTATTTAAAACCCGTCTGTGGGACAGTGATTACTCAGCCTCCTTGGTCTAACTTATTTTTTCAGATGGGGTGCAAACTTGTAAAAATGTTGAATACTTAGGTGGTTTTGCTAAGATGAGTACTGGGTAGGGTGAGTTGTTAGTCTCAGATACTACACTATTGTTCTTCAGAATTTCGCTGTTGGGGACCAGAACTGAAACATGCCCTGATGGCTTAGGGCAACTTTGTAGAGATGGCTGGAGGAGGCAAGCAGTCTGGGTTAGCAAGACACAATAGCTGTTTCATTTTCTTTACAGTGATGAGCTGTCTTGCATTCCAATGCATGTCACAAAATTCTTGGGCTGAGAGAGGCCATGAGGGGGTCACTCAGTCCAATGCCCTGCCTTTGAGTGGAATTATTTTAAAAAACACCCTATGTTAAAAGTATTCAAGACAACCTATGCCCCTCAGTCCAAATGAATGTTGAAACCCTTTCTTAAACTAGAAACGATTTCGTCTGCAATTTAAAAGCATCTCCTGTTCTGTTAGAGAGAAAGCATTTGGTTGTTCTTTATATTCAAACACTTTTCACACTTAAGAATTATAATTGAGCTACATTCTCTCAAATTCTGCTGCTTAAGAGTAGGCTATATAATTCAGTGCTTGCTTTTGCAACCTTCTAGTTCCTTTGTACTAGTTATCTATTGTTTTCTACTATGTATGTTTATCCAATTAACTTGCAAACTCCTATTGTTCAGGAAGAGTCTTTTATAAACTCTTATGAAGGATAAAATAGAAGCTCGAGAGTTATGATTCTCAAACCTGGCTACATACTCAAATCACCTAGAAGGATACTTTATAATATAAACTGATTCCTGGGCTACATACTCAGAAGTTCTGAGTTGAAAGGTCTGGGGTACAGGTGAAAAAATAAAACTGAAAATGTTAGTCGCTCAGTTGTGTCCGACTCTTTGTGTCTCCATGGACTATAGTCTGCCAGGCTCTTTTATCCATGGGATTCTCTAGGCAAGAATACTGAAGTGGGTAGCCATTCCCTTCTCCAGGGAATCTTCCCAACCCAGCAATTGAACCTAAGTCTCCTGCACCACAGGCAGATTCTTTACCACTGAGCCACCAGGGAAGCCCAGGGTGCAAAAGGATGTGGCAATTTATTAAAAGCTACCCAGGTAATTCTAATGTACAATGAGATTGAGAGTATAATATTGAGCAAGTTGCTTAACATCAGTAACTCTTCGTTCTTTTTATTAGATAAGAAATGTGGATAAAATAGCTTTTATAACTGTCTTTTTCTTGGAAGAGTAAAGAGTTCATGTATGTAAAAGCCTTAAGCCCAGTGCTGGGACCAGAGTCTATTATCAGTAAATGTTAGCATTAAAGTTAAGGTTATTATTTGGTCTAAAGTGCCTAATATGTTATTGGAAACATAATAGGTGCTTGATAAATGTGTATTAACTAATAGCTCAGGTTGTTTAGCTAAGTAATCCACATCTACATGAAAAAAGTTTAAACAAGGTAAATATCAAAGTAATTCAAGCCAAAAATATAGTTTCAACTCACATAGCAAAATTCTTGAGAAATATATGTTTTGGCACATGACCTGAATGATTGTACTTGTTCACAATTTTCTCATGCATAGAGAATACATGGATTAAATGTGGACTTGGAGGTTTATAGTGGACAAAGAAAAGGGTCATAATACTTAAAAAGCATAGTCAAAATATAAAGGATTACAGAAGTCTGGCAACCAGATGCTGCCAATTAAGGATATTACCAGTAATCATCAAGACTGACAATAATTTTTCACATCCATAATATATCATTATAATAGACTAATGCAACAAGTTGTCTGAGAAATCTGGCCACCTTTATTTTAAAGATGAGTGAGCTAAGTCTAAGAAAGACAAAATGATTGAACAATAAGTCAGTCCATCCTAAAGGAGATCAGTCCTGAGTGTTCATTGGAAGGACTGATGTTGAAGCTGAAACTCCAATACTTTGGCCACCTGAGGCAAAAGCTGACTCATTTGAAAAGATCCTGATGCTGGGAAAGATTGAAGGCAGGAGAAGAAGATGACAGAGGATGAGATGGTTTGATGGCATCACCAACTCAATAGACATGAGTTTGGATAAACTCTGGGAGTTGGTGATGGACAGGAAGGCCTGGCGTGCTGCAGTCTATGGAGTGGCAAATAGTCAGACACTACTGAGCAACTGAACTGAATAGTGTCAAACATGTATATTATATGCATTGTCACCCTACTTATTTAACTTATATGCATAGTATATCATGCAAAATGCCAGGCTGGATGAAGCACAAGCTGGAATCAAGATTTCCAGGAGAAATACCTATAACCTCACATACACAGATGATACCACCCTTATGGCAGAAAGCGAAGAAGAACTAAAGAGCCTCTTGATAAAAGTGAGAAACAAGAGTGAAATAGTTGGCTTAAAACTCAACATTCAGAAAACCAAGATCATGGCATCTGGTCCCATCACTTCATGGCAAATGGATGGCAAGACAATGGAAGCAGTGAGAGATTTTATTTTCTTGGGCTCCAAAAATCACTGCAGATGGTGACTGCAGCCATGAAATTAAAAAATGCTTGCTCCTTGGAAGAAAAGCTATGACCAACCTAGACAGAATATTAAAAAGCAGAGACATTACTTTGCTGACAAAGGTCTGTCTATTCAAAGCTATGGTTTTACCAGTAGTCATATATGGATGTGAGAGTTGGACTGTAAAGAAAGCTGAGTGCTAAAGAGTTGATGCTTTTGAACTGTGGTGTTGGAGAAGACTCTTGAGAGTCCCTTGGACTGCACAGGGATCAAACCAGTCAATCTTAAAGGAAATCAGTCCTGAATATTCATTGGAAGGACTGATGCTGTAGCTGAAACTCCAATGCTTTGTCCACCTGATGCAAAGAACTGACTCATTGGAAAAGACCCTGATTCTGAGAAAGATTGAAGGTGGGAGGTGAAAGAGATGACAGGGGATGAGATGGTTGGATGGCGTCACTGACTTGATGGATATGAGTTTGAGAAAGCTTTGGGAGTTGGTGATGGACAGGGAAGCCTGGCGTGCTGCAGTCCATGGGGTCGCAAAGAGTTGGACATGAATAAGCAACTGAACTGAATATAAAATATGATTAATTAAGATAGAATCAACCAAAAAGCTTAGAAGCAGAGAAGGAAAGAGTTACTTCTGACATAGATTATCAACAAAAATTCTTATATGTATGGAAAAATGATACAGTTTTAAAAAGGCAGAGAAAAAAAAAACGTGAACATTTTAGACAAAGGGGACAAATAGAATAAGACAAACAAGGAACTTTGTTGATTGGAGCACAATGTGCATCCAAAAGGACAATGGATGATAATATTGGAAATGGAAGTCTTGGGTCAAAAGTTGAAAGGCATTGAAATAAGCATAGCAGAGATGTCAGAGAAGGTAACCCATAAGCGGACACTATACTAAACATTTCTTTAGATCTTTCGTAAGACAGCTCCAAGTCAAATGTTGAAAGGATCAAGCTGATTTTTTTTTTAATTAGCTTAAATTTTTGTTGTTCAGTCACTAAGTTTTGTCTTACTCTTTGTGACCCCATGGACTGTAGCCCACCAGGCTCCTCTGTCCATACGGTTCTCTTTCTCTCAAGGAATATCACAGTCTTGAATTGCCTATTATGCAACATCTGAAAACAGTTATTTTGTGTACTTTGTTCAGTGTTTTAGTTGTTTACAGTGGGCGTATTGGTTGAGTATCAATTTCTGTCATAAATCCTTGTATTTCCTTCTCTAGGGGATCTTCCCAAACCAGGGATCAAACGTGCATCTCCTGCATTGGCAGGCTGGTTGTTTACCCTGAGCCACCAGGGAAGCCCCTACCTTAAATTAGCACCCTCCCAAAATGAAATAATATTTTTAGAGAAGATAACAATACAATCTATACACTAAAACCATAAAAATAGCAATCTTCAACATTCAGTTAAAACTCACTAAACATGCTAGTTAGCAGGAAAATAGGACCCAGAATCAAGAGAAAAATCAAGTAATATAAAAGGTCCAGTATTTATAAAATGAGGAATTATCAGATAATAACTTTAAACCATTTTTAAAATATAATTGAGTATTAAAGGAAAAACATAATGAGAAAATGTGGAAGATACAAGAAGAACCAAATAAAAGATCTAGAGCTGTAAAGTATATAGTGAAGTGGTGAGCTGCCCTGGTGGCCCAGAAGGTAAAGCATCTGCCTGCAACTTGGGAGACCTGGGTTTGATCCCTGGGTAAGGAAGATCCCCTGGAGAAGGAAATAGCAACCCACTCTGGTATGCTTGCCTGGAAAATCCAAGTTTAAAAGCACACTTATCACTGAAGAAGGAAACAACAGTGAATTTGATGGCACAGCAATAGGCAAACTAAACATAGAAGGAAACATAGTTAAAGAAGACACACAAGGTGGAATGAGTGATCTGTGGATCTTTTGAAAGTGTTCTAATATAAGTAGTAGTATAGTCACAAAATGGAGAAGGCAGTGGCACCCCACTCCAGTACTCTTGCCTGGAAAATCCCATGGACGGAGGAGCCTGGTGGGCTGCATGGAGTCATGAAGAGTCAAACATGACTGAGTGACTTCACTTTCACTTTTCACTTTCATGAATTGGAGAAGGAAATGGCAACCCACTCCAGTGTTCTTCCCTGGAAAATCCCAGGGGCGATGGAGCCTGGTGGGCTGCCGTCTATGGGGTTGCATAGAGTCGGACATGACTGAAGCGACTTAGCAGCAGCAGCATAGTCACAAAAAAAGGATGAAAAGCTATTGATTAAATGACAGAAAATTGTTCAGAATTGATGTAAACAATATCAATTCAAAGATTTAAGTAGCTCAATGAATCCCAAGAAAGATAAACACAAAATCATATCTAGACACATCATAATCAAATAAAATTAAAATTAAAAATTTAAAAGTAGCTAGAATATAAAATACTCAGTAAATACTGGCAACAAAGGTAAATATAAGGGCTAAATTTTCCTTAGAAGAAATAAAAGAAAGAATGGAACAATATTTTAAATGAAAAACAGAAAAAGTGTCAATGTAAAATTCTAAACCTAACAAACATTAAAAAAAAGTTAAATAAAGAATTTTCAGTCAAAAAACAGGAAAATAATTCATTACCATGTAACTTGTAGCAAAAGTATTTTGAAGGAAGTACTTCAAGCAAAAGAAAAAGTAGTGCCAGAAAAAAAAATCCTTAAAAATGAATTAGGAAGACTGGGAATTAAAATATTAGAGTAACTATTAAAGACTTTTTCTTTTATTTATTTAAACCACAATTTTTTAAATTTCAAAATAATAGAGTAATTGGGAATTATAAACATGTAGAAATTAACTACATGACAAGACAAAAAAATAGTACAAGGAGGATAGAAAAATATTGTACTTTTTTATACTGTACATAAAAAGGTATAATATTTGAATGTACGCTGTGGCAAATTTAAAAAGTATCAGTTCAGTTCAGTCACTCAGTCATGTCCGACTCTTTGCGACCCCATGAATTGCAGCACTCCAGGCCTCCCTGTCCATCACCAACTCCTGGAGTTCACTTAAACTCATGTCCCTTGAGTCGGTGATGCCATCCAGCCATCTTATCCTCTGTCATCCCCTTCTCCTCCTGCCCCCAATCCCTCCCAGCATCAAGGTCTTTGCCAATGAGTCAACTTTTCACATGAGGTGGCCAAAATATTGGAGTTTCAGCTTCAGCATCAGTTATTCCAATGAAGACCAGAACTGATTTCTTTAGGATGGACTGGTTGGAACTCCTTGCAGTCCAAGGGACTCTCAAGAGTCTTCTCCAGTTCAAAAGCATCAATTCTTCGGTGCTCAGCTTTCTTCACAGTCCAACTCTCACATCCATACATGATCACTGGAAAAACCATAGCCTTGATTAGATGGACCTTTGTTGGCAAAGTAATATGTCTGCTTATCAATATGCTATCTAGGTTGGTCATAACTTTCCTTCCAAGGAGTAAGCGTCTTTTAATTTCATGGCTGCAATCACCATCTGCAGTGACTTTGGAGCCCCCAAAAGTAAAGTCTGACACTGTTTCCACTGTTTCCCCATCTATTTCCCATGAACTAATGGGACCAGATGCCATGATCTTAGTTTTCTGAATGTCGAGCTTTAAGCCAACTTTTTCACTCACCATTGTCACTTTCATCAAGGGGCTTTTTAGTTCCTTTTCACTTTCTGCCATAAGGGTGGTGTCATCTGCATATCTGAGGTTATTGATATTTCTCCTGGCAATCTTGATTCTAGCTTGTGCTTCTTCCAGCCCAGTGTTTCTCATGATGTACTCTGCACAGAAGTTAAATAAGCAGGGTGACAATATACAGCCTTGACGTATTCCTTTTCCTATTTAAAACCAGTCTGTTGTTCCATGTCCAGTTCTAACTGTTGATTCCTTACCTGCATATAGGTTTCTCAAGAGGCAGGTCAAGTTGTCTGGTATTCCCATCATTTTCAGAATTTTCCACAGTTGCTTGTGATCCACACAGTCAAAGACTTTGGCATAGTCAATGAAGCAGAAATAGATGTTTTTCTGGAACTCTCTTGCTTTTTCAATGATCCAGCGGATGTTGGCAATTTGATCTCTGGTTCCTCTGCCTTTTCTAAAACCAGCTTGAACATCAAGAAGTTCATGGTTCATGTATTTCTGAAGCCTGGCTTGGAGAATTTTGAGCATTACTTTACTAGCATGTGAGATGAATGCAGTTGTGCGGTAGTTTAAGCTTTCTTTGGCATTGCCTTTCTTTGGGATTGGATGTCAAATCACACCCAATAATTAAGAAAAAATTGAACAAGGAAAATACTTGAAAGCCAAAGAGAGACAAAATGGAGCACTAAAAAATTGTGTTCATGTAACCGAAAGAAGGCAAGAGAAAAAGGTAATAAACAGATAGGAGAATGTGTTTAAAAAAAAAATAGCACTCAGCCACTGTCTTGTCCAACTCTTTATGATCCCATGAACTGCAGCACACCAGGCCTCCTTGTCCTTCACTGTCTCCTGGAGTTTGCTCAAAGTCAAATTTTTGGAGTCAGTGATGTCATCTAACCATCATCCCCTGTCACTCCCTTCTCCTGTCCTCAATTTTCCCCAGCATCAGGGTCTTTTCCAATGAGTCTACTCTTTGCATCAGGTGGCCAGATTATCAGAACTTCAGTATCAGTCCTTCCAATGAATATTCAGGGTTGATTTCCTTTAGTATTGACTAGTTTGGTCTCCTTTCAGTCCAAGGGGCTCTCAAGAGTCCTCTCCAGCACCACAGTTCGAAAACATCGATTCTTTGGTGCTCAGCCTTATTTATGGTACAACTCTTACATCCATACATGACTGCTGGAAAAACCATAGCTTTGACTATATGGACCTTTGTCACAAAGTGATGTCTCTGCTTTTCAGTATGCTGTCTAGGTTGGTCATAGCTTTTCTTCCAAGAGTCAAGCATCTTTTAATTTCATGGCTGCAGTCACCATCCACAATGATTTTGGAGCCCAAGAAAATAAAGTCTGTCACTGTTTCCATTGTTTCCCCATCAATTTGCCATGGAGTGATGGGACCAGATGCCATGATCTTAGTTCTTTGAATATTGAGTTTTAAGCCAGCTTTTTCACTCTTCTCTTTCAATGTCATCAAGAGGCTCTTTAGTTTCTCTTTGCTTACTGCCATTATAGTGATAATATCACCTGCATAGCTGAGGTTGTTGATATTTCTTCTGGCAATCTTGCTTCCAGCTTGTGAGTCATCTAACCTGGCATTTTGCATGATATACTCTGCCTGTAAGTTAAATGAGCAGGGTGACGATATACAGCCTTGAACTGTACATTTCCCAATTTTGAGCCAGTCAGTTGTTCCATGTAAGGTTCCAACTGTTGCTTCTTATCCTGCACACAAGTTTCTCAGGACACAGGTAAGGTGGCCTGGTCTTCCCATCTCTTTTTTTCCCCACAGTTTGTTGTTATCTACACAGTCAAAGGCTTTAGTGTAATCAATGAAGCAGAAGTAGATGTTTATTTGGAATTCCCTTGCTTTCCATATGATCCAAAGGATGTTGGCAATTTGATCTCTGGCTCCTCTGCCTTTTCCAAATCCAGCTTGTACATCTGGAAGTTCTTGCTTCACATATTGCTGAAGCCTGGCTTGAAGGATTTTGAGCATTACTTTTCTAGCATGTGAAATAAGCTCAGTGGTACAATAGTTTGAATATTCTTTGGCATTGCCCTTCTTTGGGATTGGAATGCAAACTGACCTTTTCCTGTCCTGTGGCCACTGCTGAGTTTTCCAAATTTGGTGGCATATTGAGTCCAGCACTTTCACAGCACCATATTTTAGGAATTGAAATAGTCAGCTAGAATTCCTGCACCTCCATTAGCTTTGTTCATAGTAATGCCTCCTATGGGCCATTTGACTTCACATTCCAGGATGCTAGGTAAGTGACCACACCATTGTGGTTATTGGGTCGTTAAACCTTTTATTGTGTAGTTCTTCTGTGTCTTCTTGCCACCACTTCTCAATCACCTCTGTCTCTTGTTAGGGCCCTGCCTTTACATGAAATGTTCCCTTCTTGGCTCCAATTCTCTTGAAGAGATCTCTAGTCTTCCCCATTCTATTTCTTTCCTCTATTTCTTTGCATTGTGCACTTAAGAAGGACTTCTTATCTCTCCTTGCTATTCTCTGGAACTCTGCATTCGGTTGGGTTTATCTTTCCGTTTCTCCTTTGCCTTTTGCTCCTCTTTTCTAAGCTGTTTGTAAGGCCTCCTCAGAAATCCAGTTTGCCTTCTAGCATTTCTTTTTCTTTGAGATGGTTTTGGTCACCACCTCCTGTACAAAGTTATGAACCTCCATCCATAGTTCTTCAGGCACTCTCTCTACCTGATCTCATCCCTTCAATCTATTCATCACCTCCATTGTATAATCATAAGGGATTTGATTTAGGTCATACCTGAATGGTCTAGTGGTTTTCCCTACTATCTTCAATTTAAGCCTCAATTTTTCAATAAGGAGCTCATGGTCTGAGCTATAGTCAGCTCCAGGTCTTGTTTTTGCTAACTGTATAGAGCTTCTGCATCTTCTGCAAAGACTATAATCTGATCTTGGTATTGACCATCTGGTGATGCCCATGTGTAGTGCTGTCTCTTGTGTTGTTAGAAGAAGGTGTTTGCTATGACCAGTGAATTCTCTTGGTAAAACTCTGTTAGCCTTTGACTACTTCATTTTGTACTCCAAGGCCAATCTTGCCTGTTACTCCAGGTATCTCTTGACTTCCTACTTGTGCAACCCCCTATGATTAAAAGTACATTTTTTGGTGTTAAATCTAGAAGTCCTTCATAGAACCATTTGATTTCAGCTTCCTTGGCATTAGTGGTTGGGGCATAGACTTTGATTACTATGATGTTGAATGGTTTGTTTTGGAAACAAACTGAGATCATTGTGTCATTTTTAAGATTGCACCCAAGAACTGTGTTTTGGACTCTTTTGGTTACTGTGAGGGGTACTCCATTTCTTCTAAGGGACTTTTGCCCACAGTAGTAGATACAATGACTATCTTGAGTTAAATTTGCCCATTCATGTCCATTTTAGTTCATTGATTCCTAAAATATCAGTGTTCACTCTTTTTATCTCCTTCTTGACCACGTCCAATTTGCCTTGATTCATGGACCTAACATTCCAGGTTCCTAAGCAGTATTGCTCTTTACAGCACTGGACTTTACTTTCATCACCAGACATATGGACAGCTGAGTGTCATTTCTGCTTTGGCCCAGCCTCTTCATTCTTTCTGGAGCTATTTCTCCACTCTTCCCCAGTAGCATTTTGGAACCCTAGTGACTTGGGGGGCTCATCTTCTAGTGTTACATCTTTTTGCCTTTTAATACTATTTATGGGGTTCTCAACTTAAACCCAACTACAGTTAATCCCCTATATACAACAAGTCCAATTCAGAGAGCACATTTGTAAGTCTAATTTGTTCACAAGTTCAGCAAAGTTAGCTTAGATACACAACTAACACCATCAGTTATATAGTGCTGAACTGTAGTAGGTTTGCAACAATTTTCACGCTAATAATACATTAAAAACAACACAAAAATAATATTTAATACATTATAGTGAAACACTTTGAAAAATATAGTAGTACCAGCTATATCACCCCTGCTGTTATGCTTGCTTCTGGACATTTTAGGCTTGAAATAAAGAAACTGTACTACTGTAGTCTGTACAGAACGGTATAGTGCACAAAAGCAGAACCATTTGTAGAGGATGGATGCACGTGATAGTGTACACCAAACATGTGAACTGACTTACACGATTGGATATGCAAATGCATGATCACATCTTTGAAAGTTGACAACTTGAAAGTTTGTATGTAGGGGACTTATTGTATAACAATAATTATATTAAATAGTAATGGCTTGGCACTATAAATATAAAGATGGACAGATTAGATAACCAAAGGTAAGCCCATATGCTGTGTATGAGAAATAGATATTAAATGTAAAAATTGAGATAGGACAAAATTCGAAAGATGGGAAAGGTATGGTATGCAATCACCAATCTAAAGAAAGCTAGAGTGCCTATATTAATACCAGACAAAATTGAGTTTAGCCAAGTAATAGCCTAGAGATAAAGAGGAATGTTTCTTAAGCTAAGTGGTAAATTCTTTAAGAAGATATAAGAATATCACATACATGTGCAATTATAACAGAACATCAAAATATATGAAACAAAATGTCACAGAACTACAATAAGAAATAGACAAGTTCACAATTCCGTTGAAAATTTCAACACCCCCTCTCAGTTTAACAGAAGAAATAGATAGCAAATCTATCAACCACTATGACCTAATTAACATTTATATAGCATCACACATGGCAACAGCTTAGTGAGGCTCTTAGCAAATCATCACAGTCCTGACTGGAGTTATACAGGTTGTGTTACTGCAAACAGAATAAGATTGTCAACTGCAGGAAGAGTCAGACAATGTTGAATACACCAGTGGACTGACACCAGCCCCAGGACTCCATGGGCCCCCTACACTGACATGCTAGAACTTGGGCCCACCAACTAGTGGGCTGGCATTCACCACTTACAGGAAGGCCTGACAACCAGCTGGGCCAGGAACCAGCCTTGTCTACCAGCACACCTACAGTGGTCAGCTCTACCAAAACAGAAGGACATATGCAGCTCCAGGAGACCTTCCTTGACCCAGGGATTGAACCCAGGTCTCCCGCATTGTAGGCAGACACTTTACTGTCTGAGCCAAAGACTTTTAAAAGCACAAAGAGAAAATAGACTATTTATAATTATATACAGGGACTTCCCTGATGGTCCACTGCAATCTGCCTTACAATACAGGGGATGCAGGTTTGATCCCTCGTCAGGGAACTAGGGATCAGGCTGTAGAGGAACTAAGCCTATGTGCTATAAGTAATGAAACCCACATGCCACAACTAGAGAATCTGTGTGCTGCAACAAAAGATGTACATGATGCAACAAAGATCCCTTGTGCCCAACTAAGACCCAACACAGCCAAATAAATATAAATATTTTTTAAAAATAGTTACATACAAGAGAACTCCTTGTAAGTAAGATCATTGTCTGACTTTTCAGCAGAAAGTTTGTAGGCCAGAAGAGAGTGGCATATTCAAAATAATGAAGAGGAAAAAAATGCAACCAAGACTATTGTATCGGATAAGGCTATCTTTCAAACTTGAAGGAGGGACAATGAGTTTTACAGACAAACAAAAGCAAAATGAGTTTGGCATCACTAAACTAGCTTTACAAGAAATGTAAAGGGACTTCTCTGAGTGGAAATGAAAAGGCCACAGCTAGAAACATGAAAATTGTGAAAGAAAAACACTTATTGGTAATTGCAAGCATATATTAAGGTTAGTAGATGAGCCACTTATAAAGCGTTAAAAAACATAAAAATATTCTAACATGTAAAATATGTAATTAAGAAACACACACATACACAGATGTAAAATATGTTGTCATGTGTAACAAAAAGAATAAAATACCTAGAAGTAAATGTAATCAAGGAGGAAAATGATATGCACCCAGGAAACTGTAAGACACTGATGTGAGACACTGAAGATGACTAAACAGAAAAATATACCAAGCTTGTGAATTGAAAAAAAATTAATATTGTTAAAAACATTATACTACCCAAGACAATCTACATTTTTAATTCAGTCTTTGTCAAAAATATTAATGCCAGTTTTCACAGAACTAGAACAAATAATTCTAATATTTTAATGGAAATATAAAATACCCCAAAGAGCCAAAAATGTTGAAAAAGAAGAACAGAGCTGAAGGAGTCATGCTCCCTGACTTCAAACTATACTACAAAGCTACAGTAATGAAAGCAGTATCAGTTCAGTGACTCAGTTGTGCCCAACTCTTCATGACCCCATGGATGCAGCACACCAGGCTTCCCTGACCATCACCAACTCCAAAAGCTTGCTCAGACTCACATCCGTTGAGTCAATGATGCCGTCCAACCATCTGTTGTCCCCTTCTCCTCCTGACATCAATCTTTCCCAGTATCAGGGTCTTTTCCAGTGAGTCAGTTCTTTGTGTCAGGTGGACAAAGCATTGGAGTTTCAGCTTCAGTATCAGTCCTTCCAATGAGTATTCAGGACTGATTTCCTTTAGGATTGACTGGTTTCATCTCTGCAGTCCAAGGGATTCTCAAGATTCTCCTCCAACACCACAGTTCAAAAGCATCAATTCTTTGACACTCAGCTTTCTTTATAGCCCAACTCTCACATCTATACATGACTAGTGGAAAAACCATAGCTTTGAATAGACAGACCTTTGTCAGCAAAGTAATATCTCTGTTTTTTAATATGCTGTCTAGGTTGGTCATAGCTTTTCTTCCAAGGAGCAAGCGTCTTTTAATTTCATGGCTGCAGTCACCATCTGCAGTGATTTTGGATCCCCAAATTAAAGTCTGTCACTGTTTTCATTGTTTTGCCATCCATTTGCCATGAAGTGATGGGACCGGATGCTATGATCTTGGTTTTCAGAATGTTGAGCTTTAAGCCAACGTTTTCACTCTCTTCTTTCATTTTCATCAAGAGGCTCTTAAGTTCCTCTTTGCTTTCTGCCATAAGGATGATGTTATATGTGTATATGAGGTTATTGACATTTCTCTTGGCAATCTTGTTTCCATCTTGTGCTTCATCCAGCCAGGCATTTCACATGATGTACTCTGCATATAAGTTAAATAAGCAGGGTGACAATATACAGCCTTGACGTACTCCTTTCCCAATTTGGACCCAGTCCATTTTTCCACATCCTGTTCTGTTGCTTCTAATCTACATACAGATTTCTCAGGATACAGGTAAGCTGGTCTGGTACTCCCATCTCTTGAAGAATTTTCCACAGTTTATTGTGATCTATACAGCCAAAAACTTTGGCGTAATCAATAAAGCTGAAGTAGGTGTTTTGCTTGAATTCTCTATGATCCAACGGATGTTGGCAATTTGATCTCTGGTTGCTCTGCCTTTTCTAAACCAGCTTGAACATCTGGAATTTCATACTTCACATCCTGTTGAAGCCTGGCTTGGAGAATTTTGAGCATTACTTTGCTAGTGTGTGAGTTGAGTGCAATTGTGTGGTAGTTTGAGCATTCTTTGGCATTGCCCTTCTTTGGGATTGGAATGCAAACTGACCTTTTCCAGTCCTGTGGCCACTGCTGAGTTTTCCAAATTTGCTGGCATACTGAGTGCATTGGTAAAGCATATTGAGTGCATTGGCAAAGCATATTGAATGCTCTACCAGCATTATCTTTTAGAATTTGATCTCCTTCACTGGCTTTGTTTGCAGTGATGCTTCCTATGGTCCACTTAACTTCACATTCCAGGATGCCTGGCTCTAGGAGAGTGATCACACCATCATGGTTATCTGGATCATGAAGATCTTTTTTGTATAGTTCTTCTGTGTATTCCTGTCACCTCTTCTTAATATCCTCTGCTTCTGTTAGGTCCATACCTTTTCTGTCCTTTATTGTGTCCATCTTTGCATGAAATCTTCCCTTGGTATCTCTAATTTTCTTGAAGAGATCTCTAGTCTTTCCCATTCTATCTTATACATGCTATTGTGTATTGAAAACAGTATAGTACTGGGGGAAAAAAAAAACAGACATATAGATCAATGGAGCAGAATAGGTATGCCAGAAATAAACCCACGTTTATATGGTCAATTAGTCTATGACAAAGGAGGCAAGAATGTACAATAGGATAAAGACAGTCTTTTCAGTAAATAGTGTTGGAAAAACTTGACAGCTTGCATGCAAAAGCATCAAACTGGACTCACACCATGTATAAAAATAAAGTCAAATGTATTAAAGACTTAAATGGAAGACTGCAGCCATAAAATTCTCAGAAGAAACTTTTTAAGCATGCACTTTGGTATTGGTGTTAGTGATATTATTTTGGATATGTGTTCAGGCAAGGAAACAAAAGCAAAGTTAAATATGAGATTATATAAAACAAACAAGCAAAAAGGCTTTGCACAGTTTAGGAAACTATTAACAAAACTAAATGCTGCCTATCTAGTGGGCAAAGATATTTTCTTTTCTTTTTTTTTTTAATTTTTATTTTTACTTTATTTTACTTTACAATACTGTATTGGTTTTGCCATACATTGACATGAATCTACCACGGGTGTACATGAGCTCCCAAACATGAATCCCCCTCCCACCTCCCACCCCATATCATCTCTCTGGATCATCCTCGTGCACCAGCCCCAAGCATCCTGTATCCTGTATGGAACATAGCCTGGCGATTCATTTCTTACATGGTAGTATACATGTTTCAGTGCCATTCTCCCCAATCATCCCACCCTCTCCCTCTCCCTCAGAGTCCAAAAGTCCGCTCTACACATCTGTGTCTCTTTTGCTGTCTCGTATACAGGGTCATCATTACATCTTTCTAAATTCCATATATATGTGTTAGTATACTGTATTGGTGTTTTTCTTTCTGGCTTACTTCACTGTATAATCGGCTCCAGTTCCATCCATCTCATTAGAACTGATTCAAATGTATTCTTTTTAATGGCTGAGTAATACTCCACTGTGTATATGTACCACAGCTTTCTTATCTATTCATCTGCTGATGGACATCTAGGTTGTTTCCATGTCCTGGCTATTATAAACAGTGCTGCGATGAACATTGGGGTAACCGTGTCTCTTTCAATTCTGGTTTCCTCGGTGTGTATGCCCAGCAGTGGGATTGCTGGGTCATAAGGCAGCTCAATTGCAGGAAAATAAATGACCCAATCAAAAAATGGGCCAAAGAACTAAATAGACATTTCTCCAAAGAAGACATACGGATGGCTAACAAACACATGAAAAGATGCTCAACATCACTCATTATTAGAGAAATGCAAATCAAGACCACAATGAGGTACCACTTCACACCAGTCAGAATGACTGCAATCCAAAATTCTGCAAGCAATAAATGCTGGAGAGGGTGTGGAGAANAATCACCAAAAAAGAAACCAAGATCAATTGAACTTCATAATAATTTAAGCTTTGTCATTTGAAAAGCACCATTAAGAACATAAGCCAGCAAACAGACTGAAAAATATTTGTAATACATATATCTGAAAAATTAATTTTTATCAAAAATGCATAAAGTGATCTTCCAACTCAGTTATGATAAGACAAACAAACCAGTGTAAAAAAAGGGCAAAATATTTGATCAAACACTTAGCAAAAGAAAATGTGCAAGACTTTCTGGTGGTCCAATGGTTAAGACTTCACCTTCCAGTGCAGGGGTGCTCATTTGATCCCTGGTCAAAGAGTTAAGATCCCACATGCCTACATCCAAAAAAACCACAAAACAGAAAACAGAAACAACATTGTAACAAATTCAATATTGTTGTTCAGTTGCTAAGTCCTACTGGACTCTTCAACCACATGGACTGCAGCATGCCAGGCTTCCCTGTCCTTCACTATCTCCTGGAGTTTGCTCAAACTCATGTCCATTGAGTCAATGATGCCATCCAACAATCTCATCCTCTGTTGCCCCTTTCACCTCCTGCCCTCAATCTTTCCCAGCATCAGGATCTTTTCCAGTGAGTCAATTCTTCCTATCAGGTGGCCAAAGTATTGGAGCTTCCGCATCAGTCCTTCCAATGAATATTCAGGGTTGATTTTCTTTAGGATTGACTGGTTGGATCTCCTTGCTTTCCAAAGGTCTCTCAAAGAGTCTTCTTCAGCACCACAATTCAAAAACATCAATTCTTCAGTGTTCAGCCTTCTTTATGGTCCAACTCTCATGTCTGTGCATGACTACTGGAAAAACCATTGACTATATAGACCTTTGTCACAAAATGATGTCTCTGCCTTTGAATACACTATCTAGATTTGTCATGGCTTTCCTTCCAAGGAGCAAACATCTTTTAATTTTGTGTTTTAGAGCCCAAGATCCACAACGATTTTAGAGCCCAAGAAAATAAAGTCTGTCACTGTTTCCATTGTTTCCCCATCTATTTGCCATGAACTGATGGAGCCAGATGCCATGATCTTAGTTTTTTGAATGTTGAGTTTTAAGACAGCTTTTTTACCCTTCTCTTTCAACTTCATCAAGAGGCTCTTTAGTTTCTCTTTGCTTGCTGCCTTTAGAATGGTGTCATCTGTATATCTGAAGTTGTTGATATTTCTCCTGGCAATCTTGATTCCAGCTTATGATTTATCCAGCCTGGCATTTTGCAAGATGTACTCTGCATATAAGTTAAATGAGCAAGGTGACAATATACAGCATTGATATGCTCCTTTCCCAGTTTTGAACCATGTCCTCTTCTAATATTTGCTTCTTGTCCCACATACGCATTTCTCAGGACACAGGTAAGTTGGTCTGGTATTCCCATCTCTTTAAGAATTTTCCATAGTTTGTTGTTATCCACACAGTCAAAGGCTTTGTAGTCAGGGAAGCAGAAGTAGATATTTTTTCTGGAATTATCTTGTTGGCAATTTGATCTCTAGTTCTTCTGCCTTTTCTAAATCCAGCTTGTACACCTGAAAGTTCTTGGTTCAAGTACTTTCAAAGCCACCTTGAAGGATTTTGAGTACTACCTTGCTAGCATGTGAATTGAGGGCAAAACAGATTCAATGAAGACTTTAGTAATGACATACATAAAAAATATTTTAAAAATGTGCAAATGGCCAATAAGCACATGCAAAATGGTCAGTATCATTGGTTATCAAAGGAAGATAAAACCATAACTGATTACCTGTATACATCTGTTACAATGGCTAAAATTTAAAAGGTAGACAATACGAATTGATGAGGGTGTGGAATACTAGACTGAAACTCTTATTGCTAATGGTCAAATAAAATTGTGCAACCATTTTGAAAAGTAGCTCAATTGTTTATTATAAAATTAAACATATACTTAACTCTGTGATCAAATGATTCTTTTGAAATTGTTTACCTAAGAAAAATGAAATATATTTCTACAAAAAGACTTGTAATTGAATAGTCATAACAAATTTCTTCATAATACCTTAAAACTGGAAATAGTCCAAATGTCAATTCACAGTTGAATTGAATGTATAAACCATTGTGTGCTTTCCATTCAAGGGAGTACTATTCAACAATAAAAAGAAAGCTTACTGATATACTCAACACAAATATTATGCTGTGTTACAGAAGCAAAGGGTTATATGTTGTAGAATTTATTTTATATGAAATTCTGGGACAGGAAAAAATAATCTATAGTAACTGAAAGCAGATTAGTGGTTGCATGGAAACTAGGCCAGTTGAGTGGAGTGAGGACAGATATTGACTGCAAATAGGCATAAGGGATCTTACTTAAGTGACAGAAGTTTTCTATATTTTGACTGTGATAAATGTACACATATAGCAAAACTCTTCAAACTGTTCACATTAAATGGGTGCATTTTATTTTATGTAAATTATACATTGATTGAATAGGCCCTGCTAATTTTAAAGACTCATAAACATCTAGTAATCAGTTAGGTTTAGAAAGATATTTTTGACCATAAGAAGTAAACAGTTTCTGAGCTGATAGACTTTAGGAAGCTTCTTAAAATTTCCCTAATAACTAAATAAATGAGTGTGACAGAATAATATTCTTACTCTAGTAGTTTTTCAAAATAACTAATCTATGTTCTTTATGTTACAATTTTGTTTATAAAATTAGGGCTTCCCAGGTGGCTTAGTGGTAAGGAATTCATGTGCAATGCAAGAAATGTATGGTCAGTCCCTGGGTAGGGAAGATCCTTTGAGGGAGGGCATGGCAGCCCACTCCAGTATCCATGCCTGGGGAAAATCCCTTGGACAGAGGAGCCTGGTTGGCCCTAGACCATGTGGTTGCAAAGAGTCAGACATGACTGAGTGACTGAGCACACACACACACATTTTTGTGTATGTTTATGTAAACAAAAATAATAAGAGAAAAAGGCCAAACCTGGAACAGAAGGGAGAGGTGTATCCTGCAGATCCTAGAGAAACCAAGAAGTAAGAAATAAAGAGCCCCGTGATGCTTGGTGACCTTGGAGTATTTGCTAACTATTAAGTCTCAGTGATGCCTGAAAGAAATCTACTTTTAGATGTCAATGAGAGGCTTTGCATGAAGGACATAATAAGTCTAGCTTAGTGCTTTATACACAATAGTTATTATTTTTAAAAACCTAGGACTTCTTTTGGAAAGGAGATGGAAACAGGAGGGAAGAGTAGGGAAGATGAAGATATCAGAGAAAGTTTCAAAGAATGAAGCATGGTGACAGATGGAGAGGAGGAAAGATTATGGAGGTTGTACCAGATGGCCTCTGCTTTTTCAGTAAAGTAGGAAGGAAGGTCATCTGTTCAGAGTGAGGACGGCATGGTTGAGAATGAGGCATAAAAAAAAATGTAGAAAAATGTTAGAATACTTTTTTTTCCCCCAAGAGGAACAGGATATATAGTTCAGAGAGGCATAAGATAATAAGATCACGAGGAATAAATGCTTAAAAGTGAAGCTAGGAAACAGAGTTTAGCAGACCCAATGGCAACTTTCTCATAAGCTTATCTGGCAAAGCTTGGCAGCTTGGGAATGAGTGAATAGCCTACAAATGGTAAAGTAACTTGTGTTGGGGATATGACATACTTTAGGGTACTACAAGGAGTGTTACTAGTGTGTTAGAAAGGATCACATGAAAATAACTAGCTTAGAGTCCTGAGGTCTGGGGAGGGCCCCTGAAGCTGAAGGTAGGTTGAAGAACTGAGATAATTGATACAGTGGCCATTATAAATTAAAAATAGATGCAAGAAATCTAAAGAATGGATTAGCTAGAAGGTAAGGTGGTGGTAGTGAGCAAGAGGAGCTCTGAAATATGGATTATTAAAGTTGAGTCAGTCTTAAAAGAAGGTGAATCAAAACTGGTATAAGCAGAAAGGTACAAGAAGTGCATTAATATCAAGACCATTAGAGTTGAGAGTGTTAAGACAATTGTACAAAAGTGGCAACATATACTCAGGCTCTGCTTTAGACAACCATATCCACTTACCTGATAGGTTATTTTTTCTACTTCAACAATGCTATTATAATACTTCAGGTAATTCATTATATTTTTTAGCTTTATGGAGGTATAATTGATGTTCAAAAACTTATACATTTGATGTATACATGGGTTTCCCAGGTGGCTCAGTGGGTAAAGAATCTGCCTGCGATGCATGAGTCTCAGGAGACATGGGTCAGTCCCCAGACTGGGAAGATCCCCTGGAGGAGGAAATGGTAACTCACTCTAGTATTCTTGCCTGGAGAATCCAATGGACAGAAGAGCCTGGTAGGCTACAGTCCAGGGGCTCACAGAGTCAGACACGACTGAAGGGACTGAGTACACAAAGTATACATCTTGATGAGTTTAAATTCATTATTTTCTGAACAGGTCTGAATCCAAGCCATAGGGAACCTGAGTCCTGCTGAGTGCAGCATTTATTAATTTATTAATAGAATCCTTATGACCTTCAGGGTGACCATAGCTAGGACAGACCCATTTCACTTCTGAAATCTTAAACAGAGCTGAGTTCTCTGTCAGGCACAGGGCTAGAATCGATCATAATATTAGGGATCCATGAAAGTGTTTTAATTTCTTTTAAAATAAATGAATATGATAATAATGAAAGTAATATATTATGATGAATCCGGCCTGCATTATATTTATCTTCATACTATCAGAGTTGTAAAATATAGTCTTTAGTGGGGCTTTGTTTGTTCATTTGTTTCCTGGAAGAAAGGACCCACAGAAGCAAAATTGCCCAAAGATCACAAAAGTCATAATACAGCCCTGGGTGTGATCATGAACAGCTTTCATTCTCCCTCTCAAAATTGTCTTAGTTTCATTGATAAAATCATATGGTGACCCTCCAAATAAGAAAGAGGAAAGGAAAACTGAGGAGATGCTAGGAGACAGAAACTCTCAAATCCAAAATGAAATACAGATGAAAGTCAGTTTTGGACCAATAGCCATGATAATAACTACAGTCATTTGTAAACTCTCTGTGAGCTTGTCTGACTCTGAGGTCTAGCTTCCATTCTTATAATTATTCTAAGATAAGCCAGTTCACCCTCCAGAACACTGAAAAGTAGAAATGAAAGAAGAGGCATGGAGATACTGACTCTATCCACCAGTTTGCAAAAATGCTCCCTTTGCCATGATCTATGCCCACCTACCACCTTTCTCACTGTCTCTGTGTCCCAGGTTGCCAAATTTTGTTAGTGTTATTTTTGAAAATGTGCTGATTGCCTCTGCCACAAATTCGTGTTCTCCAACCACTCACTATGGCTCAGCAATCCTTTTCATCTCTTGTTAACTCTGTTTCCTCCTCCCCCCCAGTGAATGGCTTGGCATGGAGTAGAATGAGAAACAAGTCAGTCTTTCACTCACTCAGCAAGTCTGAGCTGAGGACCTGCAGCAGTGCCCAGGACCACACCAGTCCTGTCATAGACCTGCCCTCAAATTGCTTATGATATAGAGGGGAAAATAATGTGATTCGCCAATTCTTGTTTCATGCCTACTATGTGCCAAGCAAGATAATGAACACCGAAGTATCAAAACGATGGATGTGATAAAAAGCTCACTTTTCAAATATATGTAAATGGATCACTACCAAGCCAAATGCTGCCTTGCTTTAATTGGAGGGTGGGGAGCTGATGACGCTGAGTTCACCTCAGGGCAGACTACAGCTCTGCCAATGTAGCCCACTCTCCACCAGGACATCTCTTTGCTCCTCTTTTGGACCGCTTCCCATCTGCAGACATTTCTACGTTAAAACCACAGTGAATACAAGCTTATTTTTAAAACATTAAAACTCTTGGCTGAAACAACTAGCCAGAGCGTGTTGTTCTTTAGTTAGGAGCTGTCAGAATCACTTAAAAACAAAGCTGAGCAAAGTGTTAAATAAACGTACAAGAAGAGCAGAAGGGCCAGTTCAGATATCGCCAGGTAATCCGAATACACTGTGGATCTGGGGAGGGCGCATCTGTAGACTCTTGAGAGACCACAGTGCTGATTAGCTTTTTAATCTTACCCCAGTAAGGATGGAAATTTTTCCTTTTACTGAGAGACACAAGGAAACCATTATTTCTTTGTAAAGACAAATATCTATTTCAGTAAGTAATTTAAAGCACACACACTGTAGAGAACATGTGTGATGCTTGGCATAGAGCTGGAAGTACCAATAAAATAACTTCCTTAGGTGGTCTTTTTTAGACTAAAAGACAAAAGTAATGGTGTCTCCTTTCTGATATTTACCATATTATGGATGTTAAAAGTTGATCAACTGTTGGAAATAAAGCAGGCTTATGGACATAAAATAAGGGAATGAGGACAAGAGAAATCGATCACCTTTTGCTGCAACTCTTGCTTAGAATGTCATCAGTATTTATCTACCACTCGATGTCAGCCTGGCTAATGACTCTGTCCTTCATTATTTAGATATGACTATACCTGAATACGGAGAAGGCAATGGCACCCCACTCCAGTACTCTTGCCTGGAAAATCCCATGGACGGAGGAGCCTGGTAGGCTGCAGTCCACAGGGTCACTAAGAGTTGACACGACTGAGTGACTTCACTTTCACTTTTCACTTTCATGCATTGGAGAAGGAAATGGCAACCCACTCCAGTGTTCTTGCCTGGAGAATCCCAGGGATGGGGGAGCCTGGTGGGCTGCCGTCTATGGGGTCGCACAGAGTCGGACATGACTGAAGCGACTTAGCAGCAGCAGCATACCTGAATAACCCTGGGATTTTCTCAGTTGTATATTTAGCTTTGAAACTGATGGTGTATCCTATAAAAAATGCATTTATATCTTTAAATGGATATTATCTTGTGACTTGTTGTGAGGTTAAAAGAAGATTGGTGTTGGTCATTTTGAGGTACAAAGAATAACTTCATTCTAGAAACCATATGTCTTGGCACCTGTCCATCATCCTGGCATCATGCTGGCCAAAGGGTAGATGCATTCAGTATTCATATGTATAGTCAGAGCAGGGGGCTGGCTGTTGTGATGGAAGAATCCTTATCTGTCCTTGTCATTACCTTCATGGAACTCACTATAACTTTTGGGTAGTAGATACAACATTTAAAAAAAAAAAAAAAGCAAATATAATATCAATTAGTGGAACCAGATCTGGGAGAAGAAAACTTAGAGTGTTGAATCTCATGTGTGTGCCTAGCACTCTACCTGGTTCCTGATAGGTATTCAGGAAATACTTGTTAAATGAATGAATAAATATCTTCTATATCCCAAATGATAGCTCTGAGCTATCATATTTGGATCTCCATTGGTAAGAATAAGGCTTCAAGATTCTCAACCATTTTTCTTCCTGGAAAATTGTCTTTTAAATACATAGAGTTTAACAAATGAGTATCGGAATAATCAAATCAGCTGCCTCTATGTCCAAGGTTTCTGAGACACAAGATTCTCCCATTTGTTAGAGGTAGGGATTTCCAGGGAAGACTTTTTAATAGATTTTTATATCTCACTACTATGCATAGACCTTGCCACTCTTTAAATATATGGTATCCTTCAGGGACTCTTCATATTAGCTTCCAATCATCAAATATAATTTCACAAAAATTCCTTTTCCCTCATTTGTGACTATTTCAGTGTGTTGTCTTCTGACCAAGTTAAATAGTTCCTCTCCTCCCTTGGCTTTTCTACCTTTGAAATTTTTGTAGACTATAATTATTCCTCATCTTAGCAATGGCTTCAATGAATTATCAATTTTCTTTAATCCACCCAGATAACTGGATTCTTCTATGGGCTTAATCATCTTGCTGCT